>JAWNKX010000204.1:195000-629834 GCA_035041755.1 Cacoxenus indagator
TGAACATTTTAGGAACTATTCTCCATAATTTAAGTTCGTCTAATATGGAATGCATTCCCACCCTATCAAACGCTTTAGCGAAATCTAGGGATACAATTGAGAGATGACTTTTTGTGGAGAGGGCGGAGGTAGTTTGAAAATCTAGGATAGCTAGTGGTCAAGTACCGATTTCCCCTTTCTGAAACCCATTTGACGGCTGCCGAGAGAGTTGCAGGTAGTTGTAAGTTACCAAAGCCGGTTTGAGATTATTTTATCGAGTACTTTCGAGATGCACGAATTAAGGGATATGGGTCTGTAGGAATGGATTGAAGTTTTATCAGAGTTAGGTTTGGCTATGAGGATGATGGATAGTTTTAAACTGTTGGGGGATGTAGTTGTTGAGGATGTTGTTGAATAGGGCTAGAAGACGAATACTGAGGACATCGATAAATGTTTAAGCATGGGGTAGTTAATTCGGTCAAGAACAGGTTTTTTTTCTTTAAGTTTGTTTAGGGAGATTTTGAGCTCAAGTAAATATATGGGCTTTTCTAATAGCAACGCTTTTTCATATGGTGAATATGGTATAGCCGACGAGGAGGCTCGCTTGTGCTGACCAAAAGTCGTTGAGAAATTGATGTCACAGGAAAATTTAGAACAACGTTGGCAAAATGTTTCGGAAATGTTGTTTTTGTTGGTTAAGTTTTGACTAGGATGGTTAGGGTCGGTGAGGGAATGAATAAGGTGGGGTGTATAACGTCCGCAGAATCTGTTAATGTTTGAGAGAAGAGATCGATTGATGAAATTAAAGAGAATGTTCCCTCTGGTATTGTTGGTACGAGATCCCCAAATATTGTGCCATCTATTAAAATCTCCTGTTATTAGGGAAGGGTTTCTTATGTTGGTAAACATGTTATGTAAGTTTTGTATAATAAGAGATTTGTTCGGCGCTATGTATGCAGATATGACGTTGAATTAGATTTTTTATTGGTATAAGAAAAGCTATGGCGTCGAAGTCATTGTTAAGGGTATTTGATGGTGTTGGATGGATTTGTGGATGAGTATGGCGACTCCTCCGTAGGGGTTCGTGGAAGACTTCTGGTGGTACAATGTGAGGTTGGAGGGTATGTGTATATTGTGTAGTGAGTGTAGATGGGATTCTTGGAGAGAGATGATTTGAGGCTTGTGTTGCTTGAGTATAACTTGTAACTGGTTGTAGTTGTTTATATAACCATTAATGTTCCACTGTAGGGCCTTTAGAATGGTGAATGGAAGGGTTTACGTAAGTTTCTATATATAATTTCATTAGGTTTATGTGGTGGGTAACCAGTTGCGAATAGGTGTTTGGAGCACCCCCTGTCAATCATTAGATCAACAAGTAGGGGCGCTAGGTATTGTTGAAGAGACGCCTGTGGGGACGGAAACCGCTGCGGGGGTGCAATAACCATGAAGGCTTGAGCACACCCAAGAGGATCGCCATCCCCAGAGGCGCCTAAGTGAATGGAATTAGGATTATATGTCTAGTTTTGGTGTTTTTGTTGGCTGTATTTGTTATTTTGTTTGTTATTATTCTTAGCTTTATTTTTGTATTTATCACTGAGTTTTGATGAGAGGGAGTATATTTGAGGTTTTGGCTTAAGGTCGGATGAAGGTTGGATTTTTGAATAATTGTCACATTCCTCGGAGACATATTCCGTGTCAGTGTCCATGATGTCGTCATATGATGTTGGAGTCCTGATTTCGGGTTGTACTTTTGATGTTGAAGCGGTGGGAGTGGCTGCAGGCGTTGGGATTTCTGCCATCGTTGAAGTGGCAGTTGTGAGATTTGTAATGAGTATTGAGTGAGCTGGTGGGAGTGGCGGATATTGTATATTTTTAGTGCAGATTTATGATCCACATTTTCTGTAACTTTTATTGTTGTTATCTCTTGTTATTTAATGAATGCTGGGCACTTTCTGTTTACTGGAGAATGATTGCTTTGGATATCGGGGTTATGTTTGCAATTGATGCATAATTTTTTTTTAAAGCAGGTTTCATTTTCAATTGTATGGAATTCTTCCGAACAGTTGGGGTATGCCTTATTGCCTTTGCAAATCGATGTAGGGTGACCAAATCGTATTCTTCGCAATTCTTACATCTTAGAGGGAGGGGGATATATGTACCCTTTCATTCCCAATCATCACATTTTTTGGTAATGTGTGATCCGCGAAAGTTATGATGATGGGGCCAGTTTCAACAGGATAGTTGTCTTGCCGTTTCTTAATTTTGTAGATATCTGATATGTTTTGAGATTTCAACTCCTCCAGTATTTCTTGTTCAGGTATATTTCTAAGATCATTAGAACATACTCCTTTAGTATAGTTGAGGGTTTTGTGTTCCGTAGCAGTTGAGAATTTACCAATTTCGGATAGTTTGCAAAGTTTTATGGCTTAAGTGTGTTTCTTTGTTTTAATAAGATGAGTGCCAGCTTTTGCTTTTTTGCACATATCCAATTCACCTCCACACGTGTAGTCGATGACTTTTTATATTAAGAAAGGTGATACATTCTCAAAGCTAGTGTTGTCCGCTCTGCTGATGACGATGTATTTACCTGCCGAGTGAGCTGTGCTTTTTGTTGTTGTGAACAGTTTGTTCACGTCTGGTGGTTTATTTATTATGGTTTGTTGTCGGGCCTGAGCCCAGAACGGAATTTTTATTTTTATTGTAGTTTGACAATAAGACACATTTTTTTTGCAGTGAAAGTTTATTGTTTCTACCTAATGGTAGACTATTTTGTTTACACAAAGCTTATCGGTAAATTTTGAAAACAGTTTAGAAGCGATCGCTTGGTACATTGACTGCACGCGAAGAGTAGTAGTCGACGACTGGATACGAATGGATAGATTATTATTTTTCAAAGTAATTTGCATAAATTTTTTTTGAACAAATAATTTGTTTATTTAATTAATTTACCATTTTACAAACCGTCTAGTAAACCATCTTTAGTAGGCAAACCCAATCGAGAATAGAAATGCGAACTCGTTTTATATTGAATGCAAAATTTTTCGAAGATTTGATTATATTGAAGTAAAAAAATTAATAATAACGTTGTTATGCTTAAAATGTTAATTAATTACGTATTTTCTGTGCATTTTAAAGTTAATTGTAATGTAATGTAAAGTTAATTCAAAACTTGTTTCAAGTTGGCATGTTGCCAAAAACAAAAATCGGAATGTGAATGCGCAGTTGAGAAGAGGAAGAAATTTATTAGCAGAAAACGGGATTTTAAAGTGTAAGAACATTTTTTGTGTTCTTAAAAATATTTGTTGATAAATGATCTTTTTCAGAAGAAAATATTGAACAGTGCAACAAGACAATATTTTGGAAAAAATTCATTGTTTATGTAAACAAATAAACATTGAAAAGTGACAATCACAGAATACCATTGAATTTTTGCACAGAGGAGTTGTCGCGTATGTTGTTAAATTTGGCGCGAAGAAGATTTCAAAATATTTTCTTTTTTTTAAAAGTATAATTGTAATAATTTCATTGTTCATAATTGTTCTTTCATGGCAAATACATTTTTACCGTTTTTTTGTCAAAAATATTAATAATACATTTTAGAAAATGTTTGTATATGCTGACAGCCCTATTAAGTCAATCAAAACATTCAGTTGAAGCGGTTTGGGTATTGGATAAAAATGTTTCGAACAAACGCAAGCTCTCGAAGTTCTGTGACACCTAAGCTTTTACCGAGAGTTTTACAAAACTCCCGCAGCCGAAAACTCTAGAGTTTTCTGTGACACCCCTGAATAATTGCCATTTTGTGCAATAGATTTTTCCTTTTAATTTAACTTTCAATTTTCCTTCTATTTCAGCTTATTCCTGTAAGTTACAGCAAAATATTTATTTACTTTTTTATATGACTTTACTTGTTATCCCCGATCGATTTCTTTTTGTTTACCCAGTTGCAGAGAATTTCACTTTTCACATTCTACAAAATATGCAAAGATATATTTTTGACCAAAAAACATTATGCGGGTTAATTTTTAATCAACTGTTTGTCGTAGAATTTCATGAAATCAAGAAAAATCGCTACACAAGACACAAACATATTTGCACAAACGCAGCAATATCAAACGATAAACATAAAGTAATAGTTTTCAAATTGTATTTTTGGTTACTTTGCTTTCTTTGTTGTTCAGAGTGTGAAAGTGATTGTGTATGCAATGCCTCGATACGGAAATTTCACAAATATATACGGAATACATATACGAAATGTAAGAAATGCGAGGGAAAATAATGATGGTAATAGTTTTAAAATTGCTTTAAATCTAATACCAAGAAGTTTTATTTCGTTTCATTTTGGGCTGATGAATGTGAGGTGTAATTGTTGTTTTAGATAAAATTTTTAGGCTGAGTATACGGGGAGGGATCGCGATTAATTTACTTTACTTTGCCACAAAGGCAAAAATTTTTTATCGTCATTGACTCAGAATGCACGCTTATCTATTTTCTCCAGCTTTAAATGAAAAAAGGCGATCAAAGAATTTTTTGAAATTATTCGTTGTCTTAATGCGGCGTTCGCAATGATTAGTTCTGAAGCTCAAATTGATGAACGATTATAAAGTAGACACTCTAGTCATTCTGAATGCGTTATGAAAGTAATAGAAAATGCAATGAAATGTTAATGCAACAAATTTCTAAGGAATTAAATCCAAACAGTCCTTTTGTGTCTACATTTTTTTCAATGAAAGAGTTTTGTCAGCAGGACAGACATCGGAATAAAGAAGTCTATATGCTCATTGCAGTCAATCGTGACACTAATTTGAACAGATACACTGATGTAAGGGTAACTGACGTAGCTGTTATTGTCAGTACTGTTAATGGGGAGCCTCCATTTGATATGCTTCATTATATGTTTTCATTTGTAAAAATCAATGACACTGTTAAACATGTATCTGTATTGGATTCTTCAATGGATTCTTTGGCATATCCCCTGATATTTCCAAAATGGAGAGTCGAAGTGGCACGTAAATAAGTCTCATAACAATACAAGTATTTCCAAGATGAATTCATATTGTAGCCTCCACAGAAATTATTTTTGCAGTGGATTGTTTACATCAATGTGCATATGTGCGTAATGGGGTCACGATTGCATTTTATTAGGCAAAATCAGAATAATTTGCGTAGTAAAGTTTTTAATAATCTAAGTGACAATTTAAAGCAATATCCTATTTATGGTGAGCCCAGTGTTGGTGGAAGAATAATTTTACCCTCTTCATTTAATGGATCTCCAAGGAATATTCCAAGGAAAGAATTAATTAATAATATTGTAGACAAAAAAGTATTCGGTACAGTTGTTGTAATAATTTATACGACTGAGTTTCAAAAAAGAGGTTTGTCACATACTTATATCTTAATTAATGATGATGATAAGGTAAATGGTGCTACTGACATTAACAGAGATATGTGCGCTGAATAGCCTGATCAACTTACGTATCCCCAATTGTATGAATACGTCGCTAAACATATGATGCAAGGCCCGTGCGGTACACTTAATATGAATTGCGTTTGTATGAGAGGCGGTAAATTAACCAAAGATTTTCCAAAAGACTTCAATTAGTTCACACGTGATAATGTTAATGGGTATCCTCTTTATAAAATACGTGATATTAACTTTAATGATGAATTCAGGGGTGCAACACTCGATTATAGGTATATTGTGCCATATAATCCATACTTGCTCGCCAGATTGAATTGTCATATAAATGTTGAGGTGTGCACAACAGTAAGCATTGTAAAGTACATTTACAAGTATGTTTACAAGGGGTACGATAGTGCTACTATTGAATTGGGTCATATTACTGCTGATCAGAACTAACAAGTTCAGGTTCAAGTCGATGAAGTTCAAAATTTTTTGAACGGCGGTTATGTTGGATCGACTGAAGCAATGTGGCGTATATTTGAATTTTCTATGCATTACCAATCTCATACAATTTATAGACTTGACCTTCATTTGCCACAAGGTCAAAATGTCCCTCAACAGGCGTAAAGTCGTCCAAAATGTGAAGCAATGGAAATTGTTAGCATATTTTACATTGAATTCTGTTGATTCAAATGCTCATCAGTACACATATATTAAAATTCCTTTTGCATTATACTTGGCAAAGTAGAGAAAGAATGTGACAAAGGAGGCGGTTAGGTGGCGGAAAAGTTATTTCATTCATGTAAGTATGTCATTCGCAAATGAAGTGTCAAGTCGACTAGTCGTATGCTTCCGCTTTCCAAACTTAACAATACAAAAAGTAAAACAAGGGACAAGATAAACAATTGTTCTGGACTCAAATATGCCTTTTGAGCGCAATCCTTCGACTACGCGCCGCTCACAAAAACAAAATCAGCCATCAAAAAATAGCATTAGCGTACCCAACGCTCGAACAGCTGTCCGCATAAACATCAACAACGCATAGCTCATCAGAAAACTGTTCAAACAACAGCAAACAACAATGATTCTAACCAAGATTCACTTCCCACTAATTTCGGGAGAGCGCGTTCATGATCTCCCGCAATACATTAAACAGTTTCATACTCACAAAGTGAAAACAATAACACATCATCAATATAAACAAACACAATCTCTCGCTGAACTAACTGTCGGCTGTTCCATGGCCACAGGTAATATGAAGCATCTGCCGTGGAATGCACAATGCGCTTCACCGACGATGCCACTCCCCCTTTTTCACCAACAACAACAACATCAACCACAACGCAGACATCAGCTGCTATTTCACTCCTCACAACAACGACCACGTCAACTTTCTCTGCACAAGGCCAGTTTGCTCCCACTCTTCAGCAACATCATTGATCAGAGAAACAACATGAAAAACGCAAGTACCAAATTCAACCAATCAAAACCCACAAGAGACAAAAATAAAACGTAACCGTAGTAAGCTCTTTCCCAACAACACTTCCGAACAAAATAACAATAGTAAAAAAAGTAGGAGCAAAACACAAACGACAACACAAACAACACTGCAAGATTACTGGATGAGCGCGCCAAATACAAATATGATCAAACTTCTCTCACAAGGCGAAGCGACTGAAAACGACAATGGTACAGAAGCAACTTCTAATGCGCCAAATCTACCTCGGTCATCTACTAAAATTCACAAACCACCACCAATCAATATATGTACAGGACGTAGAACAAATAAACGTACTAAGCAAAACTCTGAAAAACACAATACAAAAAAACTACATATTGAAAACACTTAAAAACAACGAAGTACGCATACATACAAACGACTCGTCGGTCTACTCGGCGGTGGTTAAGATGCTAAGAGTTAACCATACTAAATACTGCACCTTTTAGACCAAAGCGGAGAGGGGATTTAAGACTGAACTAAGGAATATGCACTACGCCACTGATCTTGACGAAATAAAGAATGAACTATTGGAACTAGGCCACGATGTTATTCATATCCATAACGTACAACAAAAACAGACAAAGAAACCCTCTCCGCTATGTTTCTTCGAATTAAAAGCCAACGCGAATAATAGAGAAATATACAACATCACCACCCTTCTCCTCCTCAAAATCATTTTTGAGCCACCACACCACAAAAGTATGGTAGCTCAGTGCTCAAACTGCCAAAAATATGGTCATACAAGAAATTTTTGCACCAAAGACCCAATCTGTGTGAACTGCGCTGGCAAGCATAAGACTATTCACTGCAAACTAATAAGTGCAGATCAAATTAGATGCGCTCTTTGTGGCGGCTCACACACAGTCAACTATAAGGGATGTGAAGTATACAAACACCTAAAAATTAAAAGATTTCCCTTACTAAGGGAAAAAGACTTTAAAAAAGATGACCATCAGGAAGAAGAACAACCACCAAACAAAGTTAAAGTTGGATTAACGTACGCCCAAACAGCAGCCACTAACCATAGAAACCCCACAAATCAGGTACAACATCAACAAAAAGATGTGAAGGAAAACCAAAACTAACCCAACAAAAACGAGACCAATAAAATCGCAGAAAATATGATTAAATTTTCAAACGATCTGGCGGAAATAAAACACATAATAAAACAACTGGCGCAGCAAATGAGTAACATGATGAACATCATGACAGTACTATTGACAAAACTCGACAACAAAAATGGACGATAAACTACGAATAATTGCATGGAATGCCAATGGAATCAATAACCATAAACTCGAATTCAAGACATTCTTAGTCAACAACCAAATGGACATCGCCCTAATATCTGACGCGCACCTAACATTTAAACATAACTTTCAGATAAATGGCTACGTTACTTATACTACAAATCACCCTGATGGAACGGGCCACGGAGGCACAGCGGTAATTATTAAAAACACACTTAAAAATATAGAACTCGAAAATTATCATTTAGAGCACATACAATCAACTAATATACAAATCACGGATTCTTTGGAATCTCTAACTATAGCAGCTGCCTACAGTGTATCTAAACACAAGATCAATTTGGCACAATATAATGACTTCCTGCATACACTTGGACCACGCTTTATTGTCGGTGGAGACTTTAACGCAAAAAACAGAATGTCAAACACAAAAGGTAAGGACCTACTTAGGGCGATATACATAAGTACTGGCGATCCAACCTTTTGGCCTACTGACGAAAAAAAATACCTGACTTAATCGACTTCTATATAATTAAAAATATTGATATACGAAAGCTTGCAATAAAATCAAGACTAGATTTATCTTCAGACCATACTCCGAACCAACTTGATTACCAAAACAACGTATTAACTGAAAGTAAAATCAACAAGATATTCAATCATCCCACTGACTGGAAAACTTACAGAGATTATATTAAGCGATCACTGCCGCTAAACATTTCAATTACAACTAATTACAACTAATAGCGACATCGAATTTTAATTTTTTTTTTTTAATATCTTTTTTTTAACCTTTATTTAGTACTTATGTCTACTTAGACTACTAGTACATTGTTTAAATGTCGAATATGGGTGTTTTTAGCTTCCATGAGCAGTTCATAGAAGTTATATAATATAGTGAAGAAGTAGAAAAGTAGTTTTAATAATTAATTATCTTAAATTAGTTTACCAGATCAACTGGTCTTGTCCTTTTTAAACGTCGCCTACAATATAATTCTTTTTGCGGAAGTCAGGTGACATTGACGTTCATGTGATGTTTTTGATAAATACGACTTCTTCTAGTCATTTCCTCTGCTACTGTAGGAATGTTGAGGTCGCGGTGTAAGTCGGCGTTTGTTATGTATCATCCTGCTTTGGCGATTATTCTTAATATTCGTGACTGCTGTCTTTAGATTATAGCGACATTTGATTTTTTGGATGTTACCCATATTTGCGCACCGTATGTCCAAATGGGTTTGATTATGGCTTTGTATATCAAAAGCTTATTTTCTAGCGATAGATTAGATCTAGGGTTAAGAAGTCAATAAAGCTGTCTAGCCTTTAATTTAATTTTTTCGCGCTTATTCTGTATATGTTGTTTCCAATTTAATTTGTTGTCTATGTAAAGTCCTAGGTAGTAGTCTACCTAGTCACATAGTCTTCTGTTTTAACGTCGACTCCGTCTACCGTTAGACGGGGTGCTACAAATTTAGTTTTAGTTGTGTAAATAACATCTATTGTCTTGCTGTTATTTATTTTAATGTTCCATTTACCGAATCATTTCAGAGTGTTGTCCAAATTCTGTTGTAGTATTTCAGTTGCTACTTCAATGCTTTTGTGTGAACTTGGTAATATGGTGTCTTCTGCCAATGTAGCTTTCGTTGATGATTTTTGGCTTGGTATTGGTATATCTGCTGTAAAGATGGTGTACAACAGAGGACCTAGTACGCTACGTTGCGAAACTCCTGTTCTAATATTTCTTAAATTTGAGTATTCGTCCGAAAATTTTACGAAGAAGTACCTATTAATAATGTAACATTCCAGCATTTGTACAATATTGTGGGGAAATATAGTTGGTAGCTTGTAGATTAATCCATTATGCCAAAACTTATCGAAGGCTTTCTCTACGTCTAGTAACACTCCAATACAGAATTTTTTGTCGTCGAGGTCGTTTTATATTTTGTGCGTGACACGATGGATTTGTTGTATGGTAAAGTGGTTTCTACGGAAGCCGAATTGGTGGTCTGGAATTATATGGCTGCGTTCCAGGATAGGTACGATTCGCATGCGCAAGAGCTTTTCAAATATTTTGGATAGCACAGGAATTACGCTGATTGGTCTGTATGATGACGGCAGAGATTGGTCTTTTCCTGGCTTTGGAATCGCTATGACTTCGGCAACTTTTCAGACTTTGGGGAAGTAGGTTAATCTGAGGAGGGCATTAAATATATTGCATATATAAATCCACGCGATTGGTGGGAGCTCTTTTAGCAGTTTGCCGTTAATTTTGTCATAGCCTGTTGATTTTTTAGGCTTTACATCATGTTGGATGATGAGAAGAATTTCGGAGGCCGTAGTTTTTTTAAGTCGCAATGTTTGGGGTTCATTAGCCAGTTTAGAGTGTAGGTCGTCTAAGTTCTGTTGCTCGTCTGCAAAAACTTTCTCATAATAATCTGCTAAAACTAGTGCTTTAGCTAGATTAGTTGTTGCCCATGATCCATTGTCCTTTTTTATTGGTGCCTGGTGCATGTTTTTATTATACAGTTTTTCTGTAGCTTTCCCGCTTTCTGTGTATTTTGTCGGTGTTATGTTTTGAAGGTAACTAGTGACTTGTTTTTTTATATTTCCTAATGTCTTTTGTTGCCCTGTTATATTTCTTTTTCTTTCTTTCAACGTAATAAATTTCTCAGAATAGGTGGTTTTTAGTGCCCTGCTGGTTCAGGTGATTTATCCGGGGTTGCTGGTATCGCTGCTTTTTCAATAGCGTCGTTGAGATTTACTAAAGCAGATTCTATGTCCTCTGGTGTTTTTAGACGAATGTCTATGGATAGGTGTAAATTGCTATAGGTCCTGAAGGTGTCCCAGTCAGTTCGGTTATTGTGTAAGGAATTATTTTTGTTTGAATCTACCGGAAACTTTCTGAGTTCTAAGACTATAGCTGTGTGATCTGACGAGAAATCCAGACTTGGTTTGATTACGAATTTACTTAAATCTATATTTTTTACTATGTAGAAGTCTAAAAGATCTGGCATTTTATTGATGTCGGTTGGCCAGTATGTCGGGTCACCTGTACTTATATGGCTTATTTTTGCAGAGTGTAGTGCGTCCAGAAGGTTTTTGTCTCTCTTATTTGAAGTTCGTGAACCCCATTCTGTGTGTTTTGCGTTGAAGTCTCTAGCAGCAATAAATCGTTGTCCTAGTGTGTTTAAGAAGACCAAATATTGTGACTGGGTAATGTTGAACTTGGGAGGGCAGTAAATGCCTGATACAGTGATCGGGCCAGCTGCTCTGAAAATTTGGACCGTTGTTGCTTGGATGTGGTCCTTTTGGAATGGGAGCAGCACGTTATGTTTGATGTGATGTTTAATAATTATGGTAGTGCCGCCGTGTCCTGTGCCATCTGGGTGGTTTGTTTTGTATATACTGTATCCACGAATTTGTAAGTATTTTTCGCTTTTACAGTGCGATTCTGAGATTAATGCTATATCAATGTCGTTATTATTTAGAAAGAGACTTAGTTCATTTAGATGGCGTCTTAACCCGTTTGCGTTCCAGGCTAGAATCTTTAAGTTGGTGTTCATTTTAATTTATCGAGTTTGTTTATTAGTAACCCCAAGATATTTAAGTGCTGGGTTACTTGTTCCAGCATGTCTTTGATTTCCACTAATTCATTATCGGCTTCCTTGTCTAGATTCGTTTTAGGTCCATTCTCTATGCGCTTTAGTTGTTCTTTTGACGAGTGGTTTTCTTGAGTAGTTGATGCGAATTGGGCGTAGGTTACTCCCTCTTTTATTTTGTTGATTCTTGATACACTGTCGATTGATCACATTTTTAGCGCTTTTCTCCTTGAGAGAAGGGAAACGTTGAATTTTGAGTGTCTTATACACTTCGCAGCCCTTGTAGTTAGCCGTATGTGAACCACCACATTGTGCGCATTTGGTTTGGCTGTCTTTCGATATTTTGCAGTCAATGGTTTTGTGCTTACCTGCGCACATAAAACATATGGGGTTCTTTGTGCAAAAGTTCCTCGCATGGCCATACTTTTGATAGTTGGAGCAAACCACGCGTTTGTGGTGCGGCGGTTCAAAGATTATTTTGCTACAAAGCAGTTATTTTATAGATTTTGGTGTTGTTTGATTTTTTTCTAAGTTCCACAAAAAATAGTGGGAGAGGCTTCTTTGTAATTTTTTGTTGCACGTTGTGGATATTAATAGTTTCATGGCCAAACTCCTTTAGCTCATTTTTTATCTCATCGAGGTCTGTAGCATGGTGCATATTCCTTAGCACAACCTTGAAACCCCGCTCCTCCTTTGGCTAAAAGGTGTAGTATTTGGTTTTGTGGTGCTGATGTATCTTGACCACCGCTGAGTAACACATTGAGTCAGGTACCTGTATGCGTACTTCGTTGTTTTTTAGAGTTTTTATTATAAAGTTGTTTGGTATTGTCTCTTTTAATGATGAGGTTAAATTACGGATTTCCTCTACATCCTGCTCGTATATTGGGGGAGGTTTCTGTGCTTTTGTTTTATCAGGGACTTCTTTACTTACCCCACCGACATTTTCTACAACAGGCACGTTGTCGTCTTGATCTAGCAAATCGAACATATTTTGTGTGCTGGGTTTACTCAACCAGTATGAGTTTAGCGTTTTCTGTTGCGGTATCTTTGGCGGTGTTTTATCTTTTGGTTTTTTGGTGCTGTTGGTAACAGTTTCGGGCGACTGCTTGTCACGATTGCGTTTTTGTTGCTGTTTCTCGATTCGTTTTTTTTTATGTTTTGATCTTGTGAATTGATGTTTGTTGTTGATGATACTGTTTTAACCGTTGCTTGTGACGTTGTAATGTTGGGAGAGGAGGACGACAGAATTATCGATGTTATTGGTATTGCGTAGCTAGCAGTTGTAGTTGTTATGTTAGCAGTGCTGGTTATTGTTGTCGTTGTAGGTGTTTGGTGGTGCATAAATGATGTGCTCCAAGTCGGCGTAAAGAATTGTTCGCTCCACGACAGTTGAGAATCATAAATATTGGGAGCACATCGCTGTTGCTGTTGGTTGATACTGTTTGTATTTTGTTTGGTGTTGATATTTTGTACTTCTATAGGCGAAGTTGCGAGAGAGGTCATTGCCTCGAGTCGAGTGGGAGTTGACAGCTCCGCGGTGTTGGCCTGATGTTGATTTTGCTAGATGCGCGCAGTCGGGGGACTGTGTCCAACCGTAATTTTTTCAGTTTAGAACACTTTTGATTTTATTTTGTATTATTGTTGATGTTTATTTTGTTTTATAATTTGGTTTTGTTATGTTTATTTTGGAGCGCGAGAGCAGATGACTAATCGACTTTACACTTCACTTTCGAAGTGATTCTCTACAATGATGTAATCAAGAAAGCTGCGCTACTGTCGACTTCTACACATACAACCACAGAGCACAATGCTTTCACTCCACCTTCTCTCCGACGGCTTATCAACAGAAAGAGAAAACTTAAGAAAATTTGGCAAATAATCAGAGCCTCATCTGCTAAAAAAGACTACAAAAAAGCGACAAAGGAACTGAAAAAATTTTTTATCGAATAAAAACGAGAACAACTAGAAAAGTTTCTCCAAAACTTAAACCCGACTCTCGGACTTAAACTCTGTGGAAAGAGACCAAAAAAATGACAAACAAGGCATCAACCACCAACGAAAATTGACGACGGGACATGGCCTAGAACAGACCTTGAGAAAGCTCCCACATTAGCCAATTATTACGAGAGTGTATTTGCGGAGAATGATACTACCACTGATGACTCACTACCTTCTCTGAACGGAGGTCGTTCAACTGTAGCACTAAAGATTATCTCTACGAAAGAAATAATTGCAATTATAAAAGACGACATTAAACATAAAAAAGCCCCTGGCTACGACAAAATAAACGGACTATTACTGAAAGAATGTCCTGTGGAGGCCCTAGACTACATACGAAATATATTTAACGCGGTATTAAGACTAAGATATTTCCCCAGTGCATGGAAAGTTGCCGAGGTAATAGGTATTCCTAAACCTGGGAAAGACTATAATAAAACTTCCTCCTACAGACCCATAAGCTTGCTACCCATGCTGTCGAAAATTTTTGAAAAATTTCTAAGTGAGAGACTTCTCGTTCTTCTAAGACGTAATCAAATAATACCCGACCACCAATTTGGATTCTGGCGTAATCATTCTACTTAACGACAACAAATTTTGTATTGGACTATTCCTAGATGTCGAGAAAGCCTTGATAAAGATTGGCACAAAGGCCTAATACATAAGATCCACTTGATTATCCCGACCAATCTGACTTAAATTCTGTCAAGCTATATAGAAGGCAGATACTTTTACACGGGACTCTACAATGGTAGCTAAGTTTGCAGACGACATTCTATCCGCCCATAAAAGCATAAATGCAGCAACATCCAATCTACAAAAAACCTAAATAAAACACTAGAGTGGTTTCGGAAATGGAGAATAAAAATTAACAACAGCAAAACAGTCCAAGTAATTTTCACTACCAAAACAAAATATAGACCAGTTCACCTAATAATTGACGGAAGAGATATAAAAATCGGAAACGAAGCTAAGTACCTCGGAATCTATCTTAACAGCAAACAGACATTGAAATACCATATTTTTAAAATACGAAACCGAATGAAACTTAAAATAAATGAATTGCACTGGTTGTTAAACAAAAAATCGAAAGTCTCACTGAACAACGAACTATTTATATATAAAACAATCATCACACCTATCTGGACGTCGAGAGCCCAAATATGGAGGTATGCGAAAAGATCAAATCTACAATTAATGGAAAGACAACAATCGAAAATTCGTAAAATTACAAACGCTGACTGGTACATCACAAATTTCGGCATACACAGAGACTTGGAGATTTCCACAGTGGCTGAAGAAATAACTAGTTTAAGTCGGAGTTGTTATCTCCAAAAATAGGCCAACATACTAACAACGAGGTGAATACACTGCCTCTGCGCGAGCTCCAGCAAAGACGTAGACTTCGCCGGTCAAGGGCTGGTGACCTCATCTAAAATAAAACATAAATCTTGGTAGCAATAATATAAGCAGGCGTTTATATGTATATATTTAGCATTAGAACTACTAAATAATTATCACAACAAACATTATTCTAAAGCCACCTGTATTTTATCTCCGCTTATATGGAGTAACCATATAAGCTTCACTGTCTCCCCTCTATACATTGTGAAAACGTAGTACTAAGAGTCCAAATTGTGTTGAGTTACATTTCAAGGGGAAATAAAATTAAAAAAATTAATTATTATGCGAAAAATATAATTTTATTAAAAGAAAACATAAAATCACTTGTAAAGAGTGAGAACTGTGGGATATTGGGCTGCCAGGTAACTCATTCAGAAGTTGATTAACCTCATCATCTATTTTAATGTATTTCTTAGAGCACTTTGAAGTACTTTTTGACTTAGATGTTATAAAATGGTCCAAAGAAACATATAAAGCATGCATCAACTCCTCCATATAATTTAGTCTCGAAGTTTTACGAGTGTGATTCAGCCGATAATTGCGGAGGTCCTTGGTTCATGCCTCAAGCGCCTCTTCCGATGTCATTCGGATTGGTAGCGAAACATTTTCAATAATATCTGCCCCATGTATTAAAACTTTGTGAAAGGGGCATATAGAACCATTTCCCACTCATATATGCGGAAAGCTGCCACTTGTACTGCGTACCCACAAGCCATGGTGCGTACAATTACACTAAATATTAAAATTTTTTCCAATTATACGCCAGTTACAATGGAAGCTTATGTCGACTGCTGGAAAAACATTCTTGCAGTTTTCCGTTATTTCTGTTTCCTCCACCCACTATGGAATGGAATGTCTACCAAGTTTTTCATCCTTTATTATTTCTTTATTCTTTCCCCGAACCTGCTAATTTCCGCGAATTTAAATTTAATGTTGTGGCAGGATTTGTTCAATTAGTTTTTCAACATTTTTTGCCTTAACTTAAATTACGTCTGCTGATTCCCTTTCAAAAATTATTTTAATGGATCTGCAAAAGCAAGTTGAGGATTGCCGCTTATTTTGTATTTGTAAAGGCGCTATACATACCGCAAATATATGTTCATCAATTGTTCCAGTTTCGTGAACACTAAAACGTTGCCGTTATGTAGAGTGGCCGCTACTACCATCACAACCCCATTTACAGTCGCCGACTAACACTCATCGCGAGCAGACGTCAGTTGCTAAGCAGTTTTTGCTTTGATCTTCGTTCTCTTACTTCTTTCTTCTGTGTCCGCACACCAATAATAACTGTTTTTTTTTACAGGTGTCGAAAAGTTAGCCACTAACCACAGGTTAGCTTAGCCTTATTTAGGTAATATGGGTAGCCCGGGACCACCTAACCTGGGGAACAATCGGTTCAGCCTTCTGCCCGATAGCCCCCCTTAAAAAAACGTAGACAGCCACAAAAGACACTCATCCAATTTCCTGACCAACTCTCCTAACCACAAATATGTAATCGTCGCCGCCAAGGACAGTGAGAAAACCATATTTGAATATTCCTGCTTTGCTGTGCATAAAGCTCTCAAGCTGATTAACAAAAACATGACTTCCATCTCCAATCTTAAAGACGCCAATTTACTAATGCTAGTCAACTCCGAGGCCGACGCAAACAAATTCACCCAAGCAACCGAACTTGCAGTATGTATATGCAAAATTGATTACAAGCTTTATGAAACCTTAAATTCAGTTAAGGGCACCATTTATGCACCCTACTTAATTAATATCCCTGAACCTGAGATTATAGAAGAGCTCAGCTCACAAAAGGTAAGGTCAATTTATAAATTTATGTAGCAATCTGATGGTTCTTCAAAACTCAGCGGTGTTATGATTTTGACATTCGACCTTTATAATTTAACACCCAAAATTGATATTTGCTGGCATACCGCTAAGGTTTCGGAATATATTCCAAATCCAATGCGTTGCAAATCTTGCCAAAAACATGGACACACACAAAAACATTGCAAAAACGAACCAGCATGCAATTCTGGTTCAAATGTTCCAAACGATGGCTTGCTTTTTAGACAGATAGTCCCAATCTTTCTCGCTAAGCAGGTTATATTGTGAACCAGAATCAATCAACATTAAGATCTCCCGGCTTCCTGTGGTAGGATCGAATACACCCCATTTTGTCTCTTTGTATTTACCACCTTTTACTGGTTCGCTTACGTTTCATGCCCATCGTCCTCTATTTCAGAGCGAAATGGCCAATATAACCACAGTTACTGCACCACATATTTTTTGCGGTACTGTTGCTAGCATGTCCTCGTGGGCCACAGCTACCGTATTCAACATATTGGTTATTACTTTCAATTCTGTTGATATTAAAAGGTGTAATCGGCAGTTTCGTTGTCTGGGACTGGTTGTTCAATTGTTCATAAGCGTGGCATATTTAAATATCTTCAGTGAATGAGTACTCTTTTTCCAAAAGTCGTCTTTTTAACTCATTTGGATCGATATAAATCTGGATCGATAAATTTATCTTTCAAGTTAATATCCAATGTTTCCTCTTCCGTTCTCCCGAACTTGCATTTTTCCGCTTGGTTCCGAAGTCTTATCAAAAATTTGTTCAAACATTCATATAATGAGCGATATAAATAAATTCAAAAGTAGAATTCCTTTCCGGCGAGAAATATTAATTGAGCTTCCTGACCAGAACTTCAGACACGTCTACAGCCAAAGTTCGAGTTTCGAGTTCCACTAGTACTCCGGGAATATTGTACGATACCTCCTGGAGTTGCGTATCACTAAAATACAGCAACTTATTTATCTTTTTTTTTTGCCTCATTAATATCTTCTGCATTCAAATATATTTTAGAAATGGACGAAGCCATTTTTCCTAATGTGAAGGAAAGAGCGCCTTATCTATGGCATCGCACAGAAAAGAAGATATAGTTGTCGCCATTCTTGGATCCAAACTCAGAATTGAATGCAAACCAATTTAATGTCTTCTCTCTATTGAGCAATTTAATGCAAATATTTACCACCAGACTAAAAACATTAGATCGATATTCTTTTCTTACCAATTTACAATTGAATGTAATTCCATGTATTGCAATTTATTGCCAAACAATTTAATGTAACTTGATTTGTGTTACATAAGTCTTCTCCTTTTCCTCACAACTTTTGCATTTTTCTTATTTGCCTGCGATTTAGAGAATTTCATTGATCCAGAATATAAATATCAGTATTAACTATACTGTCGTAGACTTGTTAATATATGCTAGGTCGTGCAGAATGTTACCCCAGCAGTTAGCTCTACTGCAGTTCCGCAGTCTGTTTCTACAATTGAGAACACCACCTAGCAGAAAGTGGCCATTAATACGTGATAATTTGAGTAGGTCTGTTTTGAAAAACCTTTTAAGATGACTTTTATAGTTAGTTAGATTGCAAGACCTGTCCAAACTTTTGGCCCATGGTCCCGGAAAGTAAACAGAAAAAAGTTTTAAGGTATTATATGGATCTAAACTGACTTCTACTCCAATATTTCAAAAAGTTATGAATTGCGATAGCGACCCCACCGCCCTTGCTAGTGAACGGCACGTGAGTTCCATGTCATGACATTGCTAGATTTGAGGCTGTTATTACTTAGAGGCATATAAATACTTAACAGCTAACTGGGTGATGACGTTAAATTGTTCACTCTTACTAGACTAAACGACGGGATTTCATTAGTAGTAAAGAGATCTTTCGATGTTTGTTGAGTGGATGAATTTGTAGTTAAGCGTATTACCAGCGTTGTTGCTTGTAGATGGAGTGTTGTCGCTGACAATATGAGCAGGAACGCTTTAAGTTTGTACCCAGCTCACCCGGGACCAATTTTTCTTTAACGTTGGAAAAACTATAGTTAGCGATTTTATAGCCCTCAACGTTGTGCTTGGAATGGTTATGATATTTAATGACGTGGTGGGTACTAGATATTCTTCTGCGAATAAGAGATTGATAAGAAGCGCGGCATAGTTGACTTCAATACATTTTAAACCTAATTGAGTTAGGAAAAGCTTAACTTCTTCATTGCTATGGTAGTCCAAGCCAGAGAGGACAGCTTTATATGGTTTAGTACGTTTAATCTCGTAAGAATACAATTCGCAATTACATTTCATTCATTGCAAATTTTTAAATAATGATTAGCGGAATGTAGAAAAACGTTTATACCAATTGATATCATTTTGGTCGAGTAATCAGCAATTAGAATTGAATTCAGCATGTCTTAAATATTTTTTTAAATTTTATTACTTTTTTTAAATTTTATTTTTTTATTTATGTATTAAGCACTGAACCGGGCGCATTGTGTCTTCTAATGTGCTTTGCGTCTATGTCATAACTTATCGCCTGGTTTGAACAATTTTTTACAACTATTACAAATTAATTATTTTTCAGGCTTAGGATTATTTACATAAGGTGAGTCCTTTTCCTTTCCAGGAGCTCGCGGAAGTGAAGCCTTTTTAGGCGCTGAATGGGTGAGACTTCATCCAGGCATCTCGCTAAGTGGTTTGAGTGTGCCAAAAGTCGGTCGTTGTATCGGCTGGTTGGTAGGACGATCTGGTCCTCGACAACAGGTGTATCCAGGTCTCTGTACAGGGATGAGTTTTTGACGTACCAGGGACAACCAGTCATTAATCGCAGAGTTTTGTTTTGTAGGACTTGCACTGTTTCCTTCTCAGATTTTATATATTATTTATTTATATTTAGCATCCTTTTTAAGAACAGTTATTGGCGCAACTATATTTTTGTTGTTGTTAATACTAATACCCACCAATAAGAAGCCAATTGTTTTTTCGTCATTATCATTGTCATCCAAGGTTTGCAGAGGACGAAAATAATTTTTATATTGATAAGCAGTTTTAATTTTTCTAGTTGGTTTGCTTTTTAAACGATGCATTTTCGAGTTTGCTGCATAACATGCATCAATAAGAGGCGGTGACAGTCTGTTAGCTGTCATTCCTTTTGACGCTTCTTTTCAATATCGCCGTTATGTTAAGTCTTGCACAAAGTTAAACACGAATGGTAGAACCCAATTATTTAGTTGTTATAAGAAAAAGAAGAAATTTCCTTAATTTTAATTTCCTTTTTATATTACTTCACTTATTTGAAGTAAAACGCTAAATAATAATAATAAACTTAAAAGAAATGTTAAAAAGTAATTGTGAAGAAAAATGTAGAATAAAAGTAAATGCGGTGGGATCAGGAGATCACATACGTAAGGAACGACGAGTTGTAGATGACAGTAGTGAAATGTTCAATAGTTCCTCACCCACCAGTTGTGCACACAAGCATCAGTGTTTATTCACTGTAGCTTATAGGTTTAAGTTACTGCTAGTCTAATGAGTAAATTTGTAGTGTAAAAGGAACAACAAAACGACATCAAAAGAATAAATAAAAAGCAAGCGAACGGGCAGTTCTGATCGGACCGAGAGAGTGTACAGAAAACAATGTTACCTATAAACTCGAAGCCGCTGGACCGATTTTAATCAAATTTTTAGATAAACTATATAATATATCTGAAGAGTAATAAAGTAAAGCATGGTACCAAAGTGTATAGCAAAAGTCGGAAAATTTCACCCAATTCGTTGGTGCGAAATTATGTTAATATATGAAAATGTCAATATTGCTTCATAAAAATTACAAAATTTAGTTCAAATCGGTAGTTTAGTGTGTTGTTGATGGTGATCATATCTTTGGTGCATTCGAGAGGATAAAATCAATTTTTTTGTATTCCAAAGTTGGTGTGGGAAAAATTGTCAACAGTAAAGCGTCTAAATCAAAGTATCGTCGAGTCTACGCGTTCAGCAGAAGTGTTTGATGACCTTTTTAATGCTTTTTGCTAATTGTGAATGCCTAATTCACAATTTCGATAAAAATTTACTGATTGCGATGGCTAAAAATTCATCACAAAAATACTTTGATAAATAAGTCATCACATTTCAATCAGATGTTTTTCGTTTGTATACAAAGTAATAAAGACACAAAACTTAAAGTAAATAATTTGAGTGTTATTATTAGTTGCTTGGGAAGTGAAAAGTAATGATATTTATTTATTTAATTTATATAATTTATTTATATGTATTATGTCCTTAATATGTATTTAGCAGATGAGTGGAATGGAGAATGCGTTAATTGTTGGCAAAATATTTAACGTAGAAATTAAAAAGGCTATTTTCGAATTTGACGTAATTTTACAAATTTAGCATCACTGCGTTCAGCAGAGACAAACCAGTAATCGATTATTAAGTCAGAGAAAATGATGAGTGAAGACTTCTGCTGAATGTGCCCAATGAGACTGACGAACACCGAAGTCAGCGTTTAGTGAATAAATCGAAAAAAAATTGTCAAGCCATTGTGACTCCGGAAAAATGTATATATTCGGTTGAGGAATAAATTCCTCAGTTTTTATATTTTCTTTTGTTTTACAATGATTTTTTGCTGTTTGACAAAGTGTATATTATTTATTCGATACAGCGCTTTCTGCTCTAAAAACTGTGCTAATCGTCTTTTTGAGTAAATTAATTTTTTATACCTTTGGGGCTTAGAAATGCAAATTCGATGACGTAAAAAGCTACATTTTCGCCACCTGCTATTCTTCGCAGCCCGGGTCATTTGCAACGTGTATAGAGAAAGAGTCATAGGCGAGTCTACGGCACGGAAATGGTTTGCAAAGTTCAAAAGTGGCGATTTCAACGTCGACGGCATATATCAAAAAGCGTCGACGAAGAATATCAAAAAGCACTTTTGAAGGAGGACGGTCACGCAAACAACGTAAACAACAAAGAAAATCGCCATCAAATGGCTTCTCAACGTCTCGCCCGCCGTCGAGCAGCACACTGTCATATACAGCGCTTTTTGCACGGAATCATCACTGGAGATCACCGACTGATTATCACGTTTTCTGTTCCCTGTCGAACCATATGAAGGGTGTCACCTTCGACAGTGAAGAGGACCTTAAAAACTGGCTCAACAATTTCCTTTTACTGGACCGTACGATTTTTGACGGAACGGCATCGGCAAATTGATTTAGTGGAAGGAGGAGGCCGTAAACAGCAACGGCGAATACATAATTTATTGCTATATAACAACATTGATTTTTGGTTGAATAAAATAAAAACGACACGAACTCATTCCCCAACCTAATAATTTCAACAGTTTGTCGTTCAGATACGATGCAACAATCGATTACGCTACATATATCTGAGCACTGTTTGTCAATCATATATAGTAGCAACTACAAGACACGAAAACGGCGAGTGAATGAACGCAAAAAGAAACAAACAATAGCATGTGGGTGACGCGGACACATGGGATTGTGCCCCACCAAAAACGCTCAACACGACTAAAGAAGTTTTAGCTGACCATTGAAATCATTGTACACAAATCCCCAGCAACGCCGGGACAGATTCTGGTATTATTATATTATATTACTTTTAGACAACATTTGCATCATCTGCTGTATTATTTGTGTAGTCGTTGTTGCACCTTCTCATTATATTTTTATTACAAAAAAATAATAATTTTGGGACATATTTTTGTAGTGAAACTTCTAAGGGCTCATTGGCAGTGAAAATTTGCAATATTTCGGCGACGTGATGGCGCGTTCTATGACAAAGATGGAAGAAAAATATGTAAGGGAAACAGAGAAGGAACACCCTGCAGACGTACACATTTTTTTTTGCGTTCGCGCTGCTCAGCGATAGAAAGAGAAATAAAGAGGAAAGAAAACGAAAATAGAGATAAGTTGTGGTGTATGCACAAAATTTGCGACTGTTGCGACACCAAAGAAGAATCTAAAAAAGATTCGGCCGCAAGGTTGTGTCAAAATAAATATAATCAAGCAAGCGTCAAGCGCATGAACTAAAGAGTATGAAAAATGAATAAGTTCTCTCTGAGTCGAACTGTGACCTCAATTTATAATTTTCTCTTTTTCTTTGGTTCTCTTGGCAGTTAGCTTCGACAGTTCTGTGGTTCTCTTGGCAACTACCTTTGATAGTTTATTGTTAGAATTATTATAGTTATTCTTAGTATTAAACTTTCTCTTTGTAATTTTGGTTCTTTTCTCTAGTTAGCATCGCTTATTTATTAGTTGTATACTATATACCGTGTCTACCACAGGCCTATTGAAATTTCACCTCTAGCACGCGCACTTAGTTGCACGCGAATTTTTTTTTAGAGTAACCCAGTGAGTTTATATCGGTCGAAGTTGCAGTATATTTCAAGAATTATGCTACTAGAAAGTGAGCTCAACCTAAGCTCTACTAAATGGATTTATATGGAAAACTCTGATCAGAGCGGAGTATTGGTTTATCGATTATCTGAGCGCCCAAATGTCGAGTACCAAAGCGTAAGGTAAAAAAACGGAATTGGCACTGACAAAGAGAGAAAGGAAGACTGGAAGTGGGTGACAAATTCGATTACGCCTCCGCACATATCATAACCAACGTGAAGTATTCCATTGTTATTCTTAGTTGGAACATTGGGATGTGCTCCGTTCAAGGTGTCAATGACATAAATCGACTAACTGGTTATTTAATGAGGCTTATCAATCAACTGTTACCTACAGAATAGTACCGTTTTAGTTTTGTTAGCCATTTTTAATTATATTTTTACTTTGATTAGAGATTTGGAAATTGCTTTACATTTCATTCCGCAAACAATATCCATCAAGTAATAATCGTGAAAACTTCTCAGCATGTGATTATAATCCTTAAATTATTATATTTCTGTTGAAATGTCAAAAAAAAATTTAACTCAACCCACCATTCAATACTAATATAATCAGGATATATCCATTTACAGTCCTTGATAATAATCCAACTTGAGCTCTATAGGTGAAAAACAAAAATTTAACTTGTATGTCTTCATGGACGGAACAAAAT
This sequence comes from Cacoxenus indagator, assembly GCA_035041755.1. Lineage (NCBI taxonomy): Eukaryota > Metazoa > Arthropoda > Insecta > Diptera > Drosophilidae > Cacoxenus > Cacoxenus indagator. The sequence goes on from JAWNKX010000204.1 coordinate 219,036, forward strand.
CAAGCAGCAGACAAATTGTTTCTAGAGTCCCCCAGGGATCTCTTCTAGGCCCTATTCTCTATAATATCTATACCCTTGATATACCAATCTCTCAACATTTCAATATTTGATGACGATACTGCAATATACTGCTCAGATGCTGAATTCAGCACTATTAAAATTTACAAATTGCTCTTAATAATTTATCAAATTATTTCAGAAGTTGGAAAATAAAATTAAATGCATCTAAAACGAAGACAACATATTTTACAAACAAGCGTAAGGATTGTTTTCTGCGAATCGTTCCATGGAAAAGCGAGGTAAAATACCTTGGTTTACACTTAGGCACGAAGCAAAAATTTAATATACACCTAGGTAAAGCTATAGACAAAATTAACAAAACTACCTGCATCTCTATCCCTTCATCATTCGTTAATCTGCACTATATATTCAAAATAAAATACCATATACAAATAAATTTTTCTTCCAATAATGGGTAGGGTAGGCAGTGTGGGGTGACTGTACCAAGTGTCACACAAAGAAGCTACAAACGGCCCAAAATAAAATTCTTAAGATGATCCTAAATCTACCATTTTAATTCTCTACAGCTCGTCTGCACGAATTTGTAAACACTAAGCATATTCATGACAACATAGCTCTTGCCCAAAGAAACTTTATTATACAAAACTAAATATTGCGCACTTACATGTGTCCGATCGATTCTTTAAGCATTAACCTCTGGTTAATGCAATTAAAATTCGGTCTATTATAATCTAGTCTGGTTAGTCTAAGTTCATTATTACTCTAAGGTTTTTTTCCTCTTCAGAATTTTCCTTGCTAAATTTAAATTTATGATCTTATCAAATTGTAATAATAATGACACATGTAATTCAGAAGAAAGCCACATTGTAAAGCTAAACTCTGTATAAAACAAATTTATTATTTATTTATTTATTTATAGCTCTAAGAACATATTAATAATCTTCTGGGAATAAAGTCAAACAACTGTACCCATGGGGGATGCTAAATAGACAGTTGATTAAAATGGTAGACGGTCATTGTTAGATCAACTCGTTTTCACCAGCTGATTAAAAATAAATAATATTTTATTCTTTCTTATGTGGTCTCTAGTGTTTTCTTCATTGTCTTATGAACTTCTTGACAAAATTATGAGACTCATTGTATAGCGTTTGAAGAGTGTGGAAACCAGAAGACGACGTTGGTCTAAAGTCTCATACTTCAACCACTGTACCTCCCTCATATCTTGTATCTATTTTGTGGAAGTACAAACAAAACTTTAGCAAACAATTAGAGCCATAGTAATATGCGATACATCAATTTGAGAATTTATAGTTGCGCACGAGAGGATATGGTGTTCAAATATATAATATATATCTTATGTCCAACAATAACTCACTGTTTGCTCAGACATAGTCACACCCCGTAACTGCCCCAATGCACCGTTATTGTTACTTTGTGTATGTTAAAGTAACGATCTGCGTATTTTTTACACATTCGTACGTAACATGTTTTTAATTTTTTCAACCAGAAATAATACTGAAGGTGTTTTTAACTTTAAAACTTTCTTATTTTAATTAAAATTTTAGGCGCGCGTTTCGTTGCTCTAATGGCTACGTGTGACAGCGTACTGAAAAAAAAAACTGTCAATGATGAAAAGTTGGCGAAGACAAGACCCAAATTTTGTACGTGAATGTGCCACTGGACTGAGCCGGAAGGTGTAGAATACTAAATGCGAATATAGGTTTTCGAGAGTCTTGCGAATGCAATTGGGAGAATTGGGGGGCTTCGTGATTGAGTAGTGTGAGGGTTAGTAGTGTAGTAAATTGTGTTGAGCTGACATTTCTCGAGAGAGCGAATGCAAAAGCGCAACGAGAGAGAGATATAGATAGACATAAGAGAGAGAGTGTGTTTGTGTTAGTGATTATGTGTCTGAGACAATTTTAAGGCATTATGCTGCAGAAGGTATTTTTTATAACTGATTATTTCTCAACGAGCTAAAAAAAAAATCGGCATAGAGGAGTGACTACGAAGCAATGACAACTTTGCATGCAATCAAGTGCTAAATTGAGGGTACACGTTGTTCTCATAAGCATTGTCTAATTGAGCGGGCGTATTTATTACCTGTAATTTTGATATTTGATGGATTGGGTAATATGCAACAATGTGAGTACTCGCTATGAAATCTGTTGAGCTTCTCTAAGTTATTAATCATATTCATATATATGAGTGACTCTTATTTTTTAGTCAATATTGTGACTTATGGTGATCGCTGCGCATACTCAAACTAAAATTAGCATTGACACGTTTCTTATAGCAAACGTTAAAAAGAAGTAAATAAAATAAACCAACAACAACAAGCAATACAAAAGATATGTACGCAGTGTGTTCAAATATAAGAAGACTTTTTTATTTTTCTCGTTCCCAGTGTTATCGTTTTTTTTGTTTTTGTGTTTTTTTTTGTGATGGTAGTACAGATATCCCTAATATATGTTGACATTATCAACCATTTTGCATCTTTAGTTTATTTTTAAAAATTGGGCGAGTCTGCTTTGAGCAAATACATAATTTACATGTGATACAAGCTCTTCACGGAAGGCCTAGAAAATGTCGATGACGAGGACCGCTCTGGACAGCCCAGTATCTCAACAACCGACAAAAACGTTGAAGCAGTGAAGAATGTGGTTTTGGCGAATTGCTGAGAAGCTGTTAAATGACGTCAACGACTATCTTGATTTGCTCAAAAGAGTCATAACTGGTGACGAAACACTTTCTGAGGTTGATGGTGCTTCGATCATTGAATAAATGGTTCTATTTAGACTAGGGCAGTGTTCCAATTAATTTATTTGTTCACTATAAATTAAATATTTATCTCTAAGCAATTATTATTATATGAGTATATCAACATGATCTAGTAATAAAAAACGCGTGTACTTTTTATACATAACGAATTTTTCTGCTGTTTACTGTCGGTTATGGTCCAAATGGTCCAAATATTTTATTATTTTATCTTTTTTTTGGTGCAATCACCACGATAATGCTCTAGCTCACACATTGCTTGTTCGTAATTTTTTGGGCAAATACGGAACCGTAATCATGGCCACCGTATTTACCGGACTTGGCTCCCTGCGGCTTTTTCCTGTTCCTCGTCGACGCAGTAACAGCAATCGAGAGTTTTGGGTTTTCGAAAATTAGCATATTTAAGAAACCCACCAAAGATTTTATGGTATGGTAAATTCTTACGGTTTTGGCAATTGCAATCATGAGCAATTGTAATTTGGCAAAAATATATTTTTCAATTATTATCACTATTCGGAGCAGAGCTCCAGTAGCTTTTACATTTAATACTTAAATCAAACAGGAGACGAGCTTCTGGAGTTCTGCTCAGAACAATTACATTGCAAAAATTTTAGTGCAATAAAAATTATATTAAACATGAAAATAACAAATTTGCGTCTATTTGAAATCCTGAAAATTTCCTTATTCCAAAGGGGCATAAAACCCTTACATTTTGAATTTTCTCCTGAAAGAATTATGGCACAAAATAAATTCCTTATAAATGATAAATAATTAAATTATTAAACTAAATTAGAGAAAAATTAATTAAATAGAAATTAAAATAAATTAATTTAAATTAAAGGTATGAAAGGACTTGAAATTTAAAGTAAAAAAGAAGCTGGTGACAACAAATCTGAGAAAAGGCAAACAGGAGGAGGTGCTTATGAGCAGATTCCACTGGAAGGAGTAAACAGCGAATAAGTCCAATAGGAGATGTTGTAGGATAAGTTAAAGAAATGCCGGAGCTGACTATTGCCGATAAAGAGGCGCCTAATATTAATTGTGACAGTGTTGAAAATTTAAATAAAGCATCTGTTTCCGTCGATGCCGGTAATGACCACCATTTCAACATGTCAGTAGCAAAGCCGCTGAACAAGAAAGGATTACATTGTTGCCAAAAGCTAACTGAGGTCCAACAAGGAAACGGTCCAAAAGGAAATCATTTGGAGTCCATTAACAGGTATTTAAAAGACATTTATCATTACCAAAGAAGGAGGTTGGGCAGTGAGAGGAACGCATTAAAATTTAAAGCCATTTTATGCTTTTCTACTCGAGAAAACGAAAACGTTGTTATATTTTGCAGAAATGCAAAATATGCGTTGTTATATACAATAAAAGAATTTGAAAACCATGTGTCTGATATTCGGAACTAAAAATATGTGCCTACAACAACACGAACACGCAAAAGCCTCAAAATTAGTTAATCAAAATATCATGCCGCCTGGGCACAAAAACATTGGGGCCAATCGTTTTGAAGCCCTTAGCGATAGCTCAAAATCAATAAGCATATGTCTTTAACAGAAGCCTTCCCGGAATTACCAACGGTCAAACTTCCAAACCCCAAATACATTGTCATGTCCACTGAAGACACTGAAAAGTCTCCCTTAAGCTATTCCTGTTTTCCAGTACACAGAGCAATTAGGCTTATTAGTAATAAAGTGCTGAACATCACTACTCTCCGTGATGAAAACCTATTAATATTTGTTGAAAATCCATCAATTGCTGAAAAATGTATTGCAGCCAAAGAACTGCACGGGACCTGCAAGGTTAAAACTCAACTCCACAGCAATCTCAACTCATGTAAGGGCACTGTCTATGTCCCCTACCTCAACATCGTTTCTGATACTCGAAGAACTTAAACCATATGGTGTAGTAGGAATATACAAGTTTACAGTGCAAATCGACGGCAATTCGGTTCCAACTGGAGTGATTCAGCTTTTGGCTTATATAAACTTCCGAGAAAACTTAGTTTATCTAGGAACACAGTCCGCGTAAGAGAATGTTCCTCCAATCCGATACGATGCAATAATTGCCATTAATTGGATTAATTGAATTAATTGGACTCACTGCAACATTTTGCAAAAAGGAACCCACATGCGTAAACTGCAACCTTCCGCCGCACGATCCAATTGCTTGCCCACGTACTCTCTGTGCAAATTGTGAAGAAGAGCATTTTGCTAACAACCAGGACTGTCCTAAGTACACAGAGTCGCGAGAAATACTAAAGATAAAGATAAGAGAAAAATGCTCATTATATGAAGCAAAGAAAAATTCTATCAAAAACCTACTGCACCTCTCCTTAAAACACAAACGTACTCTGAAACGGCGGCTTTCAAAACCACCTCCACCGACTCCACTTTCAAACCAAATGCAAACAACGATGACATCCCCACTACCTCTAAACTAAACGCTTCACAACCTCTACCTAAAACTCAGACCTACTCAAAAACTATATCTCCCATAACCACTCCCCCCGACAAAACTTTAAATCCATATGCAAACCACAGCACATATAATATAAAAACAACTATTCCCACAAACAATACACTACAACTCAACAAAAATACAAACAACGATGATATCCCCACTACCTCACTAAACGCCAATGTAACAAAACTTACTTCAAAACAAACATAAAAAAAAAAAACAATAAACACACACCATTCCAACGGTAACAGAAACAATTAACGCTGTAAATAACAGTACTTACAACTTCGAACTTTAACAAACAAACCAAACAAAAGCAAATCAACGCTTCGTTCTCTAACATAGAGATCGGCAATGCTTTTTAAAATCGCCTAATTTTCTCCCCCGCCTCGTACGCAATCGCCATCGCAATGACTAGTCTCATCGAATGATCGCATGGTTTGTTGGCGGGGCTAACATTAGAAGAGAAAGACTAGTTAAAATACCACAAATTAATAAACTCTCATCGATATCCTAATTGTGATGCTCAACCCAACTGATTGTAACATTAAATATTATGCTTACAAATATTATAATAGCCTTCCTCTTCTTTTGAATAAAAATAAACCTGAAATATTACCATCCATAGAAACTCGCATTCACCACAACTGCAAAACACTTCACACATTCAATTATTCTCTTCACAATAAAAAGTACAAATCACAACCATTGGCGCTTGTAGATCAATCACTCACGCCAACTATTCTCCTACTTCTACTTATCTTCCTTTAATTATGTTCGCTCTGCTACAGTGGAACATTAACGGACTATTCAATAATCTAACAGATCTACAAGAGCTAATTAAAGAATATAACCCCATAATCATATGCTTACAAGAAACATACATCAAATACTATCACTCACCTACAACAGCAAATAACTACATTAATTATTTTCTCAACTTGCCACATATCCTCCCCAATAAGCAGGTTATTGCGGTATTGATTAGAAGAGGAATTGAGCATAAAGTCATTTCAATTTAATTTAAAATTGCAATTCTAGCTGTTGAAAGAAATATTGGGCGAAAATTAACCATCCCCAATATGTATATTCCCCTCCCAATCATTTAGAAGCACTGAAATAAAGAATATAATTAAATTATTTTCGACAGCAATCAATATTTTAGGCGATTATAATGCCTGGAGTCCCCTGTGGGGAACGAATCACACTAACACTCGGGGGAAATCCTTAGAGGATGTCTTCATCACAGACAATATTGATATTCTTAATGATGGTCGCCCTACTCACTTTTCCTCCCAACAATCTTTCAGAAATATCGATCTCGCACTTTGCTCTTCCCCAATTCAACCTCTCTTGACGGCCAACACCTTAGATAATCTTTATGGCAGTGATCATTTCCCTATAAAGATATATATCGACACAGGTTACACCAACTACAAAGCTCCACGCAGCAGGTTTCTAACAGCCAAAGCCAAGTGGCCAATGTTTCAAGATATTCTTAACCAGAGCTCATCTTCACGAGCATACGATAACATCAACAAAGAATGTTCCGTCCTAATGAAAATGATCCGGTCGGCAGCGCACTTAAGAATTCCGCAGAAAAGTAACTGTCAAGCAGGGAAGACAGTACCCTGGTGGAATCATAACTTAAGTGTACTTTTCTCAGAAAAACGAAAGGCATGGGCATCATTAAACGAAATAGAAATATGGAAAACTTGATCTCTTATAAGAAAACGGCAGCAGTATTTAGAAAACACTGTAGGGAAGAGAAAAGGAAGTCATTCATAAAGATAACCGAATCTATAAACCCACTTACCCAGCCCAAAAAAATATGGTCAGACATAAAAAAATTGCATGGATCACACCCCTACCTCAATCAAAGTTTTAATTTCAAATAACAGGCTCATATATGATCACAAAGATATTTCTAATGAGTTGGCCCATTCTTCGTCTAAATATTCACAAGATTCCAACTTTCACCCATCCTTCACCTACCTTAAACAACAAATTCTGAATTCTTCTTACATTAACCATAACCCTTCACCTCTTGCTAAGCAAATTGAATCAAACATTACCCTTCTCGAGTTCGAGCACGCTATCTGCTCTATAGCAGGAATTGACAAAATTACATAACCTATCATCAAACAATTACCTGAAAGTTTAATAAAACGCCTCATCCCCCTCTACAAATGGATATTTGACAAGGGTGTCTATCCACAGAAATGGAAACTGGCCATTGTCATCCCAATTCATAAACGGAAGAAGCCCAACACTTAGGTAACAAGTTATAGACCGATTCCATTGCTGTCTTGTCTAGGGAAATTGCTCGAAAAAATTATCTCCAAAAGAATCATGTGGGTTGCATCGCTTAACAATCTAATAACACCTAATCAGTTCGGCTTTAGGCAAGCGCACAGCACTCATGATGCCCTACTCCTCTCCTACTCTTTACAAGAAACCACATCTCTATAGTTAGTCTAAACTTCACAAAGGCGTTCGACAGGGTAGGTGCGCATATTGTTCTAAGAAAACTCAGTAAATGGAAAGTTGGAATTAAAATATACGGTTTCGTTAAGGCTTCTCTATCGAAGAGAAAATTTGCAGTAAGTGCCAACCACTCATTTTCAAAAACGTTATCGGTTACCCTGTTTATCATAGCTTTCAACGAAATTAGTAATATTATTTCAAAATACAATCATATGGAGCACGTTATCTATGCAGATGGTGTAGTCATACATACTAAAATTAAGGACATAGACTCGGTAAAATTAAATTTAAACTCCATCCTATCAGATATAACAATGTAGTCAATAGAATCTGGTGCCTCAATATCTCTTGAAAAATGTAAATCCTTTAATGTTTGTAGATAGACATGTTGTAGCTATATAAGTCTCAATTATAACAATGTTATTATTCCCAAAACAAGTACTTTAAGTATATTAGGTTTATTGTTCGATTCTAAATTTAACGTAAAGGAACATTGTATTTACATTAGACAGAATCTGGTTGCTAGACTTAACATCCTTAAATATCTAACATCAAAGCACTCCTTTGTACACACGAATACTTTAATTAATGTAACTAGAGCCTTAATCCTATCTAAGGTGGAATACGGTCTTTGTGTATATGGTAATACAGCTAAAAACAACATTAAACTAATAGAAACACTATAATACGTCTCCAATAAAATACATGCTGATAGAAGCTGGCCTACCTATAATTCATGATTTCATCCAGGCTGCAAAACTTAATTATTAATTCCCAATTAATTAATTCCCAAACTGCTACTCTGCCACAACAGAAAAGTATACGATACCGTCAAAACCAAATCCAAATACAAACGGACATTTAAACGGGTATCCACACTTACACAGTGTCTACAGCATGCCCAGGAAATAGGTCTCACTCAAGAGCCATATTATATAAAACCTGCACGTTTTCCACCCTGGAAGATAAGTCACTCCTCATTTATTGATGACCTGGAGAAATTTAATAAGAAAGATACTCCTCCACAAGTCTACAGCTCTTACTTCAATGAAATATACAATAGGCCAGAACATCGCTCAACAAAATTTTTATTCACTGATGGCTCAAAAAACGATGTATCTGCTTCCTTTGCTGTCATCGATAATTGTAATAATACAATATCAGCTGGAGCCCTCCACAATTTCTGCTGTATTTTCACTGCAGAGGCCTGCGCAATCCATCAAGCAGTACGGTTCGCTACAAATCTGTCGACGGATGTCATTATCTGTACAGACAGTAAAAGTACTATTAGTTCTGTCAGAAATGCCAGTAATAATAACATATGTATCTCAGCTATCCGAGACAACCTCATTGAAAACAACCATATTAAGCTAATGTGTATTCCGGGGCATGTGAACATCACTGGCAACGATCAAGCTGATGCTTGCGCTAAACTCGCTCATATAGATACGCTACATATTCTTCACATTCTTCATAAGGCTGGTATCCGTAACCTGATACTCTGCTAGATTCGACAAAAACAACGGGTATCATGGAATGCGATAAATCACCATTATAAGCAGCAAATACCCCAAACTACCCTTCTCAATGTCCGCCTTCGTCTGGGGCATACCTCGATTACCCATCACCATTAGCTTTCCGGATCCCATAGCAATTTATGACCCCTCTGCCAAGAGGAAGCAAATATACAACATCTTCTTTTGAATTGTCAGCAAACGCACAGTCGCCGATATCAGTTTCAGACAGACTTAATGAAACTCCTCGAAAACACCATCCCAAATAACGTCAATCTCATCTATAACTTTCTTAAAATTCTTTTTACAAGATCAAATAATATTTCTGATTTTGTGTTTCCAATACCCAATGAAATATTATTTTGCTGTTAGATCATTGGAAACAATTCTGAGACAAAAAGATACTTGATCAGTTCGCGTGATGTCTGAAGTCATACCCAATAATATTGAAAAAATGTCATTTTTTCTAATTTTGTTTATGATCTCAGACATTAGTTTAAAATTTTAATTTTGACTTTCATGATTCAGACATCTGGAACGTGTTTTTAACAACCACGGTATCAGTACCGCAACGTCTTATGCTCGAGGTTTTAAAATCGCATTGAAATGAGTAGTTTTATCGTGCATCTTATAGGCACCCCGCGTTTTGCAAGGTATAAAAGGTACTAAATATTTTCATTAAGACTGTTCGGTTACCAATCATTTGTTTTAAACTAGCTGTCGAGATTTGTTGAACAACGTTAACTTGATAAGTTTTAAACACTTCGGCGCAATTAATATGAACAGTACTTGTCGAATTCGATTTTATCCGCTCTGCTCCGTGCTTCCAGTTTGAGAAACCAGTTTCATCTACCCCATCAAATTTTACTATTAAATTTTTATTTCACACCTTCGTGCTAATGGATTTGTTCTCATTATTTTGCTGAAGCCATCCATGGATTTTTCTTCCGTCCAACATTTATCTATTTTGGGCAACAATGCAGTTTATTTAAGCACATTACTAAATAATTCTGTATCAAAATAAGTTTTCATAACCTTCCTTCTCCGTAAAAGCACACCTTTTGACTAGAGCTGTCAAACTATCGATAGCAATATCGATAGTATTATTTTGAAGTCACTATCGATGTTTCTAAACGCATTCGCTACTATCGGTTTGAATTACGAACATATTTCAAAACTTGAGTATTGGCGGTAATCTGGGTGCATTTTGTTTAATCACGTTGAACTTTGCGATCGTTGCTTTCGGTGAAATACATATTCAAACTTCAAAACTAGAATATAACTAAACGTTCTGTGAAGTTGGGTGTTGGCGGTAATTTGGTAAGTTGAAAACAATTCGCTTTGTCAATTAATAAATTAATATTTTAATTTTAGATTCGCTTTGTAAATTTGTGTTGACTGAACTGCAATGGGTAAGTTTCTGCAAACTTCCCAAAGTAAAAATTCGTGCAAATAAAATTTGATTTGTCTATCTTGTAAGCCGTGTTATTTCAAAATCGTGTAAAAAAGACCGTGTAATAAGAGAGTTGGGTGTGGTATATGTGGTTTACTTAAAGTTTTTTTTTCCTTTATTTGTAGCTCTTAGAATTGAAAATGATAGCGACAGCGACTCAGAGAAACGGCCATCCTACCGCTAAAAAAGCAAAAAAGGGGGCTCCTTAAGTGTGGAATTATTTTGATGAAACAAAGGGTGGTAAAGACGCCAAAGTGTAGTAAGATACAACATAAGCGGCAACATATCCAATCTCTTTCCTCATCTTAAGAGAGTTCATCCAACCTTCCGTGAAATGCCAAAAGCATCATTGTCTATTAAAAAAAAAAAAAAATAAACCCAAAAGAATATCGATCAGGAAAAAAATCGTCGATACTAATGAACATGATTACGGTGGATTCAGAATAGTTGATGATGAAGAATTTCGGTTATTTGTTAAATGCCTGGATCATCAGTACGTGTTGCTAACTCGCTATTAAAAGCTCCATCACCTTTACGCATGGACGAGGTCGAATTGTTGAAAGATTTAAAGCAAATGCTTCCTCATTTTGAAAACGCAACGGTTAAGACGTCATCAAGCACCTCCGTTACGATTTCTTTAATAATTAATTTGGTGTGCGGTCTTCTACAAACTCTAGAAGAACTAAAAACTAAAATGATGACGTCAGAAGGTGTAAACGTTTGCATTTTCATTACTGAACGGCTGAAGAAAAGGCTCTTCCCATACGAAGAGCGCACGGTCACCAGATTGGTGACTTTATTTGAGGGATTTCGATCTATCTTCAATGCAGATCTAGTCGGAAATGCATTACAAAACGAACTAACTGGTATGTATAGAGCATTGACAAAACCTCCAGACAATGCAGAGTCAACACCCAAAAGCAGTGATTCAACGGACACAGGACCCACTCCTTAAATTTCTCGACAGCACAATTTCTAATAAAGTATGCAGAAGCTATAAAATATAATTTTCCTTCGAAAATATATGGAAATAGCAAATGCTCCACAAGAAAGGGATCCGTTGGAGTACTTGAGAGTAAACATAACAATTTATTAAATTATTTGGTTTGTTAGTATGTGTTCTTATACAACTATTTACTTTTTCTTTTCAGTGCGATATGGCGGAATTTAAGATGTGTGCAACACGTTATTTGTGCATTCCACCCACTTCGACGGAATCTGAAAGGAGGTTTAGCAAAACTGGATACATAATTTCAGAGAGACGAGCTTCACTAAAACCAAAACTTGTTGATATGCTCCTTTTTATCAATGGAAACACGTCAGTGATCTCAGACTAAGTCATAATTTTGTACCGCTCTATTTTGAGCACAGTCACAATTTTGCAGTCATAACACAGTCACAACATGATTGCAATACTTTGCACTTTGTCACAAACAAATGTTTGTGACTGTGCTCAGAATAGCGCCCTTAATTTCTTTAGTTTAAACACGTAAGCAAAGAACGCAACTTTTATTTTTGTTTATATTCCTTTTTCTTAATTCGTATGAATTTTTGTTGTATAACAACTTGCATGAACATGCATATATGAAATGAAAAAGTGCTTTAAATTTAGCCGATAATATCGATAGTATCGATTTTTTTTTCAAACTGTCGAAAATATCAAAATAATTAATATTTTTTCAAACCATTTGTGTGTGGCTAATTACCACCCACAAAATTTCGTGTGGGTATAACTACCCACCATACCAACATTATCTGCCGAGTCTGAATGTAAATAATATTAATAGCTTCTGCAATAAATCAAATTTAGTGTGTGATAAACGACGATTCGATTTTAAACACCAATACCTTACTCTTCACGGATCTGTTTAGTTTCAGTATTAACTGTAATATACTAACAATATATGTAAAAATTGGAGAAAGTATTAAATAAAATGTGACATTTCAAAAACGATAATTTTAAATAATTGGTCTGTAACGTACTTTGGTATAGACATCGATAAATTTTTATACTAACATTAAGATGATTATTACGTTAACAAAACACATATATAAATCCTTGTATTACTCAAAATACATAAATAGCAAGGCAAACGTTTGTTGGTTTAACATTTGAGCTTCGTACATGGATAGAAACCGTATTTTTGAACGAAAATGTGCACATCACTAAGTCCACCAATTGTGTATTCAAATTACCACTCAAAGAAAAAGTCATATACTTTCGCAAACATTAAGAGACTAGACAATTTCATTAATGATCAACTGATGTTGATGAATACAGTCAAATTGTTGCCTAAAGGTGGTTGTTTTATTAGTCACTGTACGAAGCTACTGATGTGATAAGTGGACCTTCTACCATTTTCAATGGTAAATAATTTATTTTTAAAAGGGATATTCACAAATTTGGGGAGTATAGCCGAGTTTTCACTCTAACAATAACTTCATTGTATTATATAGTACATACATAAGTATAATAAAAACTCTGAATATCTTCTAGAAAAAAAAATGTTTTGGATATTCTTCGGTGCGACAATGCTTAACACTGTGTCTGAAATAAAAAAATATCTAGTGAAGTGCGAGATAGAGCAATTTTCAATTATTTTCTGAAATAACTTTAAAACTTTTTATTCTAAATTGCAACAAGCCCTTTCATTTGATATATCAAATAACTTAATCGGTCCAGTAGGTTCGGTCCAGTAGGTTCGGTCCAGTGGGCTGTAAGGGTGGTACATACGGAGTTATAACTTGTTTGTTTGAGGTTGTTGTTATTATTATTATTATTATTGTTATCGATTTGGTGATTATAGTTGAACATTTATTGGGCCTCATGCATGGTAGACGGCAACATCTTTAATTTCAAAGAGATTCTTTTGATATTTGAATAATTAGAAAAATTTACTATATTGAAGAGAAAGCTCGAGAAGGGAAGAAAATATAATATTTTGAAGTGCCCATGATATTTACACCAAAGAATTGTAGAAAACTAGCCTAGGTTACTTAATACTATTGAATATCGTTGTAATACTCTTAAAAAACTCGCTTCGCAGTTCATATTTGAGTCTAAGCTCTACATAAGCTAAGCTACTTCCTTGTATCATTGTGAAAATTTGAACTATGTTCACTTGACTATTTCTATTCCAATGCAAATAATACGACGGGTTGTTTCTTTATGAAACCTACTTCTTTTGCGAACAACTTGATGCCTTCCTAGAGTTGTCGTTCTTGTTATATTAAAATAATTTCAATTTATCTAATGGGTTTGTATGGAGTAATGTATACAGTTTATTCACCTCCTGCTCCGTTATTTTTATGGTGCTGTTGACCATCTTCGCGCAACTGGTGATTTCTCTTTCGAACGACTGTGACCAATTTAAATATTTTTTTCTTGCAATTCGGTACTAAAAGAAATTAAGAGAACAAAAAATAACTTAAAAAGGAAAAGTACAAACCAAGTAAGTCAAAGAAAAAAATCAAAACTAAAAGACAACACTGAAATTACACAAATAAATAAACAATAAATTGGACACGAATTGTGACCGGCACAAAGTTCTTCACAAGAATAATTTAATTATTGTAACACTCGTTTAAATGAGTTATATTTTTTAGTTTTTATGTGAATGCTGTTCAGCTTTTCTGGGCAGACACTGCTGCTATTACAGTAGCCGCAGGTGCCTACGCTGACGCTGCGCTGCTTTGAGCTCTCTTTTCTTGTCTTGCTTTTCGTGCTGCGCCGTTCTGTTTTCATTTTTTGTGATAGTTGCCGAAAAGCAGCTGCAACTATTCGCTTGCAATGCGGAAATGTTGCACTGGCATGTGTTTCCAATATAAATGTATGTTCTTCACAAGGCTACTGTCTTTTATCTAAACTCACAGACAAGGCGGAAAAATTAAACCGTTATGTATAGACAAACCGACCGAAAAATGGAAAGTAAATAATTCCGGTTCACTTTTAAATGAGAAGAAAATAGAGTCACCATATTTGTCACTCTAAAATGATCCCGCGGAGTACAACACGGCAACGGACGACATGATTTGACACGCTACCGACACTTACCACATGCCAAATGATGATCGTAGCGAGTACACGCTATGCTTTAAACACCAAAAAGTAAGCTAATTCAAAGGTCACTCAAACTTCGTTGCCTTGAAGCTTCTAAAGCACTCAGTGAAAGAGAGTGCCCAGCGAGACAATTGAGCGCATGAATCAAAGAGAACTTATTCATATAGAGTTTACATTTCTCTCTTAAAAAAATGGCCGGGGAGACTCTTTAGAAACGATTAGAACCCGACACTGTTTCTGTACATCAAAATAATTGTTGGCTGTTCAACTTATGCAGCGTAACATATTGCTGTTTATTTGCTTGGGTTTGCATAACCAAATTGGGAGGGAATATGATATTCAAAGAAAATAAATACACTAGAAAGTCATAAAAAAAATAAAAATCAGACACTGGGCGCATTCAGCCGAAGTCATTACTCATCATTTTCTCTGACTTAATAATCAATTACTGGTTTGTTTCTGCTGAAGGCAACTAATAACAACACTCAAATTATTTACTTCAAATTTTGTGTCTTTATTACTTTGTATACAAACAAAAAACGTCTGATTGAAATGTGATGAATTTTTAGCCATCGCAATCACTAAATTTTTATCGAAATTGTGATTTTGGCATCCACAATGAGCGAAAAGCATCAAAGAAAGGACATCAAGCACTTCTGCTGACCACTGTCTTCTTTCTTTGATTTTTTTTTTCAAAGTTTTTTATTTGTATGGTCTTTGACAATATTCAGCAAATTGTGTGGAGTTTCCTTTAAATTACGAAATCGTTCTTAAACAAACGAAATCAAGCCATGGCTGCCTTGTATTTTGCCTATATTCATTTATATGAATGAAATGAAAATACCAGTGGCCAGGAAACAAAGAAGGCATGATCACAAAGCAAAATCATACAAAAATATTCCGAGTAATACACATGATAACAAACCAATACAATCTTATACACGAACTATACCTACACAACACACACAAACTTATAACATTTTACACGAAAGTGAGACAAAGTAAACCAACACAGTCTCATACACGTACTATATCTTCACAACAAGGTCACACTCACACAATGGCAAGTTTTGATTTTTGACTTCAACTTCTTATAGACAATTTTCGGTTGTGGCAGAAAACAAAATCCATTTCAAGAAGAAATACAGTGAATGCACATTCATTGAACAGCCAAAGAAACTTAAGTCGAATATCTCCATGACTTGAATTGAGTGCGTTTATAGCGAAAAATCAATACAGTATGTCTTCAATAACTCGAATATCCTCATAACTTGAAATTTTTTATGCATTATGATGATTCGAGATATAGAAGTTTGACTTTACGAGGAATACACACAGTAGATAGACAAAAAAAAAACCGCGAAGTTCGAGTCTCATTGGTGCAAAGCAAATTTCGTCATCCTTATTTGTGTTGTGTTGTGTTGTTATTGTGAACGGCAAAGAAGAAAAAACAAATGGTTTAAACTTTAGACTTTGTTGTTGCGTGACCACTGGTTAATGCAATTAAAATTCTGCCTATTATAATCTAGTCTAGTTAGTCTAAATTCATCATTACTCTAAGGTTTTTTTCCTCTTCAGAATTTTCCTTGCTAAATTTAAATTTATGATCTCATCAAATTGAAATAATAATAAGGATACATATAATTCAGAAGAAAGCCACATTGTAAAGCTAAACTCTTTATAAAACAAATTTATTATTTATTTATTTATTTATAGCTCTAAGAACATATTAATAATCTTCTGGGAATAAAGTCAAACAACTGTACCCATGGGGGATGCTAAATAGACAGTTGATTAAAATGGTAGACGGTCATTGTTAGATCAACTCGTTTTCACCAGCTGATTAAAAATAAATAATATTTTATTCTTTCTTATGTGGTTTCTTCATTGTCTTATGAACTTCTTGACAAAATTATGAGACTCATTGTATAGCGTTTGAAGAGTGTGGAAACCAGAAGACGACGTTGGTCTAAAGTCTCATACTTCAACCACTGTACCTCCCTCATATCTTGTATCTATTTTGTGGAAGTACAAACAAAACTTTAGCAAACAATTAGAGCCATAGTAATATGCGATACATCAATTTGAGAATTTATAGTTGCGCACGAGAGGATATGGTGTTCAAATATATAATATATATCTTATGTCCAACAATAACTCACTGTTTGCTCAGACATAGTCACACCCCGTAACTGCCCCAATGCACCGTTATTGTTACTTTGTGTATGTTAAAGTAACGATCTGCGTATTTTTTACACATTCGTACGTAACATGTTTTTAATTTTTTCAACCAGAAATAATACTGAAGGTGTTTTTAACTTTAAAACTTTCTTATTTTAATTAAAATTTTAGGCGCGCGTTTCGTTGCTCTAATGGCTACGTGTGACAGCGTACTGAAAAAAAAAACTGTCAATGATGAAAAGTTGGCGAAGACAAGACCCAAATTTTGTACGTGAATGTGCCACTGGACTGAGCCGGAAGGTGTAGAATACTAAATGCGAATATAGGTTTTCGAGAGTCTTGCGAATGCAATTGGGAGAATTGGGGGGCTTCGTGATTGAGTAGTGTGAGGGTTAGTAGTGTAGTAAATTGTGTTGAGCTGACATTTCTCGAGAGAGCGAATGCAAAAGCGCAACGAGAGAGAGATATAGATAGACATAAGAGAGAGAGTGTGTTTGTGTTAGTGATTATGTGTCTGAGACAATTTTAAGGCATTATGCTGCAGAAGGTATTTTTTATAACTGATTATTTCTCAACGAGCTAAAAAAAAAATCGGCATAGAGGAGTGACTACGAAGCAATGACAACTTTGCATGCAATCAAGTGCTAAATTGAGGGTACACGTTGTTCTCATAAGCATTGTCTAATTGAGCGGGCGTATTTATTACCTGTAATTTTGATATTTGATGGATTGGGTAATATGCAACAATGTGAGTACTCGCTATGAAATCTGTTGAGCTTCTCTAAGTTATTAATCATATTCATATATATGAGTGACTCTTATTTTTTAGTCAATATTGTGACTTATGGTGATCGCTGCGCATACTCAAACTAAAATTAGCATTGACACGTTTCTTATAGCAAACGTTAAAAAGAAGTAAATAAAATAAACCAACAACAACAAGCAATACAAAAGATATGTACGCAGTGTGTTCAAATATAAGAAGACTTTTTTATTTTTCTCGTTCCCAGTGTTATCGTTTTTTTTGTTTTTGTGTTTTTTTTTGTGATGGTAGTACAGATATCCCTAATATATGTTGACATTATCAACCATTTTGCATCTTTAGTTTATTTTTAAAAATTGGGCGAGTCTGCTTTGAGCAAATACATAATTTACATGTGATACAAGCTCTTCACGGAAGGCCTAGAAAATGTCGATGACGAGGACCGCTCTGGACAGCCCAGTATCTCAACAACCGACAAAAACGTTGAAGCAGTGAAGAATGTGGTTTTGGCGAATTGCTGAGAAGCTGTTAAATGACGTCAACGACTATCTTGATTTGCTCAAAAGAGTCATAACTGGTGACGAAACACTTTCTGAGGTTGATGGTGCTTCGATCATTGAATAAATGGTTCTATTTAGACTAGGGCAGTGTTCCAATTAATTTATTTGTTCACTATAAATTAAATATTTATCTCTAAGCAATTATTATTATATGAGTATATCAACATGATCTAGTAATAAAAAACGCGTGTACTTTTTATACATAACGAATTTTTCTGCTGTTTACTGTCGGTTATGGTCCAAATGGTCCAAATATTTTATTATTTTATCTTTTTTTTGGTGCAATCACCACGATAATGCTCTAGCTCACACATTGCTTGTTCGTAATTTTTTGGGCAAATACGGAACCGTAATCATGGCCACCGTATTTACCGGACTTGGCTCCCTGCGGCTTTTTCCTGTTCCTCGTCGACGCAGTAACAGCAATCGAGAGTTTTGGGTTTTCGAAAATTAGCATATTTAAGAAACCCACCAAAGATTTTATGGTATGGTAAATTCTTACGGTTTTGGCAATTGCAATCATGAGCAATTGTAATTTGGCAAAAATATATTTTTCAATTATTATCACTATTCGGAGCAGAGCTCCAGTAGCTTTTACATTTAATACTTAAATCAAACAGGAGACGAGCTTCTGGAGTTCTGCTCAGAACAATTACATTGCAAAAATTTTAGTGCAATAAAAATTATATTAAACATGAAAATAACAAATTTGCGTCTATTTGAAATCCTGAAAATTTCCTTATTCCAAAGGGGCATAAAACCCTTACATTTTGAATATTCTCCTGAAAGAATTATGGCACAAAATAAATTCCTTATAAATGATAAATAATTAAATTATTAAACTAAATTAGAGAAAAATTAATTAAATAGAAATTAAAATAAATTAATTTAAATTAAAGGTATGAAAGGACTTGAAATTTAAAGTAAAAAAGAAGCTGGTGACAACAAATCTGAGAAAAGGCAAACAGGAGGAGGTGCTTATGAGCAGATTCCACTGGAAGGAGTAAACAGCGAATAAGTCCAATAAGAGATGTTGTAGGATAAGTTGAAGAAATGCCGGAGCTGACTATTGCCGATAAAGAGGCGCCTAATATTAATTGTGACAGTGTTGAAAATTTAAATAAAGCATCTGTTTCCGTCGATGCCGGTAATGACCACCATTTCAACATGTCAGTAGCAAAGCCGCTGAACAAGAAAGGATTACATTGTTGCCAAAAGCTAACTGAGGTCCAACAAGGAAATGGTCCAAAAGGAAATCATTTGGAGTCCATTAACAGGTATTTAAAAGACATTTATCATTACCAAAGAAGCCATTTTATGCTTTTCTACTCGAGAAAACGAAAACGTTGTTATATTTTGCAGAAATGCAAAATATAACAACACAAATTATAGCAGCGCTGCCAAGTTTTCATTTGTTTTTGGTGATAGTTTTCGACAACTTGTCTTCGGCGTGTCATGGTAAATGTGAAACTTTATAAAAAAACAACAGCGCGTGCCCTTCCTCTTGTTATTGTTTTCATTAACTTCTAACGGCTTCGTTTTCGTTTCACAACTTCGGCTCAACGCTCGAATGCTGCACGAAGAAAAAGAATGCGATGAAGCTATGACGCGAATTTCACTCTACCGAAACAAAAGATGTTTCATATTAAAAAGTTATGTGGCTGAGTCGGGGACACGTAAAGGGTAATATTTTTGTATGAGTATAAAATATACAAACATATTTATTTACATATGTCATATTATATTTTGCTCAGACACGAAGTGTACGAAATAATAAATAGCAATGGCACGCCACAAATAAAACAACGAGGGCAGCGAAATAAGAAGCAACAACAAGAAACAGCAAATGTCCCAGAGATATTTTTTTAAAAATTCAAACACGCGGTGCTCCTCCCTCCACCACCCGCCACACCCATTTAAAGACGCTAAATAACCGAGAGAAAATTATTACATTCTACTCGGTACATACTTCGACTGTCGTGCGAAGAGCAATACCTAAAAGAATTTGAAAACCATGTGTCTGATATTCGGAACTAAAAATATGTGCCTACAACAACACGAACACGCAAAAGCCTCAAAATTAGTTAATCAAAATATCATGCCGCCTGGGCACAAAAACATTGGGGCCAATCGCTTTGAAGCCCTTAGCGATAGCTCAAAATCAATAAGCATATGTCTTTAACAGAAGCCTTCCCGGAATTACCAACGGTCAAACTTCCAAACCCCAAATACATTGTCATGTCCACTGAAGACACTGAAAAGTCTCCCTTAAGCTATTCCTGTTTTCCAGTACACAGAGCAATTAGGCTTATTAGTAATAAAGTGCTGAACATCACTACTCTCCGTGATGAAAACCTATTAATATTTGTTGAAAATCCATCAATTGCTGAAAAATGTATTGCAGCCAAAGAACTGCACGGGACCTGCAAGGTTAAAACCCAACTCCACAGCAATCTCAACTCATGTAAGGGCATTGTCTATGTCCCCTACCTTAACATCGTTTCTGAACAAGAGATACTCGAAGAACTTAAACCATATGGTGTAGTAGGAATATACAAGTTTACAGTGCAAATCGACGGCAATTCGGTTCCAACTGGAGTGATTCAGCTTTTGGCTTATATAAACTTCCGAGAAAACTTAGTTTATCTAGGAACACAGTCCGCGTAAGAGAATGTTTCTCCAATCCGATACGATGCAAAATTTGCCATTAATTGGATTAATTGAATTAATTGGACTCACTGCAACATTTTGCAAAAAGGAACCCACATGCGTAAACTGCAACCTTCCGCCGCACGATCCAATTGCTTGCCCACGTACTCTCTGTGCAAATTGTGAAGAAGAGCATTTTGCTAACAACCAGGACTGTCCTAAATACACAGAGTCGCGAGAAATACTAAAGATAAAGATAAGAGAAAAATGCTCATTATATGAAGCAAAGAAAAATTCTATCAAAAACCTACTCCACCTCTCCTTAAAGCACAAACGTACTCTGAAAAGGCGGCTTTCAAAACCACCTCCACCGACTCCACTTTCAAACCAAATGCAAACAACGATGACATCCCCACTACCTCTCTAAATGCTTCACAACCTCTACCTAAAACTCAGACCTACTCAAAAACTATATCTCCCATAACCACTCCCTCCGTCAAAACTTTAAATCCATATGCAAACCACAGCACATATAATATAAAAACAACTATTCCCACAAACAATACACTACAACTCAACAAAAATACAAACAACGATGATATCCCCACTACCTCACTAAACGCCAATGTAACAAAACTTACTTCAAAACAAACATAAAAAAAAAAAACAATAAACACACACCATTTCAACGGTAACAGAAACAATTAACGCTGTAAATAACAGTACTTACAACTTCGAACTTTAACAAACAAACCAAACAAAAGCAAATCAACGCTTCGTTCTCTAACATAGAGATCGGCAATGCTTTTTAAAATCGCCTAATTTTCTCCCCCGCCTCGTACGCAATCGCCATCGCAATGACTAGTCTCATCGAATGATCGCATGGTTTGTTGGCGGGGCTAACATTAGAAGAGAAAGACTAGTTAAAATACCACAAATTAATAAACTCTCATCGATATCCTAATTGTGATGCTCAACCCAACTGATTGTAACATTAAATATTATGCTTACAAATATTATAATAGCCTTCCTCTTCTTTTGAATAAAAATAAACCTGAAATATTACCATCCATAGAAACTCGCATTCACCACAACTGCAAAACACTTCACACATTCAATTATTCTCTTCACAATAAAAAGTACAAATCACAACCATTGGCGCTTGTAGATCAATCACTCACGCCAACTATTCTCCTACTTCTACTTATCTTCCTTTAATTATGTTCGCTCTGCTACAGTGGAACATTAACGGACTATTCAATAATCTAACAGATCTACAAGAGCTAATTAAAGAATATAACCCCATAATCATATGCTTACAAGAAACATACATCAAATACTATCACTCACCTACAACAGCAAATAACTACATTAATTATTTTCTCAACTTGCCACATATCCTCCCCAATAAGCAGGTTATTGCGGTATTGATTAGAAGAGGAATTGAGCATAAAGTCATTTCAATTTAATTTAAAATTGCAATTCTAGCTGTTGAAAGAAATATTGGGCGAAAATTAACCATCCCCAATATGTATATTCCCCTCCCAATCATTTAGAAGCACTGAAATAAAGAATATAATTAAATTATTTTCGACAGCAATCAATATTTTAGGCGATTATAATGCCTGGAGTCCCCTGTGGGGAACGAATCACACTAACACTCGGGGGAAATCCTTAGAGGATGTCTTCATCACAGACAATATTGATATTCTTAATGATGGTCGCCCTACTCACTTTTCCTCCCAACAATCTTTCAGAAATATCGATCTCGCACTTTGCTCTTCCCCAATTCAACCTCTCTTGACGGCCAACACCTTAGATAATCTTTATGGCAGTGATCATTTCCCTATAAAGATATATATCGACACAGGTTACACCAACTACAAAGCTCCACGCAGCAGGTTTCTAACAGCCAAAGCCAAGTGGCCAATGTTTCAAGATATTCTTAACCAGAGCTCATCTTCACGAGCATACGATAACATCAACAAAGAATGTTCCGTCCTAATGAAAATGATCCGGTCGGCAGCGCACTTAAGAATTCCGCAGAAAAGTAACTGTCAAGCAGGGAAGACAGTACCCTGGTGGAATCATAACTTAAGTGTACTTTTCTCAGAAAAACGAAAGGCATGGGCATCATTAAACGAAATAGAAATATGGAAAACTTGATCTCTTATAAGAAAACGGCAGCAGTATTTAGAAAACACTGTAGGGAAGAGAAAAGGAAGTCATTCATAAAGATAACCGAATCTATAAACCCACTTACCCAGCCCAAAAAAATATGGTCAGACATAAAAAAATTGCATGGATCACACCCCTACCTCAATCAAAGTTTTAATTTCAAATAACAGGCTCATATATGATCACAAAGATATTTCTAATGAGTTGGCCCATTCTTCGTCTAAATATTCACAAGATTCCAACTTTCACCCATCCTTCACCTACCTTAAACAACAAATTCTGAATTCTTCTTACATTAACCATAACCCTTCACCTCTTGCTAAGCAAATTGAATCAAACATTACCCTTCTCGAGTTCGAGCACGCTATCTGCTCTATAGCAGAAATTGACAAAATTACATAACCTATCATCAAACAATTACCTGAAAGTTTAATAAAACGCCTCAT
Organism: Cacoxenus indagator; assembly: GCA_035041755.1. NCBI lineage: Eukaryota > Metazoa > Arthropoda > Insecta > Diptera > Drosophilidae > Cacoxenus > Cacoxenus indagator. The sequence goes on from JAWNKX010000204.1 coordinate 242,589, forward strand.
CCCCCTCTACAAATGGATATTTGACAAGGGTGTCTATCCACAGAAATGGAAACTGGCCATTGTCATCCCAATTCATAAACGGAAGAAGCCCAACACTTAGGTAACAAGTTATAGACCGATTCCATTGCTGTCTTGTCTAGGGAAATTGCTCGAAAAAATTATCTCCAAAAGAATCATGTGGGTTGCATCGCTTAACAATCTAATAACACCTAATCAGTTCGGCTTTAGGCAAGCGCACAGCACTCATGATGCCCTACTCCTCTCCTACTCTTTACAAGAAACCACATCTCTATAGTTAGTCTAAACTTCACAAAGGCGTTCGACAGGGTAGGTGCGCATATTGTTCTAAGAAAACTCAGTAAATGGAAAGTTGGAATTAAAATATACGGTTTCGTTAAGGCTTCTCTATCGAAGAGAAAATTTGCAGTAAGTGCCAACCACTCATTTTCAAAAACGTTATCGGTTACCCTGTTTATCATAGCTTTCAACGAAATTAGTAATATTATTTCAAAATACAATCATATGGAGCACGTTATCTATGCAGATGGTGTAGTCATACATACTAAAATTAAGGACATAGACTCGGTAAAATTAAATTTAAACTCCATCCTATCAGATATAACAATGTAGTCAATAGAATCTGGTGCCTCAATATCTCTTGAAAAATGTAAATCCTTTAATGTTTGTAGATAGACATGTTGTAGCTATATAAGTCTCAATTATAACAATGTTATTATTCCCAAAACAAGTACTTTAAGTATATTAGGTTTATTGTTCGATTCTAAATTTAACGTAAAGGAACATTGTATTTACATTAGACAGAATCTGGTTGCTAGACTTAACATCCTTAAATATCTAACATCAAAGCACTCCTTTGTACACACGAATACTTTAATTAATGTAACTAGAGCCTTAATCCTATCTAAGATGGAATACGGTCTTTGTGTATATGGTAATACAGCTAAAAACAACATTAAACTAATAGAAACACTATAATACGTCTCCAATAAAATACATGCTGATAGAAGCTGGCCTACCTATAATTCATGATTTCATCCAGGCTGCAAAACTTAATTATTAATTCCCAATTAATTAATTCCCAAACTGCTACTCTGCCACAACAGAAAAGTATACAATACCGTCAAAACCAAATCCAAATACAAACGGACATTTAAACGGGTATCCACACTTACACAGTGTCTACAGCATGCCCAGGAAATAGGTCTCACTCAAGAGCCATATTATATAAAACCTGCACGTTTTCCACCCTGGAAGATAAGTCACTCCTCATTTATTGATGACCTGGAGAAATTTAATAAGAAAGATACTCCTCCACAAGTCTACAGCTCTTACTTCAATGAAATATACAATAGGCCAGAACATCGCTCAACAAAATTTTTATTCACTGATGGCTCAAAAAACGATGTATCTGCTTCCTTTGCTGTCATCGATAATTGTAATAATACAATATCAGCTGGAGCCCTCCACAATTTCTGCTGTATTTTCACTGCAGAGGCCTGCGCAATCCATCAAGCAGTACGGTTCGCTACAAATCTGTCGACGGATGTCATTATCTGTACAGACAATAAAAGTACTATTAGTTCTGTCAGAAATGCCAGTAATAATAACATAATTATCTCAGCTATCCGAGACAACCTCATTGAAAACAACCATATTAAGCTAATGTGAATTCCGGGGCATGTGAACATCACTGGCAACGATCAAGCTGATGCTTGCGCTAAACTCGCTCATATAGATGCGCTACATATTCTTCACATTCTTCATAAGGCTGGTATCCGTAACCTGATACTCTGCTAGATTCGACAAAAACAACGGGTATCATGGAATGCGATAAATCACCATTATAAGCAGCAAATACCCCAAACTACCCTTCTCAATGTCCGCCTTCGTCTGGGGCATACCTCGATTACCCATCACCATTAGCTTTCCGGATCCCATAGCAATTTATGACCCCTCTGCCAAGAGGAAGCAAATATACAACATCTTCTTTTGAATTGTCAGCAAACGCACAGTCGCCGATATCAGTTTCAGACAGACTTAATGAAACTCCTCGAAAACACCATCCCAAATAACGTCAATCTCATCTATAACTTTCTTAAAATTCTTTTTACAAGATCAAATAATATTTCTGATTTTGTGTTTCCAATACCCAATGAAATATTATTTTGCTGTTAGATCATTGGAAACAATTCTGAGACAAAAAGATACTTGATCAGTTCGCGTGATGTCTGAAGTCATACCCAATAATATTGAAAAAATGTCATTTTTTCTAATTTTGTTTATGATCTCAGACATTAGTTTAAAATTTTAATTTTGACTTTCATGATTCAGACATCTGGAACGTGTTTTTAACAACCACGGTATCAGTACCGCAACGTCTTATGCTCGAGGTTTTAAAATCGCATTGAAATTAGTAGTTTTATCGTGCATCTTATAGGCACCCCGCGTTTTGCAAGGTATAAAAGGTACTAAATATTTTCATTAAGACTGTTCGGTTACCAATCATTTGTTTTAAACTAGCTGTCGAGATTTGTTGAACAACGTTAACTTGATAAGTTTTAAACACTTCGGCGCAATTAATATGAACAGTACTTGTCGAATTCGATTTTATCCGCTCTGCTCCGTGCTTCCAGTTTGAGAAACCAGTTTCATCTACCCCATCAAATTTTACTATTAAATTTTTATTTCACACCTTCGTGCTAATGGATTTGTTCTCATTATTTTGCTGAAGCCATCCATGGATTTTTCTTCCGTCCAACATTTATCTATTTTGGGCAACAATGCAGTTTATTTAAGCACAATACTAAATAATTCTGTATCAAAATAAGTTTTCATAACCTTCCTTCTCCGTAAAAGCACACCTTTTGACTAGAGCTGTCAAACTATCGATAGCAATATCGATAGTATTATTTTGAAGTCACTATCGATGTTTCTAAACGCATTCGCTACTATCGGTTTGAATTACGAACATATTTCAAAACTTGAGTATTGGCGGTAATCTGGGTGCATTTTGTTTAATCACGTTGAACTTTGCGATCGTTGCTTTCGGTGAAATACATATTCAAACTTCAAAACTAGAATATAACTAAACGTTCTGTGAAGTTGGGTGTTGGCGGTAATTTGGTAAGTTGAAAACAATTCGCTTTGTCAATTAATAAATTAATATTTTAATTTTAGATTCGCTTTGTAAATTTGTGTTGACTGAACTGCAATGGGTAAGTTTCTGCAAACTTCCCAAAGTAAAAATTCGTGCAAATAAAATTTGATTTGTCTATCTTGTAAGCCGTGTTATTTCAAAATCGTGTAAAAAAGACCGTGTAATAAGAGAGTTGGGTGTGGTATATGTGGTTTACTTAAAGTTTTTTTTTCCTTTATTTGTAGCTCTTAGAATTGAAAATGATAGCGACAGCGACTCAGAGAAACGGCCATCCTACCGCTAAAAAAGCAAAAAAGGGGGCTCCTTAAGTGTGGAATTATTTTGATGAAACAAAGGGTGGTAAAGACGCCAAAGTGTAGTAAGATACAACATAAGCGGCAACATATCCAATCTCTTTCCTCATCTTAAGAGAGTTCATCCAACCTTCCGTGAAATGCCAAAAGCATCATTGTCTATTAAAAAAAAAAAAAAAAAAACCCAAAAGAATATCGATCAGGAAAAAAATCGTCGATACTAATGAACATGATTACGGTGGATTCAGAATAGTTGATGATGAAGAATTTCGGTTATTTGTTAAATGCCTGGATCATCAGTACGTGTTGCTAACTCGCAATACTTTGCAAAATGTGTAAATGGTCGACATTTACAGATAAATTAAAACAAAATTTCAAACCATTCTTAATGAAGTTAAACATTTTGCCATTACAATGGATTGCTGGAGATAACGTGCAAATGAGCGGTACCTTACTCTTACGTGTCATTTTATTACAGAGCAATTTACATTGCGTTCCGCAGTTTTGTCCACCAAAAAACTACTGCTACATACGAACAACTCTGCTGATAACATAGCATCTTCATTACGTGCAGTTTTAGAGGAATTGGATATAACGTACAATTAATTGTAACTGATAACGCTGGGTCAATAGTGAAGGCATGTGAACTATTACAAATAAAAAACCTACCTTGCTTTGCTCACTCATTGAATCTTGTCGCAAGATAATATAAAATCAGTATTGACTAAATGTAAGAGAATTGTAACATATTCTAAGAGTAGCAAAATATCATATGAGCAATTTAAAGCCATACAAGGGAATGTCTACAGTTTGATTCATTAGGTGCCCACGCATTGGAATAGGGAGAATATTGCTTCAAAATGATTCCATCTCCACTGTATTTCTGAATTTATTAAAAGCTCCATCACCTTAACGCATGGACGAGGTCGAATTGTTGAAAGATTTAAAGCAAATGCTTTCTCATTTTGAAAACGCAACGGTTAAAACGTCATCAAGCACCTCCGTTACGATTTCTTTAATAATTAATTTGGTGTGCGGTCTTCTACAAACTCTAGAAGAACTAAAAACTAAAATGATGACGCATTTTCATTACTGAACGGCTGAAGAAAAGGCTCTTCCCATACGAAGAGCGCACGGTCACCAGATTGGTGACTTTATTTGAGGGATTTCGATCTATCTTCAATGCAGATCTAGTCGGAAATGCATTACAAAACGAACTAACTGGTATGTATAGAGCATTGACAAAACCTCCAGGTAATGCAGAGTCAACATCCAAAAGCAGTGATTCAACGGACACAGGACCCACTCCTTAAATTTCTCGACAGCACAATTTCTAATAAAGTATGCAGAAGCTATAAAATATAATTTTCCTTCGAAAATATATGGAAATAGCAAATGCTCCACAAGAAAGGGATCCGTTGGAGTACTTGAGAGTAAACATAACAATTTATTAAATTATTTGGTTTGTTAGTATGTGTTCTTATACAACTATTTACTTTTTCTTTTCAGTGCGATATGGCGGAATTTGAGATGTGTGCAACACGTTATTTGTGCATTCCAGCCACTTCGACGGAATCTGAAAGGACGTTTAGCAAAACTGGACACATAATTTCAGAGAGACGAGCTTCACTAAAACCAAAACTTGTTGATATGCTCCTTTTTAACAATGGAAACACGTCAGTGATCTCAGACTAAGTCATAATTTTTTACCACTCTATTTTGAGCACAGTCACAATTTTGCAGTCATAACACAGTCACAACATTAGTGCAATACTTTACACACACAAGCTGTAACCGAGCTTTCCGAGCAATGTCAAATAATTTTACGTCACAAATGTTTGTGACTATGCTCAGAATAGCGCCCTTAATTTCTTTAGTTTAAACACTTAAGCAAAGAATGCTATTTTTATTTTTGTTTATATTCCTTTTTCTTAATTCGTGTTAATTTTTGTTGTATAACAACTTGCATGAACATGCATATATGAAATGAAAAAAATGATAATATCGAGAGTATATATAGTTTTTTTCCAAACTGTCGAAAATATCGAATGGACCGACGGCTCTACTTTTGACTAAACTGGTCGTACAGTTTTACTCTCTAACAGCATCGCCATCGCTCTCAACATTTTTGGGTTATTTGGGTTACACATTTATCCATCGCTTAGTGGCACAAACCCGTTTAATTTTCGATTTGCTTTTGTAAAGAAACACGCTCACATTTAAAGTCAGTCGGGTTAAATTAGTGATTTGTAATCGGTTACGGGAAATTATCGATTATTCGAGTCATCGTCAAATTACCGTTATGAAATTTGTAATTTTGTTTGTGCAATTTTAATATTTCTAAACACTACATAATTTAAATGAATACATACAATCAATTAATATTTTTTGAAACCATTTGCCGTGTGAGTAATTAACACCCACAAAATTCCGTGTGAGTATAACTACCCACCATACCACCATTATCTGCCGGGCCTGAATGTAAGCAACGTTTTTGAAATTTCTGTAAATAATATTAATTGCTTCTGCAGTAAACCAAATTTAGTGTGTGATAAACGGCGATTCGGTTTTAAACACCAATACTTTACTCTTCACGGATCTGTTTAGTTTCAGTATTAACTGTAATATACTAACAATATATGTAAAAATTGGAGAAAGTATTAAATGAAATGTGACATTTCAAAAACGATAATTTTAAATAATTGGTCTGTAACGTACGTTGGTATAGACATCGATAAATTTTTATACTAACATTAACATGATTATTACGTTAACAAAGAACATATATAAATCCTTGTATTACTCAAAATACCAGCAGAAAGAATGCCAAAAAAGGCTTTTAGGCTTGGAGGAAGAAAACGTGGGCGCCCAAGAAAAAGATGGATAGACAACGTCGAAGTTGACCTTAACAAGCTGAGTGTTGGTGACTGGAGAGGTCTGACTAGAGATAGAGCGGAATGGAGGAAAATTGTTGATGAAGCTATGGTCCACACCAGACTGTGAAAGCTAAAAAGAAGGAGAATTACTCAAAATACATAAATAGCAAGGCCAAACGTTTAATGTAGAAAAATTTACTATATTGAAGAGAAAGCTCGAGAGCTGAAGAAAATATAATATTTTGAAGTGCCCATGACATTGACACCAAAGAAATGTAGGAAACTAGCCTAGGTTATTTAATACTATTGAATATCGTTGTAATACTCTTAAAAAACTCGCTTCGCAGTTCATATTTGAGTCTAAGCTCTACATAAGCTAAGCTACTTCCTTGTATCATTGTGAAAATTTGAACTATGTTCACTTGACTATTTCTATTCCAATGCAAATAATACGACGGGTTGTTTCTTTATGAAACCTACTACTTTTGGGAACAACTTGATGCCTTCCTAGAGTTGTCGTTGTTGTTATATTAAAATAATTTCAATTTATCTAATGGGTTTGTATGGAGTAATGTATACAGTTTATTCACCTCCTGCTCCGTTATTTTTACGGTTCTGTTGACCATCTTCGCGCAACTGGTGATTTCTCTTCCGAACGACTGTGACCAATTTAAATATTTTTTTCTTGCAATTCGTTACTAAAAGATATTAAGAGAACAAAAAATAACTTAAAAAGGAAAAGTACAAACCAAGTAAGTCAAAGGTTACAAAACTAAAACTAAAAGACAACACTGAAATTACACAAATAAATAAACAATAAATTGGACACGAATTGTGACCGGCACAAAGTTCTTCACAAGAATAATTTAATTATTGTAACACTCGTTTAAATGAGTTATATTTTTTAGTTTTTATGTGAATGCTGTTCAGCTTTTCTGGGCAGACACTGCTGCCACTACAGTAGCCGCAGGTGCTTACGATGACGCTGCGCAGCTTTAAGCTCTCTTTTCTTGTCTTGCTTTTCGTGCTGCGCCATTCTGTTTCCATTTTTTGTGATAGTTGCCGAAAAGCAGCTGCAACTATTCGCGTGCAATGCGGAAATGTTGCACTGGCATGTGTTTCCAATATAAATGTATGTTCTTCACAAGGCTATTGTCTTTTATCTAAACTCACAGACAAGGCGGAAAAATTAAACCGTTATGTATAGACAAACCGACCGAAAAATGGAAAGTAAATAATTCCGGTTCACTTTTAAATGAGAAGAAAATAGAGACACCATATTTGTCACTTTAAAATGATCCCGCGGAGTACAACACGGCAACGGACGACATGATTTAACACGTTAGCGACACTTACCACATGCCAAATGATGATCGTAGCGAGTACACGCTATGCTTTAAACACCAAAAAGTAAGCTAATTCAAAGGTCACTCAAACTTCGTTGCCTTGAAGCTTCTAAAGCACTCAGTGAAAGAGAGTGCCCAGCGAGACAATTGAGCGCATGAATCAAAGAGAACTTATTCATATAGAGTTTACATTTCTCTCTTAAAAAATGGCTGGGGAGACTCTTCAGAAACGATTAGAACCCGACACTGTTTCTGTACATCAAAATAATTGTTGGCTGTTCAACTTATGCAGCGTAACATATAGCTGTTGATTTGCTTGGGTTTGCATAACCAAATTGGGAGGGAATATGATATTCAAAGAAAATGAATACACTAGAAAGTCATAAAAAAAATAAAAATCAGAGACACTAGGCGCGTTCAGCCGAAGTCATCACTCATCATTTTCTCTGACTTAATAATCGATTACTGTCTTCTTTCTTTGATTTTTTTTTTTCAAAGTTTTTTATTTGTATGGTCTTCGACAATATTCAGCAAATTGTGCGGAGTTTTCTTTAAATTACGAAATCGTTCTTTAACAAACGAAATCAAGGCATGGCTGCCTTGTATTTTGCCTATATTCATTTATATGAATGAAATGAAAATACCAGCGGCCAGGAAACAAAGAAGGCATGATCACAAAGCAAAATCATACAAAAATATTCCGAGTGATACACACGATAACAAACCAATACAATCTTATACACGAACTATACGTACACAACACACTCAAACTTATCACATTTCACACGCAACTGAGCCAAAGAAAACCAGCCCAGTCTCATACACCAAATGGCAAGTTTTGATTTTTGACTTTAACTTCTTAAGTCAATTTTCGGTTGTGGCAGAAAACAAAATCCATTTCATTTTGCGTTTATAGCGAAAAATCAATACAGAAAAATCAATCAGTAACTCGAAATTTTGTTATGCATTATGGTGATTCGAGATATGGAAGTTCGACTGTACAAGGAATACACACAGTAGATAGAAAAAAAAAAACCGCGAAGTTCGAGTCTCATTCGTGCAAAGTAAATTTCGTCATGCTTACTTTGTGTTGTGTTGTGTTCTTTCCTCTTCTTTCCTTGTGCTTGGCAAAGAAGAAAAAACAAATGGTTTAGAGTTTAGACTTTGTTGTTGCGTGACCTTAACCACTGGTTAATGCAATTAAGATTCGGTCTATTCTAATCTAGTCTAGTTAGTTTATGTTCATCATTACTCAAAGGTTTTTTCCTCTTCCCAATTTTCCTTGCTAAATTTAAATTTATGATCTTATAGAAGAAATACGCATTGTAAACCTAAATTCTGTATAAAATAATTTTATTGTTAGCTCTAAGAACATATCAATAATCTTCTGGGAATAAAGTAAAACATTTAATACTAGTAGTAAAGGTAGAATTAGTTTTATTCAAATTAAATTTTTCGAAACACCTAGCACAAAATATAGTACTTTATTACTTATTATGTACTACATGAATTTTAAATCATTATGCATTGTCTGCATAGAGTTCCTGCTTGACGCGCAAACGTACTAAACCTACCCCCTCCCATTGAGCAGGCACCTAATATGTTTAGCACAAATTTGGGGAACGGCCAAAAAATCAAATACAGACATAATAAAAAGAAAACAATCAAAAATCATTCATATGATCACCATGGCTATGTGGTATATAACTAACGATGATCTGCATCGTGATCTTAATATTCCAACAGTGACAGAAGAGATTACAAAAATAAGTCGTATCTACCAGAAGAAGCTCAACACTCAAGTGTTGATGTCAACCTTCTACCAATACAGGAACTTCAACACAGACGAAGGTTACAGAAGACAAGGCCAGTGGATCTGGTAGAATAAATTCGAAGCTAGATACAACACGTATATCAATACCTTTTTCTTTTACTTTTTTTTGTTTAGTGTTGTTTATTTTTGTATTTAATGTTTTATTTCATTTATGTTTATTTTACTTTATTTTGTTCTATAATTGTATTAATTTAATTTAAATTTATATTCTTTTTGTTACTATTTTGGTTTTCTCCCCTAATTCTTTACAAAAATGAAAAACTTTTGTGATCTGCTCACATAAGTTAGCTATAACCCTAAAATAACGTTTAAACAATGTACTAACAGTCTTAATAAAAAGTAAAGACATATGTACACGACATATGGGAAATATAAAAAAAATGTATGTTTACTAAGACTTTTTTCAGCCTATCAACTCTTTATCACCTATCAATTTATATCAAAAAATGATATAAAAAAAGCCTGATCTTACTTTACCCACCATGGAAAAAAATCCAAGTCAACGCAATCAGCACCTGCGCCAAACCAATACATGTTCCCTTTTCGAAGAGGTGATACACATAAATTCCTTTTCAAGCTAATTCGCGCCAAGTACACAAAATTGGGCAAGACAATAAAAAATACGCGCGTTTAGTAGTTAGCAGAATGAGGTTGCAACACAGCGGCCTGCGCTGGTTTTTCGATGTTAATAGCAGAGAAGTAACATATTTTTATAGCTTCTACTTATTTGAAAAAAACGTAAAAAGCCTTTGAGAGATATGTATCTATATCTATATTCTCTTTGGTTGATACATTAATGACATCAGAAGGCAGTGTAGTCAGTAGGTCGCATGAAAATCTATGAATGGAGAAGCTTTCTTTGAAGTGGGATCCGCGTTTGTTCACTGTTGAGCAACACCAAAAACATGTTGATCATTCATACGTCTGTTTGGAGCTGTTTAGGCGAAATTAAATCACTTTTTTATAATCTAATTGGAGGGACTTGGGATAGACCCTCTGCTGACTAGTAGAATGAACAAGGAAATATACATAGGGGGATCCAGACTTATATTACGAATGTAAAGAATGAATTCGGGAAAGATAGCCAACATTTACCTCTAAAAATAACTTCATGGTATTATACATATATAAATATGTATAAAAAAATCTCTATCAAGGTTCACATCTTAAGAGACAAAGGAACTTTTTGTCTAAAATAAAAAAGGAAGGATTATCATTGGTTTTCTATGCCTTGAAACGAATTGAACTGAAAGTAGAAAATAAATAATAGTAAACAAACGAAATAATAAAAGCATCAAAACTGAACTGAACCAAACATAAATACAACAAATAATGACCTTTACTTAGTGGCAATATCAAAAACAAAAACCGCAATAACAATTCTCAAGTTGCTTTGATAGGAAATAAAAACAAAAAATAAATTTTAGCTTATGTAATCTTTGCTTAAGTTGAGAAAGCGAAGTCGAAGTGTGTCGAATATGTTACCATGTTTTTTTGAACACATTGTCTTTGAATGTCGCTTGGAAGGGATTTTGCACAGAAAAAACCCCAGGTTTTATTCAGACTATAGACTTCTTGTAGGATTTTCCGTAATCTATTAGTAAATAATTACTTTCTATATTTTTTTTTGTTTCGGGCTCAGCGGTTTTGGGCAACTGCTGGGGAGGGGTAAAGGTCGATATTCATCTTTATTCTTAAATAACCATAAAACTGTTTATTTGAAAATTTAAAAAAAAAATTTGACCCTTTCCATTGATATATCACAAAATTTAAAGTAAAAGTGGGATATTCAGACATTCGGTGATACTATAATAGTTCGGTTTTTCATTCAAACGTACGGAGCCCTAAAAACCCCCCAATACACCTAAACGAGAATGCAGTATACCCTCACCGACTACTTGAAGATTGTTTAGAAAGTGGGAAGCGAGGAGGTGAGAGCGGCGATGTTTAAAGGTTTAATAATTTCTTAAGGAGCAATGACGAGGGCTGAGTTAATTTTTAATTGCAACAAGATCTTACTTACATCTTACTTGGGGATAACTTGTTTGTTTGAGGTTGTTGTTAAAATTTCATCGTTATAGATTTGGTGAACATAGTTTGACATTTGTTCGACCTCATGCACGGTAGATGGCTAACATCTTTAATTTTATATATAATTAATTTAATTAAATATATAATTTAATTTATAATACTCGCTTAGCAGTTCATATTTGAGACTAAGCTCTAACTAAATAAGCTTGTATCAAGTGAAAATTTGAATTCAGTCCACTTTCTCTAACAATTAAAAAAAAATTTTTTTTTTATAAATAGAGTATAACATTTATTGTAGTAAACTTCTCCTCTGAGTGAAGGCCACAAATCCAAAAAAAAGACAGTACCCAACAGATTTCCCTGATGTTACCGAAGTATTTTAGCAAAACCCCAAATAGCTAACTCTATCGGTATTAAATGAAATATAGATAAAACCATAAACCTCCTAAGCAAAGAGGTGGTACCTATCTCAACTTTCCCTGATGTTACCGAAGTATTTTAGCAAAACCCCCAATAGCTAACTCTATCGGTATTAAATGAAATATAGATAAAACCATAAACCTCCTAAGCAAAGAGGTGGTACCTATCTCAACTTTTCGGGATGGTAAGTGTTCACGAACCGCTCATCGCTGAATAGACGCATGCTCTTATGAAGCTGGCAGCTGCACTCACAGATGAGTGCGAACGGACGGTTCCCTTTGTGAGTGAAATCTTTCAGAGATTTCGACAGCACTCTCACGATCAAGGCAAGTTCTTACAGAACTTGCAACTGCACTGTGACAGAGCGAGACACAATAGAGCGGACGGCTACCTTGGTGAGCCCAGCGCTGCGAAAAGTTCCTACGGCCCTATCGCCCTGCGTCTTGATTGAGTCCAAGTCTACCCAGAGAATGAGAAAAAGCCAGTAGTCAGTTCTGTGCCAGTATTTACACTCAATTAACCCGCGCTACTCGCTCGACTTGTAAACTCATAAACTTTGAGAAATATAACACAAAATATAGTGCAGAAAAAAGAAAGTTCTACCTCTAATTTAATATAAATCGCCAATCGAGTGTATGTGCCTTTAATTTTCAGCCAACCAACCACGGGACACCCGACGACATGCCTCGCCGCCGACCATCACATTCAAGCCAACGCCAGCAGCGTCATCAACAGCAGTCCATTTGTGACCATTCGTCCTTCGAGCCGGATCCAGGGCCAAGTACTTGGGATTTTAGCAATAAAGCAATGCGGGTGCTGTCCCATAATAGCGGTTCTCTTTGTCGAGAACAACAACCGATAAGCCCATAAGTTCTGCCCCGAACCGCAAGTCCAAACCGTTCCCGAAACACAAGCCTAAATAGTTTAACTTGCGGACACTTAAGAAAAGTGTTAAAATGTAATGAGTAAAATGTATAGTTAATAAAATAAGTAATAATATGAACCTTAAATTTAAATAAATTAAATTAAAATACCATAATATTAACCCCCTTTAATGTAATTTGAATTGAACTTATTAGAGTGCCCTTTTCTTTTTTCCCCCTCATTTAATCTGGCGCCTGAAGAATACGTACGTTGTATATTTTCTTACCTAACAAGTCTATTAATTAGGTTATGGGCCCAGAATATAGGTCCAGGGTTAAAGAATACAAACAAATTTAAAAAAAAAAAAAAAGTGAATCTGGGTGCGAAAAATTTGGATCCTCAAATGAGGATCGCGTTGGTCCATCAAGAACTGTGGTCAGCAATTGACCATCCTGAGCCATCAGCAGATGAAGTTGAAGCGAGTGCTGTCTGGACTTCGGCTAACGAGAAGGCGTTGGCAGTTTTAACGGTGTTTATTAAACACAGCCAAATTACTCACATCAAAAAGTGTCGCACTTTTTTTTTTATAGACTTAGCAGGTCTCACATTGGGCGGGGCCAAGTGGTATCAAAATTCAACCAAAGCAGGGCTCAGGTCGTCTTATTACAAGTTTCTTTGGTCCGAATGCAACCTCAAAGCTAATGTCTACGTTCTACATCGCTACAGACAAAACATCATCAGCCATTTACTAATAAAAATATAAATATAGAATATTTACCAAGGTTCAAGGTCTCTAACAGTTTAGTTTTTAAGAGATTGATAGAGGTCGGAGGAGAAACTAACGTATAGTTAGTGTTAAAAGATTTACATAAGCCACAGAAGGGATCATTTAGCAAGTAAAAAGTTCTGCACAAGGTGAGGCTAACAGGTGTAATACCTAGTAAATCGAGTAGGTACATTGAAATTAATAAAAATCAGTAAGTAAATCAGTCTGAGGGAGGAACCGCTGAGAGGGGCCGAAAATAGTTCGACGTCGTCTGCGTACATTAAAATATGTGAGTGTTTGATAACAGTAGGTGAGTCGTTGATGAATTTATTGAAAAGTAAAAGTCCAAGAGTACTGCCTTGACGGACCCCACACGTTACAATAATAGATTTTGATACAGAAGACTTGAAAAATACCCTTTGCCATCGAACCATCGAACTAAGAGAAGAGGAAGACCAAACGCTTTAAGTTTGCTTAAGAGTAAGATATGCGATACTGTGTCAAAAGCTTTGCTGAAATCAGTGTAGATAACATCGGTTTGACTACCTACCGAGAAATTGCGGTTAAAGAATTGTTCGTCATTCTGCTTGTATAGCTAGTTTACTTATGTGTTACGAAAATTTTGTTGATACATTGGAATCTCGTAACGATTTGAGAAAGTTGAATGCCGACAAATTGAAACTTATCGGGGAGAGTGAATGCAGAAAAAATAACGAGGGTAGCAGAGCAAGCAGAGACAGCTAAGTCTTTTTTCGCAATCTTCAACGCAAATGAGATAACAACAGTTAATAAATCAAAGTGGTGTTTGGATCTGAGAGTTAGAGTTTACATTTCTCTCTTAAAAATGGCCGGATAGACTTTTAAGATGCGATTGGCTTATGTTAAATTTTCAGCAGTTGTACAGATTTCTTGTCTGTTCAACTTATGTGGCGTAAAATATTCTGTTGGTTTGCTTAAGCGAAACAAGCAAATGGACGGACTGCCGTAAAAGGTGAAAATATTGAATGATAAGAAAATTATAAAAACACAAGAAAGTCATAATAAAACCAAAAATCAGAGACACTTCTTCTTTGACTTTTTTGTTCAAAGTTTTTTATTTGCAAAGCGTTCTAGAATATTAAGCAAAATGTGTGAAGTGTTCTTTAATTTTACACTAGAAACGAAATCGAGCCAATATCAGCAAGGGTTGCCTTGTATTTCGCCTATATTCATTTATATAAATTAAATGAAAATACCAGGCGGCCAGCAAAAAAAGAAGGCATGATCACAAAGCAAAATCATACAAAAATATTCCCAGTGATACACATAATAAGAAACCAGTATAATCTTATACACGCACTATACCTACACAACAAGGTCGCCCACACAATGGCAAGTTTTGATTTTTGACCTCAATTTCTTGATGACAATTTTCGGTTGTGGCAGAAAACGAAATCCATTTCAATAGCAAGTACATTGAATGCACGTACATTGAACAGCCAAAAAAACCAGGTAAAACTTCTAATTACCGTCGAATTTCCATAGATCAAACTTTTATAATTCGAATATCTCCATGACTCGAATCGAGTGCGTTTATAGCGAAAAATCAATACAATGTGTCTTCCATAACTGGAATATCCTTATAACTCGATCTTCTGTTATGTATTATTGTGATTCGACATTTGGAAGTTTGACTGTACGAGGAATACGCACAGTAGATAGAAACGAAAGCAGCGAAGTTGGAGTCTCAATTGCCCAAAGCAAATTTCGTCTTCCTTAGTGTTGTGTTCTGTTCTCTTCTTTCCTTGTGACCATCAAAGAAGAAAACAACAAATAGACTTTGTTGTTGCGTGACCGTAGGCAAATTTATTTTCTTGTATTTTTTATATTCGGGGTAGCGCAGCGGTTTCGATTTTGGTTTTGTCACTACCACTTGGACATTCGCTGTCTTCTCTCCTTGTCCTCCCGTATTATTAGCAAATAAGAAAATAAACAAATGTCACACGCTTTGTTGTTGAATTGCGAAAGTACAATTTATTTATTTCTTTCCTCATATTGGCAGAAGCTCAGCTGGTTTGATTTCGTTTTCGTATTGGACACTTCCTGGTTCTTGCTGTTTCTTATGTTTGCCTGGCAGTAAAAGTAGAATCAGCTTTATTCAACTTCAATTTCTCGACATACCTAGCACAAAAAATAGTGTTTTATTATTTATTACGTACTACATGAATTTGAAGTCTTTATGCATTAACTGCATAGAGTTCCTGCTTGTTGCGCCAGCGTACTAAACCTACCCCCTCCCATTGAGCAGGCACCTAATATGTTTCCCCCGACTGATTTCGGCCTATCAACTCTTTATCACCTATTCAGTTATACCAAAAAATAACAAACAAAAAAAAACCTAACCTTATTTTAATCCCCATGGAAAGAAATCCAAGTCAACGGAATCAGCACCTGCGCCAAACCAATACATGTTCCTTATTTGCTATCATTCCTACAACAACATCATTACATCAAAATACAAATAGGTGACGGCAATTAAAACAACAAAAACAAAGGTGATACACAGAATACCTTTTCACGCTAATACGCGCCAATTCGGCACCACGCCAATTCACGCTAATTCGGTCATCAAAGTTACTAATGACTTAGATATTCGATGATTCAATGATGCGATTCAGACAGATGTGGCGGTTATTTATAGCACGGTGAACATCCCTATTGAAAGAAATATTGTTGCTTTTAATAAAGTCAGGAGCACCGTTCGAAAAATAGCTGTGTTATGTAGTTCATTGGATCGTTTGGGTTATTCGCTTTTACCTCCGAACGGTGATACAGGATGCCATTTATATATAAATCACAACATATCACGCACATCTAATGCTACTGTCCCATGAAATCGAGTCACAATGTTGCAATATGTTGCTTATCAACTCGCTATTAGAGATGAATTTAGCTTCCTACACCATTGCCAAAAATTGTTTTTGCAGTGGATTGTTGATATATATGTGCGTATGGAGGGCTCACGCTTACATTTTATTAAACAAAATAAAGTAAATTTAATTTGTGACTTGTACAACAATCTCCCTGATTATTTAAATACAAATCAAAATGATCATATGTCAAATGTTGGACGACTCATTGTGCTACCATATTCATTCATTGGTTCTCCACGTAACATGCACCAAAACTACTTAGATGCTATGTCAAGAGTTCAACATTTCGGGAAACCAAGCTTATTCATTACAATGACGTTTAACCGTAATTGGGAAGAAATAATGAATAATTTCAATTTCAATTTCACTTTATTCCCAGAAAATTATTAATATGTTTTTAGAGCTAACAATTTGTTTTATACAGAGTGTTTTGTGGTGGACTGTATCAAATATTAAATAGCACTTACCCGGTTGTGGTTAGGCTGCTGACGTTGGATAGCTGGTTGGTGTTACGGAGGGGGGGACGAGTCTTCGGGCGTCGGGTGCTTGTACTGCCGCCGAAAATTTGAAAAAAAAAAAACACACACTCGATTTGCGTTATGATTATATATTTGGTTCCTTTATTAAAATGAACTTGAAAATTTATAGCGCGTAGAGCGGGTTGATCGATTATAATTTCTATACGTAGAGTGTTCTAAATTAAATCTAGTACCACTCGGACTTGGTGGTCTCTTCTGGCTATCGTTTCCAAATCCCACGCAACCGTCATTCGCAACTTCAATCTCCCCAATATTTTCCAGCTGGCTGAAGAAGTCGGAAATCGAGTCCGCGGCCGTTAGGCTAACCATCGGCCATCATGGTGGCGGTGATCGGGTCACTGGCGAACTTCACAGCACCGTAAATGCACTGGTTCACCAGTTAACATCTGGTCTGGTCTGATGTAGTGCAAATGCGTCTAATGCCATCAAACAGGAATTATACAATCGTAGCCGATCGACATCGCACATCGGCCTCCTTCCGTCAAACATCTCACGACCACTCTCTCTTCGGTGCCCCATCTGGTATACAGGTTCACTTTTTTGGGGGGATGTTCGTTACGGCTTTCTTCTGAAACAGTCTAGCAGTCCCTCTATTAATTTTCAGAATGAACAATAACTCCTCGCACCACCGGATGCCTTATACAACCGCGACTTGTCCTCAGCTCTGCCACTCTCACCATTCCGTTGGTCCCGGGGTATGTTTCTATTCGGACCGAAGGCGGATGAATGTGTGGGGAGTCGATTGGACCTGTCAAAATTCAACCAAAGACCGTCTCTTTTGCCACAAGTGTCCAGACTACCTTTTTCTGAACTCCTCCTTTCACAATTTGAGGATATAAGTCCTCACCTACCAAAATGTCAACTGGCTTGCTCTTATAAAAACGGACATCTGTAAGCTGCAGCTCTGGAAGAGCTCAAACTTTGTTGGGGTCAATAGGACTGGTCGTGAGATTCCCTGTGACTTTAGGAAGGATTAGCCCCTGCACAGATATCAACATGTTTGGATCACGTGGTGACTGCAACTTGAACGAACATTCCTCTCGGACCCGTCCCGAAATTGTCTCGTTCAAGACAGACACCCGTGCTTGAGTGGGTCTTACCTCCAATCCAACTCGACTTTGTAACCGCTTGGAAATGAAGGTGCATTCAGATCCGGACTCGATGAGTGCCTGAGCCGTATACTTCACTCCTCCTTCAGTAGATGTTGACCATGGTTGTACCCAAGAGTACGCCCCCTGAGTTGGTCGAAAAACACGACAGCATGTTGCTTACTGCTGCTGAGCTTGTAGGTACAGTAGCCTGATTTCCTACTCCGCCATAACTCCTGGATTCGTACTCCTGTGGTCCGCTGTGTTTCCGTTGGGCTCACGGTCTCTCTATTCCCATGGATTAATGTGTGCTGTCGTCCATTGCACCGTGCCTTCACGGTGGAATCCTTCACTGAATGCGACGGTGACAAGCAGTTGAAATAAAGGCGTAACCGTTTCACCTCGTTTGTTCATTCCACAATGCACATATCCAGGAGTTTATTACAGGTCCACACTTGGTGTCCTCTGACTTGGCACAGCTTGCATGTACTTCTAGTGGGCGGGACCCGTGCAGCATATACTTGCACCTTCTTCGGTGCGTTCACCTTTGTGTGGGGATTTGCCTTCAAATCGGAAGCAGTTGGTGAGGAACCCATTTAACTATTTCCACATTGGCAGCAGACACTTATCAGTTAATCTTTGTTCCCACAAAGCTAGGGTGGATTCTGGAAAGCTCGAAGTACACAGAAATAACAGGATTGGATCCCATATCGCAATGTTTACACCATGAGCTCTTAGTGCTTATATGCAGCACCCCATCCTCGTCAGAAACGGCTCTCAAGGTGAAGAGGGTCTACAATTGGACCTTGAAGAGAATCCGCTTATTCTCTTAACGCAATTTCTTATTATCTTTCTTTCCAGTACACCAATAAGTTGGCTCATTTGGAGAGTGCTTGATAGCAACTACTTTCAGGCTGATAAGTTGACTAAACCATCAGACGCGCAAACGTCCCGCGGAGCGGATCATCAGTCAATTTAAAGAAGGCATAGAAAAACATATGCTTGTGTTAATTGAACAAAATTATGAAAATTACAGCATTCAAGAAAAGTATTAAAAAATAATAAAAATAAACTTCGAAAAATGGTTAAAATATATAACAATGGCAACATTAAATAATTTCAATTTGTTACTTAATGAATACAAAAAAAAAAGACAAAAATGAATTCCAAAAAAAGTGGTTATTGTAATTAAGTTAAATTAAAAGCAAGTTTGAAGAAGGTACTAAAAATTGTTTCATTGACAAAAATAAATGTTTAAGCGAAAAAAGTGGATAAACAAACACACAAAAAAAAACATTTCAATTAAGTAGTCGTTGCGAACATATTAGCAGATTCAGCAGTGGTATGGGAATGAACAAAATGCAGAGCAATGGGCACGGGAAAAAAGAATAATGGGCTAATTCTTATCCCCACAGTTGAGCCCCCAGCCCCCCTGGCTCATCAAGAACAGCGAAGCGAAGAAGAATTCACTAAGTTTTAAGATATGCATGTGAATTTGCGGCACTCGTACGCCAAAAATATTAATTTTAAGACGTAAGTTAAGACATAAATTGTAGAAAATTATCTCT
The DNA here is from genome assembly GCA_035041755.1 of Cacoxenus indagator. Classification (NCBI taxonomy): domain Eukaryota; kingdom Metazoa; phylum Arthropoda; class Insecta; order Diptera; family Drosophilidae; genus Cacoxenus; species Cacoxenus indagator. The sequence continues at coordinate 262,304 of JAWNKX010000204.1, forward strand.
AGTTTCATTTTGTATATAGATGTTTTTATCGTAGAATGAGCCGGAAAGGAGATATTGTCAAAAAATTTATTTTGGCCGCCATTTTTTCTCATCAAAATCCATATAGGTACAAAATTTCAAAACTCCCGGAAAGCATTCCAGATAACCACACTTTTTACGTACGTACGTAATTGACCGCCAATTGTTCCGCCAAATTCCGGGAAACCAAGCTAAATAACTAAAATTGATTTTAAATGCATTTTTGTGTAAGATATGCCGAAAAATCGAAGTTGAATAAAGCTAATTTTACCTTGACTACCAGGCAAACAGAAAAACCAACAAGCAACTGCAAGTGTCCAATATGAAAAACAAATCAAACCAGCTGCGCATTGCGAATATCAGGGAAGACAAAAAAATAAATTTTGCCTTTGACCACGCAACAACAAAGCGTGTGACATATGTTTTTTTTATTATTTGCTAATAATAAGAGAGGACAAGGAAAGAAGACAGCAAATGTCCAAGTGATAGTGACAGAAAATCAAAACCAAACCGCTGCACCACCGCAAATACAAAAAAGACAAGAGATAAAGTTGCCTACGCTCACGCAACAACAAAGTCTAGACCACATGTTTTTTTCTGCTTTGCCGAAAACAAGGAAAGAAGAGGGAAGAATATAACACAAAGTAAGGATGACGTAATTTGCTTTGCGCGATTGAGTCTCGAGCTTCTCGGTTTTCGTTTCTATGTACTGTGCGTATTCCTCGTGCAGTCAAACTTCCGAATCTCGAATCAATATAATGCATAACAAAAGTTCGAGTTATGAGGATATTCGAGTTATGGAAAATATATTGTATTGATTTTTCGTTATAAACGCACTTAATTCGAGTCTTGGAAATATTCGAGTTATAAAATTATAAATTTATTTCCTTATTTGAATATTTTCCCCTTTTACGGCAGACCGACCATTTGCTGGGTTAGCTTAAGCAAACCAACATAATATTTTACGTCACATAAGCTAAACAGACAAGAAATCTGTACAACCACAAAAAGTTTAACATAATCCAATCCCTTCTTAAAAGCCTCTCCCGCCATTTCTTAAGAGAAAAATGTAAACTCTATATAAAAGAGTGAATAAGTTATAGAGGTTCTATTTCTCTCTTAAATGTTTTCTGAATTTTTTATCCACAACGTCGAGATGGCGTACCATAACATTTATGTTATTAACATCGAATTTACAGCAGATTGGCACTTGGTCACTGTGAAGTAACACTATAATGCTGAATACTCAACGCGTTGCTCTGTACTTATTTTCTGTTTATTCTTGTAAACCTGTGCCCTGATGGTTCAATTACATATTATTTTCTGATTATTTTTATAAAGGGAATTATAATTTTTTTTTAACTTTCAAATAAATAAATAATACTAAAAATAATTAATAATGATAAATAATAATTAATTATAATAATTAATTCGTGCCGAAGGCCGCAGCAGCCAGCGCCACCCCTAGGTTTATCTTAGCGTTTTAAGCTTTATTAATTTTAATAAATAAAATAAAATATATAAATGAGCAAATGCCCATGTGATAGTATTGCAAAACGAAAACAAATATAAGAAAAACAAAAATTTGCCATCGCGCACGCAACTGTTCGTACAACAAACACCCACCCTCTCATAGTCAAGACTACGTAAATATAACGAAAACAGTGGCAATGTATGCGTAAGGTCATTTCACAATGTATAAATTAAACAAGATTGGGGTTTTTATTTTGTTTTTATTTTATTACTTTCGTGAGCAGCACAACGGCTTGCGTCCACGAGTCTGATTTTAGAACTGCTACAAAATGATTTTACTCTGCTTAAATACTATATTGAACGTCGGCTGAACAAAGTAATTCCTTTTTGTCCTGCCGCGATTTACTAGCTATGAAAGGGTGGGTTTTTCGGTTAGTCTTAAATGTGTTACATCTGGCGTCGGCATTTTTCATTACATCTGGCGTCAGTATTTTTCTTAGACGCCGGTCCTATGTTCCGGGTTCTTGGTATTTATTTTTTTACTGTTTGTATTTTTAGTTGATGATCACTGGAAATACGAGTAGGTAGCAGACTCAGTGTTTTCCCATAGGCTGAGCATACTATTGCCGTGGTCGACACGATAGCTTTGTTGTCGTCTTATACCAACGTGTTAACTCCTCCCTTGCTCAAGTGAGAGCCGTCCACGGTTCTCCTCAACTCCTCGATTACCACTTGAAGAACGCGTCGCTGACTTCTCTTCCTCCAGACTTGGATGAGCTTGACCAGGGCGTAGCACATAATAACACCGGTAAACGTAATTGTTTCAGACACACACACAATATGGTCCTTAGTTAGTCTTGTTTTTATTCCGTCGTTGTGTCGCAGGTTGCCAATGCTCATTTTATGAAGATACGCCATGCTCAGGATTTCGTCATGTCTGGTTATGTTCAGCAGTGTTGATGCCGAAATGATGGGCGTATTTTTCACTATGTTATATTGGTTGACGTACACAGAATCGTTAATACGAATCTCGCGGTCGAATGTGAGCAGGAACGTGCCAGTGACAACCTTTTCCGGAGTGAAGTTGTTGAGCGCACGTTTCTTTCGGAGTTGCTTGAAGAAAGTTGATGTAATGGTATTGCTGCAATTTCCGATATATGTGTGTTGCATTCCGCAATGTTGTCGCTGTCGGCTAGGTTGGCTATCTTTTCATTATGAAGAACAGGGAAAACAATAATCCTCTTACATACTATCTTAGGCTTAGGATATTTTATTACAAAGTGCAGTACATCTCTATTTCGCAAAACTTTCACATGAGAAGCTTCCATTAGGTCCATTAAACTAATTCCTGTAAAGTGCTCATCAAATAAATTTCTAATGTCATTACTTTTTTTTTTTTAAATTAAATTATAACATTAAACGCAGTAAACTGCATAAAACATTTGTCGGATTTAAAAAATAATGACGTGACAATAAAAATAAAAAATTAGACTTATACTAACTTAATTAATTATAGAAGGCTGTATCCTTCTTAGAGGGAGATCATGTGGGTGCAGCCTCTTCAGTCTACGCCTTGTTGAGATACGGGTGAGGGAGAAAGCTAGAGGATTTGGGTGCGACAAAAGTCTGTAGTGATAGCGGCAGCTGTGAGAATTAATCACCTCCATAACAGTTGGCACGGCAAGATCCCTATGCAGCGTGGAGTTGCGGACGTACCAAGGGGCGCCCATAAATCTTCTGAGAGCCTTGCTCTGACACGCCTGCACTCTTCTGATGTTGTAGGCAGCAGTAGTGCCCCAAATTTGTATGGCGTAGCGCCAAGCAGGTGCCACTACTTGCAGATAGATGAGCCTTTTATTAGTTAAAGATAACTTATTCGATGGGCGGAGGAGCCACTCCAGTTTCTTGAGCTTTTGATAGCAGCGCGCTGTAACTACCTTAATGTGTGCACGCCAGGTAAGACGCTTATCCAGGATCAAACCGAGATACCGGATTTGCTCCATTTGCGGAATGATTCTTGTGTTGTAAGTCACAACCGGACAGACGCCTTGCCTTAATGTGAAGGTACAGTGAGCTGATTTCTCAGAGTTTATGGCTATATTCCAACGCCTGGCCCATGAGTGGAATCTATCCAGGTAGCTGGACAATTTCTCCGCAGCTTCGTTCAGAGAGGCAGAGTTGAAAATAACTGCCGTATCGTCCGCGTAAGTAGCAATAATCGAATGCTCATCTCTAGTTGTAGGCATATCAGAGGTATATAAGGAGTACAGGACCGGAGCTAAGACACTCCCCTGCGGGACACCGGCTCTCATGTGCCTGAAGGTGGAAATTTTGTCTCTTACCGCCACAGAGAAGGATCGTCGTTGAAGAAAGCTTCGCATTAGTAAAAACTGTTTGCCAGGCAGGAGTAATTTTAATTTATGCAGAAGTCCATCGATCCATACCCTATCGAATGCTTGTTTGACATCTAGGAAGACTGCAGAGGAATACTGTTTCAACTCAAATGCAGTAAGTATGTGATTAACGACTCGATGCAGTTGTTCGGGAGTGCCATGCTGTGATCTAAATCCAAATTGGTGATCAGGAATGGCTTCTTGAACACCCCGTACTGCCAACAATCTACTCAAAAACAATCTTTCAAAAATCTTTGAAAACGTTGGAAGCAGGCTTATGGGCCTATATGATGTGACACAGTTCTCCGGAGTACCAGGTTTAGGTATCATGGATATCATTGCACACTTCCACTGTGTGGGAAAATGGCAGATCCGCAGCATGCTGTTGAACAGCAACGTCAGGAACAACACTCCCTTAAAAGGGAGTGCTTTCACCACCCTGTTGTCAATATGGTCATGTCCGGGGCTCTTCTTAGATTTCAGTCTCTGAATTTGAGTCACAACCTCTTCAGGGGTGACATGTTTAGTTGGACTGTGATCTAATATACATCTCGATAGGACTTCATTTGTTTCCTCAACGTCACCAGGGTCAGCCAGGCTAAAAGGCGTGAACCGGCTCTCCAACTCATTAGCAAATGCTTCTGCTTTCTCGGTCTCCGTACGCAGCCACTGATTTAGAGGCCCACGGATTGGAGCATGCCTGTGAGGCTGTTGTTTGATGCACTTGGTGGCACGCCATAGATTGAAGCCAGACTTTTTCATTGGATCCGCATTAGCCAACAGATTGTTGAAATGCTCCGATCGCACAGCTTGCATTACATTTTTCAGTTCTCGGGCAGCTCTCCTCCATGCAGCCTTGTCAAATTCGTTCCGTGATCTCATATAGCGACGTCGTAGCCTGCGTTTATATCTCACCAACTCCAGAACCTCAGGTTTTAAGAGAGCCTGAGGAGGGTTGGGTGAACAAGGGAATTGGTATGAAGAGGCTAATTCGGCGGACTCATGAATGTTCTTGGTGAACAAGTCAACCGAATCATCTATATCCTTGTCCGAATTTATTTCCATATTGAGGTTGATCCTTTCGTTTAGACACTGATGGAAGACTGTTATGTTAGCGTGGGTAGGGAGCAGTCTGGACCGGCATACGATGTTATCTGGAATCAATCCAAGTTTAATAAATAGTGGGATGTGGTCTGAGCTAAGGTCAGATGACTCCGCAATGTCCAGAGCTGTTGGATGAATGCCATTGTATATAGCAAAGTCTACTGCGTCGGGCGACCTTGAGGAATCATATGGGTAAAGGGTGGGTGCTCCGGTTGCGAGAACCTCTCTGGAAGAGTTTATTATACTCCTGTGAAGTTGATTACCTCTTGGGGTAGCAAGTCTGGACCCCCAAAGTCGATGTTTGGCGTTCCAATCCCCTCCAACTAAGAATTTAGGTCCGAGTTGATTGAAGAAGGTGTTGAACTGCTGCTCTGATATTTGGGGTCCTGGAGGGCAATAAATGGCTGCGATGACCAGGATGCCTTGAGTTGTGTGAATACTGACAGAGACACTTTGAATTGAGTCAGACCGAATGGTTTCCAGCGGATGGTGGCGTAAAGATGACCGGATGAGTAAAGCGGCGCCCCCTCGCATACGGTTATCATCCGGATGATTAGCAGAATAGATTTCATATCCCTGAATTTTGAAGTATGTTCTAGTGCAGAAATGCGTTTCGGAAATGAGCATGACATCAATCAAGTTGACCGCCATGAACACTTCTAACTCATTTCTGTGATTAAGGACGCCGTCAGCGTTCCATATGGCGAGGTTCATGTGTGGTCTGCTCATTTTTTAGACAATAAGGCGGCGAGCATCTCCATCATCTTGGCCTGCATCTCAATCAGGTGACCAAATTTCTCGTTGAGACTGTCCAGGCGGGAGACCACAACCGATAATTGGTCGACCTGATCAGGAGATGAGAGTGATTGGGTATTATCTATGCTGAGCGAGGGATAATTATGACAATTCGAAACATTATTTCCAACAGGGTGAGGGAATGCGATTTGACGTTGACTTGATAACGGAAGAGACTTTTGACGACTCTTAGGTAGAGATGTCTTGCTTGGTAACTGTTGTGGCTCGGATTGAGGTTGAATAGGTAGTTGGACTGATTTTTGCTGTTGCTGACGTAGCTTCTGCTGCTCACGTAGGAGTTTCTGTTGAGCCGGTTGGTGATACACCGATTTCTTAAATACATCAGCGTACGACACCCCGTCAACAATATTGTTAGGCACAGAATTGTGGCCAGGTATCTGATGGTGTTGAGAGGCACTTGGTGCAGGGCGTCTTGCCGGGACTCTCCTGGCAATGGCTTCCTTGTATTTAATGCAGCCTTTATAATTCGCAGTGTGCTCCTCGCCGCAAAGTGCGCATTTAGGTGGCTTATCAGGTGTTTTGGTGCAAGAAGTTGTGGCGTGAGCTTCGCCACATTTGACGCACTTAAATTGTTTGCGACAGTACCTCTTAGTATGCGAGAACTCCTGGCAGCGATGGCATTGAGGTACATCTTTGAACGGATGAGGCGGCTCGATTTTAACTATTTGACGGCAAAGCCTCGTTATATCAAAAGCCCCTTTGTTGCTGGCGTTGGGCTCAAGGTCCACAAAAAACAGGTTGAGCGGATGACCATCAGTTCTGCTTTTTGGGTTGTGCACGTTGCGTACAGAATGACCTTTGTCAGCAAGTTCTCGTTTAATGTTCTCGACGAGGGTTGAGTGGTGGAGGCCGCGAATAACAATTCTGTATGCTCTTTCATCTTTTAACTGATACGAATGGAACGTAATGTTTTGCAGCTCAAGTTGGCGTATAATACTACGATAGGCATCACTGGTGGAGGGCAGGATTCTCAGACCCTCTTTAGGAGATGCTTTCAGCATGTATGATTCGGGATCGGTTACAGAGTCAAGGTTGGCTAACAAACCGTTAATGTTTGTGATGCCGACAATGAAAATGGGTGGTGGCTTCGGAGATTTGTTATGAATCCTTGAATCAGTTCGGTTATTTATCATAGGATTTTGAGTAGTGGTCTCTGGCCGACTGGACGAAGGAGCGGTTTCAGTGGCGTTTACAGTTTCCAGAGAAGGTTTGCTCTTATTGGTACACACTTCTTCAAAAGAAAGCTCCATGTCAGAAGCGTCGGAATCGCTACTAAGTGGTGCGAATCGATTTGCATCCAAAACTTGTTTTCTGCTAACTTTTTTAATACTTGTCCGTTTTGACGAACTTGGTTTACGCTTCTTTTTTATGCAGTTACTTGATGAGGGCGACGAAAACCACTCCAACAATGGAGCACCAGCTTTGTTCGAAAAAGCAGGCATGATGTCAATGGAAGAAAGGCTATGTTTTTTGATGGCTATGGCACTGTGGTCCGCCTGGTCACTCATGTAGGAGCGACCAGCAGTGCAGATCGGAGAAGACAACAAATAAGCGCTTTCCACAGATACCGCGGAATTAAAATATTTCTTTTTAATAATTTATTAAACAATGTTATGAAAATTTATGTAATTATATATATATATTTTTTTTTTCCTTTATAACTTTACTTCACTGGTTTGACGCTAGAAGCAAAGTAATGTCATTACTATCTAGTATTGTTGGATTTACTGTGCCAATTTTTGCGAGTGTAATTGATAACATTAAATTTTCCAGTTCAGTTATTAAAATTCTACTTCGCGCTAATATCACCCCATAGAAATGTTCAGTGTTTATTTGTTTCTTTTTTGTTTCTTTAATCACAATGTTTACTCTTTCTGATAATTCGTTAATTCTTTCTTCAACTTTTGTGTTAATAACTATTTGCCTATTTTCTGAATCTATGAGCTGGTCTTGCTTATACTTTACTAATTCGAAGTCGTCAATAGAAATATTATCAGCAAAACCCTGCAAGAATGATATGAAAAAGTGCTTGAAATAATTTTACCGTAAATTTTCCTTATGGACCACTCACCCCTTAATAAGGACAGTTGTCCCTAAGTCGGCCTCGGCACTTTCTTCATCACATAGGGGAGTCAACTTGTTTCCCAACCTTCTGTTGGTTTTAACCAACACCTTTTCTCCGATGAAAAACCCTATTTTGTGTGGATTCATTGAATCTAATCAACTGGATCTTCTGAGCCTTCTCAATTTTCCTCCTTATCTCCTCCTGAACCTCAGTGGGAGCTAAATTAATTATGTCTATTGGCCTTTTACCGGTGACAGAGTGAACACTCCTGTTGTATTCTATTGTTGCCTGTAGAATCAGATTGATAGTGTTATCGATCTTTCTTTCCAGTTTAAGGCACCGAACAATCTCCAGGAGAGTGCCGTGGAATCTATCAACTTGCCCATTAGACGTGCTATGCAGCGGCGGAGCATTTGCTACCTGAATACCGTAGCGATTCAAAAGGAGGGTTGTTATAGTCTCTGAGTTTAACGATGGCTCGTTATCACAGAATATCGTTCTTTAACAGCTGGAGAATTGCTTTTTCAACATCTGCAATTTTCCTCGAAGGTATCGGCTGAACAACGGTAAACTTCGAGAATTTCTCGACACAAGTGAAAAAGTGTAACATGTCTGTTGAGAAAATGTCTATATGCAGTAGTTCGCCAGCGTATGATGGTACGGGCGTTTCTCCTAATATTTGTTTTTTTGGTTGCCGATCATATTTTGCCCTCGTACAAACCCCGCAGTTTGCTACAACCTCATTAACTACTCTTGTCATATTGCGAAAAAATAATCCTAAAGGATCTATTTTACGTTTTCCTGTGCCACTCTATGAGCCCGGTTATGCTCAGCTGTGGCTATCTCCTTTTTTTCCCCTTTATTTACCACATCGGTCACAAGTTTTTCAGTGAAGAAAAATGTTGTAGCCGGAAAAGTCTCCACAACGCCATGTTGTATGTGCCCCAAAACCGGTAAGTCACAATGAATAGCGTTTATAACCCCGGAATTTATGACCGCTTTTACAGTATCCAGCAAGGTACTTTTGTCTGTGAAGCAAATAATGTGTCGAGCCTTTTCCCCAAACATTATAAAGTTCCGGACTGAGTCATGTTGTGCTTCTTCTAATATAATCTGGTTTCGGAAACAGTTTACCGGTTTGTCCGTCTTTTCGATAGTGTATGTCCAGCAGCGTCCGACACTACTTCATGTTCCAGCACATGGATGTTTTGTCGTGATAATGCATCAGCGACATGATTTTCCCTACCCGGCTTGTAGAAAATCTTAGCATTATGCTCCTCAATGAAAGCCTTCCACCGTTTTATTTTTGCATTAGGGTTTCGGTCCGACACCGCAAATGTGAGCGGCTGATGATCCGTAAAAATGTTCAGGTCTTTTACTCCCTAGAGATAATGTCTGAGATTTTGCAATGCCCATACTATTGCTAACAGTTCTCTTTCGTTGGTTGCAACTCCCCATCCTTCAACGTTCTCGATATCATTGTGATTGGCTTACCGTCTGGGAACAGTACCGAGACCAAGCCCTGCGAAGAGGCATCCGTCTTTAGATCGAACGTCTTCTTAAAGTCGGGATAACGAAGCATGACATCTTCTGAGCACAGAATTATCCTTAACTCGTAAAAGGCCGCCCGTTCCACGTCCCCAAATTTTACTTTTATTTTTTTTGACTGGTGGGCGCTTACCCTACCATTCTCACCCTTTAAAAGATTGGTCAGCGGCTTCGCAATTGAGGCGAAGTCTTTCTCGAAGGCCCTATAATAGCTTGCCAGACCTAAAAATGACCTTACTCCTAACGGTGGGGGGATCTCAACGAACTCCTGAATGGCCTTCACCTTTTCCGGGCTCGTTGTTATGCCGCGCTTTGACACAAAAAACCTGAGATATTCAACTTCCTCCTTGAAAAAGCGATATTTTTTACGTGATACCCTCATGTTATCATCATAAAGACTCCTAAAGACCCAGTCAATGCGTTTGTCATGGTCATTCTCTGTTTCAGAGAAAATTATGACGTCATCGACGTAAACGTAACAGGTCCTCACGATCTGCTCCCGGAGCACATCATCTATGGTCCTCTGGAAAATGCTTGGCGCATTTTTTAATCCAAATAGGAGTCGGCAGAATTCATATTTTCCCCCATTATTGGAGAAAGCTGTTCATCTAACGCGATTTAGCCTGACATCAGATCAAGCGTTGTAAAGTATTTAGATTTTTCAAGGTTGGCCAAAATCATTGAAATGCCCCGAATCGCGTACTTATCATCAATCGTCTTTTGAATGGGCTTCCGGAAGTCTACTACTAAATGATTTTTTCTATTTCCTAACTCGTCAACTCCCTTTTTATTTACCACCCATATTGGGTTGTTATATGTTGACGGTGAAGGTCTAACTATGCCGTTTCGGGGAAGTTGTTTTATGTTCTTATCGACAAAGTCGGCTACGCATTGGATACGGGTACAGCTCCGAATATACCGGATCTTCATTCTCTGTCCGAATTATGGCAACCACCGAAGTATTGTAAGGTAGTAGTCCATTAGGATCCGCAACGACATTAATTCGTTTTTTGAGCATTCTTAAAAACTCAGCTGAATTGAATTGGTTCCGACCCATTGTCGTGAATAATTATTTTTGACTTGAGATCAATTTTCGTATTGACCCACGTTAGCAGATCGAGATAAATTATCCCATCAAACGTCGCAAAGTTTAGCAAAATGAAGAAAGTACTGGCTACCCCAAACATATGAACAAACAATGTTCTAACTCCACAAGAGGCTTAATATAACTTTTTGCCCCCGTATCAATAAAAATTTTATTTTTTTCCCTGCAATTGAACGTTTTATGACGGGGACGATTCCCTAAAAAATTGACGAAACCTGCATCTGACATCTGTTCCTGTCATCTCAGCCATTTCTCTGCAGTCCTCCTCTCGACACTCTTGAGGAGGGGATTCTGGTGTCAAGTAGTTCATTCTCCGGAACTTGTGACTCGTCCGTCTCTCGGACTCATTTGGCCTTTTCAAACGTTGCCCCTGGTAGCGATTGTGATTAACGGGGGCGGTATATCTCTGTCCCTGATATTGATCTTGACCATAGATGGCAGTATACCTATGTCCCGAGTTCTGCGGGCTATATTGCGTTCTTTGACGCATTTGTGAAGAACCTGGATCCACATCCATCGGATCGTCTAGCTCCTACTGAATTCTATCGGGTTTCTGTTTGCGCCTTCTAAAGTAAGGGTTTTTCCCTTGTTGATTGTACTGGGGATTGTGATTGCTACTCTGTTGGTTCCTATTACTATGCTTCCCTTTAACCTGCTGTTTCTGTTCTGTCTGTTGCTCCTCTAAGTTCCTTGTGTAATTTCCAGCGAACCGGTATCGCTAATGGTTCGACTCCACTGAACTCTAAATGGATTGGTCGTTTGTCGGCGTAAGTGAAGTCGAGGAGGATAATTATTGCCTTGAAATTCAGTGGAGTATTAAAAGCAAGAAGACCCAGTCTGCCAAGCCAGTTACTTTGTTCCCAATTTCTATAATAGGTACGCAATGACCACACTGATCTTACATGGGGCACGCAGAAGTGGCAATAAATTTCACACAGTCACATTGACTGGGCTCAGCTGGTTTTAATTGCTAATATCTTTGGTAATCATGCAATAGCAAAGCTAATGTATACGTACTAAATATTTGGCTACAGATAAAAACATCATCAGCGACTAACATAATCAGCATGCAAGATTAAACTAAAGCTAATATTCAATTTAAAATTCAATACCCACAATAACATAGACTATTCAAAGAAGGAGAAAAAGTGCAGGTTACCGGTATAGAAAATAAGTTATGCATTAATTCAACTATGACAACAATTTAGTTTTTATAACATATGAAGAGGTGGGAGGAGCAGCACACGCAAAGTGGCTATATTAAAAGATTTGCAAAAGACATAGAAAGACATATACATAGAATCATGTTGCAAATAAGAAGCTCTACAAAAGGGAAGAGTAATAGGAAAATTGTTTCTAGTTGGACGTGCTGGTACAGTAAAGCTAATCATTCTAAATAAGAAAGGTGAGTTAATACTACCATAAATGAGGTTACACATAAAAGTTACACCAATGATCGTTCTACGACTACACAAGGTAGGGAGGTTGATCAGTTTTAGACGACACCGATAAGATGGTAGGCAAGCATTAGGATCCCAGTGCAAGTTTCTGAGAGCAAAAGTAGAAATTGCTTTTGCACCGACTCAATACGATCGATATACATCTGATATTGAGGATCCCAGATACAAGACGCATACTCCAGAATAGGTCTTACCAGTGAAGTGTATAGTACTTTGGTAGTATACGGATCATCAAATTCCTTAGACCAGCGTTTAATATAGCCAGGGACACCTCTAGCTATAAAGACCGAAGTGGAAATATGGGTACGGAAAGGCAGCTTCGAGTCCAAGAAATACCAAGGTCGTTAAACTGGGAAATATGATCTAAACTATATGAGTTAATGTAATAAGAATTTGGAATAAGGGCTATACGAAAAAAGGACATAACTTTGTATATGGTTATTGAAAAATAAATAGTTTTTGGAACACCAACGAGATAAAGATTCTATGTCACTCTGAAGGAAAATCCCATGAATGGGGTTATTAAGGTTGAAACATAGTTTTACATCATCTGCATACATTAAAATCTGAGAATGTTTGATGACGGTATTTAGGAAAGAAAACAAAAAAAAAACTAAAATAGCAAAAACTATTTTAAAGGGAGAGCAAAGCAGGAAAAAGAAGGACACTGAAGTCAATACAGAGGAAAGCCAAATTTAAGCGTTGTACTTGCCAAAAAGAATTAAACATTGATGAGTACAAAATGTATACGCGTGAAATGAGCCATACACCACAAATAAATTCACTTAACACCGGAAAGAAAATAAGTATTAGTAACGATAAAACGACATTAGACAAATTAATTGCCAAATGCTAATCAAAATCAAAATGCGGAGCAGATTCAAAACACGTCTGTTAAGCACAATCGCTAAGAAAAACTTCAACTCTTCGCAACTGCCTGGTAATGTTTGGAACTACCCTCTTATTTTTCGAATAATCTATAGGCTCGCGTGGAAACCAAACTGATGTTCGGGTATGAGTCCGCAGGACTCCACGATAAACATCAATCTGGTGGCAAGCAGTCGTTCCCAAACTTTCGAGATCGTAGGCAGGAGACTGATCGGCCTGTATGAAGGAGGATCGCTTTCTGGCTTACCAGTCTTATGGATCATTGTAACGATGGCGGGCTACCACGCAGTAGGGAAATGCTGTACTCTTAGAATCGCGCTGAAGATCATCGCGAGAAAGAGAAGATCGGTCTCAGGAAGGCACTTCAAATTTCTGTTTCATATCCTGTAGTGACCGGGAGATTTATTGGCCTTGAAACTCCTCATTGAACTTTCAACTTCTGCCACAGTGAAATGGGTGATAGGGGGTCCATCTTCAGCGGGGACGAAAGTTAGGCTATGATGATGATATCACGTAGCTTCCGTTTATTCGACAGGAGGGCGCACAGTTCTGGAATAAGGGTCTGATCGCCGTTGTTGGACTTATGTCGCCTTGTGATGCTGTAGCTGGCGTCTGATGCAGCTTCATGGACCTTTCTAGTGAACATTTCCAAAGCATCATTGATATATGGCCCAGAATTAAGTTCCATATCAGGATAAAGGGAGTCGCTTAGGTGGCTCATGAATTTTTTCAAATTAGTCTGGTGGTCGATAAGCCTCTCGAGGGAAGGGAAATATGTTGCAGCATAATCCAGCGTAACGATCAGAGGGAGATGGTCGGAGTTCAAGTCTAATTGACTCTCAATGTGAAGCTTCTAGTGGGGAATACTTTGGTAAATGTCGAAGTCTAATCACCTTGAGTTGTTATTCTTCCTATTGGGGAATCTGGTTGGGCTGCCAGTGGCCCGAATATCCACGTTCGAGTAGAAAATGAAGTCCGTTAGTTCTTTCTTCTTTTGTTGCACCGCTGGTCACCCCAGAGACTATGTTTGGCGTTCCAGTCACCACCAACAAGGAACTTTCTGTTACGGTTCCCCACAATAGCTGCAAAATCGTTGCTACACCAGTTAAAGCGAGGAGGGCAGTAAATGGAGCATAACTCGATGTTGCGAGAGGAAGTGTTGAAGGTTGTTTTTAATAAAGATGGATCTGTAATTGCAGCATTTGCTACTGTGTTTCATTGAGACTTTTAATAGAGGTCCGTTTGACATAGCTTTGGTAAGCAACGCAGCCTTTATAATTAGCTGGGGGATCAAGCCCACAGCTTGCGCAAGTAGCTGTCCTGGAAGATGGTCTCACGAAATCCCCTGATTTGTGTTCTTCCCCGCACGCGACTCAGTGGGGGCACAGACGGCAGTATTTAGCTGTGTATCCGCATTGCTGACAGCGGCGACACTGGGTAACGTCAGTCTGTTTCCTAGTTTCCTCAATTAAAACGCGTTGTCCACAGAGGCGTTTCATTTCCTTGACTTTATAGTCGTTATCTGCTGTGGTGAGGTTAACAAAGAAGATGTTCATTGGTTCCTTGGTGGACCGATTAGAGGGTCTGTACGTATGTACTACATCATGCCCTTGTTTTTGAAGCTCGGATTTGTTCTGACTTTCCATAGTTGAAACTTAATATTTCTGGAAGATGCAAGCCAGTTAGCGTTGAATGTTATGTTAACTGTTTTATTTTGCTTGTTGAGTACCATTTAGCGTGTGAGTTGGAAAGTCTCTACTTTGATTTTTGTTGTTTATATGGCCCTGATCGTAGATTATTATCATAGCAGCGATCGTTAGGTAACGAGAAGGGAGAGTGGCTCAAGAGAGGAAGGCTAGAAACATGTTTTCACTAGATAAAAGCGCAAGTCAAACGAGGAATAATGAATAACATAAAAATGATGCTTCAAATTTTAGACCAGATATTATTGTACATGTGTTCAAAGCCAAGCTAAAAGAGTTATTGATATGCTTCGTTACTAATGAAGTTTTTGGAAAAGTTGTTGCATTTATTTAAACAGAATACCACATGCTCACATTTGAATTTCATTGTCAAAAAATGACAAAATTGTTTCAATACAAGATATCGATAATATTGTATGTTGTGAAATACGAAACCAGGAAATGCATCTATTCAGGTTACAAATACCTTGTTGTGTATTTGGATAGGCGGGTAATTTTTAAGACGCATATTTCAAGTATCATGAAATCCTTAAGGGAGAGGATTGGTAAATTGCATTGGCTTTTAACTAGCAGGAATAAATTGTCCTTGGGAAATAAGGTGAACATTTACAAAACCATAATTGTTCCTGCTTGGCGATACGGTTTGCAGGTGTATGGCATAGCAGCGAGGTCAAACATCACGAAGGTGAGAGTACTGCAGGCCAAGACATTGCGTATGCTTACTGGTGTAAAATATATAGAAAGGTTAAAAAATCATCCAAATAAACTAGCAAGGCACCTTCTAAGACGACGCAGAATGGGAGGAGTTAGGGTGGCGAGACGGCTGAGAAAAACGCACCTTGCCGACCTCCGTAATAGATCCTTTTAATACACTATACTACATCCCCACGTATTATTTAAGTTGTTCGTTAATTTTTGTATATACAATTTAATTGAAGTTATTTTAATAATAACAGAAAAATTAAATATAAAGGAAAGAAAAAAGAAAAAAAGGAAAAGCATCCAAAGTTGTGTGAATACGCTAAACGCCATAGGATGCATGGTCCATGTGTGATATTAAATACGAATGCTCTTTGTATGAGATATGGCAAGTGTTCAAAGAAATTTCCTAAAAACTTTTGTGAAAGAACACTTGATTCAGTTATTGGGTACCCAGTTTATAGAAAACGAGACAATAGCTCAACTGTCGATGTTAGGGTTAAAACCCTCAATAACAGATATGTTCTTCCTTATAATTCATATCTCCTTGCAAAATGTATATTAAAAAAATTAAATACATGTATAAATATGTACAGTTTGTCACGAAATTGTTTTGACATCATAAAAAAGAACTATTTTTCAACTTTAATTCGAAAGAAAAAGTACATATGTTTTTTTTTACTGATTATATAGAAAAGTAGCACAGTTTTAAGAAAGACGCAGATAAAGAAAAAACAGAACAAAATAACTGTTATTTTCGAGTGTCAAGAAAGTGTTTTGACAAAACAGAATTTGGAAGGAAAAGTGAGAAAAAATCAACTAAAACTAATTTAATATTTGGTATATGTTCCTTTGGCGTCTACCACGGCTTTTAAACGTCGTTTCAGGGACTAAACTAGTTTAAGCAAGACGCAATCCATTGGAATTTACACCCATTCCCCCTGTATTTCACTTTCAAAGGCTGCTCGCGTTGTTGGTTGCCTTCTTGCCACTTTTTTCTTTAAATATGCCCACAATTTTTCAATTGGGTTGAGGTCAGGATATCTGAGCTGGCGTATCAAGCGCTTTTTCGGTCTTAAAAGGCAGCCACATCATCACTAAATGTGTTTTATTTTTGGAATCATTGTCTTAGTAAAATTTGAATTTTTGTTTGTTATCCGGAATGAATCCAAATTTTCTTGCACTTTTCACTAATTGGCACTTTAAAATATTCAAATAGTACATCATAATTTTTGTTGCGTCATATAATATTACGTCATCACAGTAACTTTCCGGGTTGTCTACATGCATTAAAACGAAGGTGAAACGTTTTTTCACATGCAGTGCATAAAGCAGTGGGTTTTTTCTAGCAACTCGCGAAGTGTACTGGTTCCTTTATAGAGCTTGTCGTAACGTTTTATCTGAAACGGTAACACCACACTGTTCCTAGAATTCAGTAGTAAAGGATCGTGTCAAAATTTTTGGATTTTTGTTACCAAATGGCGTTCAGCTCGCTGAGATAATTTGCTTGGACGGCCATGAGATGAATTAAGTTCAAGTCTGTTTGCTTTATTTGTTTCCTTAATAATATTATAAACCGTTTGCCTAGTCAAAGAGAACGCCTCAGCTAACTATTGGACACTTTTTTCAATGTGATTGTTAAAATAAAGCAGCTGAATGACATCAAATGTCGTTCTTCGCCCATTAATCTTCAATATTTAATGTTAACCGCAAGAACGTCTCTATTTGATGACGAAATTGCAAATAACATTAAATTATTTTATCATCAAGTTACGAACATAAGAACAAATAAGAAATATTCAACAACTTATAAAATTATAGCATTCCAAAGGCCGAAATTAAGTTCAAAAGGAATTTGTCAAAACATATCCTTGACACTCAAGAATATCACCTTTTTTGGT
The DNA here is from genome assembly GCA_035041755.1 of Cacoxenus indagator. NCBI lineage: Eukaryota > Metazoa > Arthropoda > Insecta > Diptera > Drosophilidae > Cacoxenus > Cacoxenus indagator. The sequence goes on from JAWNKX010000204.1 coordinate 279,477, forward strand.
TTCTGCTTTCTTTCTCTGCTGATTTCTATGACGCGCATTTCCTAACGCCTTTATTTTACAAATCTAGCAGCACTGCGTTCATCAGAGACAAATCAGTAATCGGTTAATAAGTCAGAGAAAAAAGTCAGCGATGACTTCTGCTGAACGCACCCATTGATATATTGTGATGGAAAAAATAATTGAAGGGACATGTAGTTTTACAGTTTAAACCATTTTGCTAACTTTGTGAGCAAATTGTGAGGAAGGAGTTAAATGCTCCTGTCAGTAGTCGAACGATACGGAATAGGCTGATAGAGGTGGATTTGAAGGCACATTCCGAAAAGAAAGTACCATTCCTAAGCGGAAAGAACCTCAAAAGTAGGAAAAACTTTTTGTGGTCTGACGAAACAAAGGTGAATTTGTTTGGATCTGATGGAAAACCAAAAGTTAGATACCCCAAAAATACTTCAGATGATCCAAAACACACAATAAAAACTAATAAGAATGCCGGTGGCAACATAATGCTATGGGGGGGATATTTTTACGCTTTGAATGTTGGTCCAATATATTGGATCCAAGGTAAAGTGCGCGACGCTGACTACATCAATATACTTAATAGTAATATGTTACCATACGACATCAAATAGCTTGTGGTTGCTTGTGCTTAACAGACGTGTTTTGAATCTGCTCCGCATTTTGATTTTGATTAGCATTTGGCAATTAATTTGTCTATTGTCGTTTATCGTTACTAATATTTATTTTCTTTCCGGTGTTAAGTGAATTTTTAAGTGAATTTATTTGTGGTGTATGGCTCATTTCACCCGTATAAATTTTGTACTTATCAATGTTTAATTATTTTTGGCAAGTACAACGCTTAAATTTGGCTTTCCTGTTTATTGAGTTCAATCTCTGCTTCGGTCTCCCTTTAAAATAGTTTTTGCTATTTTAGTCTTTTTCTGTTTTTTTCTTGCTCTCTATACAGTAGTTATTATTTTTAAATAACTGTATTTCCTCTTTTTTCTCTGGGAAAATATTATTATTCACCTTACTTTTCTCTTTGCAATTCTATCTCTGTCTAGCTGAGAGCAGAGAGAACTTATTCATATAAGGTTACATTTCTCTCTTAAAAAAATGGCCGGAGAGACTCTTCAGAAACGATTAGAATCCGACACTGATTCTGTACATCAACAGTATTGTTGGCTGTTCAACTTATTCAGCGTAAAATATTGCTGTTGATTTGCTTGGGTTTGCATGAGCAAATTGGGCGGCAGTATGATAGTCAAAGAAAATAAATACACAAGAAAGACATACTAAAAACCAAAATCAGAGACACTGTCTTCTTTCTTTGATTTTTTTTTAAAGTTTTTTTTTTGTATGGTCTTCGAGAATATCCAGCAAATTGTGTAGAGTTTTCTTTAATTTATGAATTTTTGCCTATATTAATTTATATGAATGAAATGAAAATACCAATCGGCCAGCAAAAAAGAAGGCATGAAAACAAAGCAAAATCGTACAAAAATATTCCCGCACAATAAGAAACCAATCTTATACACGTATACCTACACAACACACTCAAACTTAGCACATTTCGCACGCAAGGCAGACAATAAAAACCAACACAATCTCAAACACGTACCACACCTACACAACAAGGTCACCCACACAATGGCAAGTTTTGATTTTTGACTTCAACTCCTTGAAGACAATTTTCGGTTGTGCCAGAAAACGAAATCCATTTCAGTAGTAAGTACAGTGAATGCGCACTTATTGAACAGCCAAAGAAACCCAAGGAAAATTTCTAACTACCGAACTTTCGAACTTTTATAAGTCGAATATCTGCATGAATCGAATTAAGTACGTTTATAGTGAAAAACCAACACAATATGTCTTCCATAACTGGAATATCGCCATAACTCGATCTTTTGTTATGCGTTATGGTAATTCGAGATTTGGGTGTTTGACTATACGAGCAATACGCACAGTCCGCGAAGTTCGAGTCTCAATCGCGCAAAGCAAATTTCGTCACCCTTACTTTGTGTTATATTCTTCCCTCTTCTTTCCTTGTGATCGGCAATGAAGGAAAAAACAAGTGGTCTAGACTTTGTTGTTACGTGAGCGTAGCAAAAAAGAGGAATTTTTATTCCCGCACGCGTAGCCAACAAGTCAATTTTCGCTTGTCAGGCCCCGAGCTCGTGTTTCGTTGATGAGTTCAAGTTTGCGTGCACGCAAAAAGTATACATATTCAAACGCAGGCAAAATTTTTTACTTTGTCTTCCCTTATGTTCGGCAAAAAAGAAAAAAACAAATGTCACACGCTTTGTTGTTGGGCAGTCAAAGGCAAAATGTATTGTTTGTCTGTATTCGCAGTAGCGCAGCTGGTTTAATATCGTTTTCACACTTGCAGTTGCTTGCTGCTTTTTCTGACTGCTAGTCAAGGTAGAATTAGCTATATTCATTTATTTATTTATTTTATATTTATATATATACATAGCGCAAAAATGGGTATAATAAATTTATTTTAAATTAATTTGAGTTTTTTATTTAGTTGTATTAAAGAAAACAATTTTTACTAATTAAATCACCCTTTTTTTTTTGTTTTTGGATGCGCCAAGGAGGTAGGAATCTTCATAGAAACTAGCAGCCTGTACTGTTAGCCTGCACGATTCGCCGGTTAAGTAGCCCAACAAGAACTCTGCCTGCATAGAGTTCTTGCTTGAAGCGCATACGTACTAAACCTACCCCCTCCCATTGAGCAGGCTCCTAATATTATTATTTTAAAAAAAATGTATTATATTAAAAAAACCTGACCTTACCCACCAAGTTATTTTTCCATCGAAATTGCCCGTTCTTTGTTTTTTTGCGCATGGAATAAAATCTAAATCAACGCAATCAGCTCCTGTTTTTCACTATTTCATTTAATTCTTCTTCCTTTTTGTTGGTCGCGCTATACGGATGTCTCCTTTTATTTGGGTCCCTAAACGACGTATTATTCAGCGAATCACAGGTATCATTGTAATGTTTGAGGAACTTTGCAGTTGCCAATCCTTTGCCTTGGTTTTCTCCAGAAAACTTATTCGCCTCGTATAGCACTTGTATAGCATTTGCAACTGTGGCACTTAGTATTTGCGTGGCATACAAAACACGCATTGCTGCATACCCAATCGGATAAATGTCATTAGCAGTTAGTTTTGGGGCCAATTTTACTGGGTTTTCACAATCCTTGATGAGCATTTCATTTACTACACTCCACGATGCTTCTCCATCGGGTATAATACGGATAGTGCATTCCTTATGAATTTGAACATATGCACATAATCATATAAAGGTTATACTTTTGTACCTTTTTTTGTCACGAAAGGTCTTTCGTCATTTGACATTATTATATTAAAAACTATCATGTTTTGTTGTGCCTGATCACATATTAATCCTTTCACTGTCAATCCAATCCGTTCGGATGCTTCTATGTTCTCCAAAATTTAGGGTGCCAATTTTTTCATGGCCATTGCTTTTCCAACAAAGTAAAAGCTAAGAACGTATTTCCAGGGGTCGATTAATCCGCGAATCATGAAGAATAATGCAGATGTTGCGACTTATTAGTTCTTTGTCCGTCACCGTAATCCTCGAAGCCATCAATTTTGTTGTATGCTGCGTTGTATTCCAATTCCTTCTTAATTGCCACTTCATCAAATACCAGCACGTAGTATTTGTGACTTTCTGGCATATTAGTAACTGCAGCTCGTATATTCTTCTCAATTATCGCATTAATACCGGGTTCAAGCCGCGTAATTGGGCACACATAGGCCTTTGAGGATATGTAATTTATGTATTGTAGGACACGTTTTTGCTTCTACGTATACCAAATTTGTCTTCTTTGTCCAATATATTAATCAATTCTTCAGCATCGTCGCTAACATCTGCGCTTACTTGCGCCGAAGCCTTGTAATTTTCTAGCAGGCGGTCATTCAACATCTTTTCGGTTTTAATCACAGTTTCTCTCCTATCCATAAGTTGCTCTTCTAGTTTTTTAATTTTTTCATTTAATTTTTCTATTTCCAATTCATAATGATAACTGCGTTTTCTCCAAAAGGCTTCATTTTGGAAGAATTTTTCACAATTCGGACAAACAACCTCTGTCGGCTCCGCCTTAGCAAAAGCTGTGGTTGTATCAACCCCCATATAACTTATCTCACCCACCTGTTCTGCACTGTCATTTTGTTGTTGATCACTGTTTTGTGCTTGCGCTGTTGTTGTTGGCATCATTATGGGGTGGGCGCCTTTATTTAAAAACTTGGTATTTACAACATCAGATGAGTGAAAGTGCAGCCTACGTGTATATATATTTTTCATCCTTAAAACAAATTCCTCCTCTAATCCACAAATCTGTGAGCAGCTCTTCCTTATCTCTGGATTTTCAGGGAATCGGTACATAATACTTGGTGGCCTTGTCGAACCACACGAAGCGACGCAGCACTTCCTTATATTTTTTGTTCGTATACTTAATGCAGGTGAATTATCTGATTGGTGAACCGGGCCATCATTATGTTTCAATAAATTAGTGGGTATAGTCCCCGACCTTAATTTTTTTTGTTCCCATACACCCTATTTCGAAATGTAAATTGCATACTCTAGAAGTACTTGTTAACGTGTTGATGCCGATTTTTAAATTTTCGAACCACTTGTCGGCATCAACAGCATTAAACGCGAACAATTTACCACCACCCGGACAATTTTTAACAATGCACTTCATTTTCTAATATATATTTTCCTATGTTTATAAAAATCTACAAATATAATATATTATCTTCTAATATACTAAAACCAACCAAAATTTTTCAAATATACTCAATTGAATAGTATATATGTTTATGCGTATCCCTTATAATAATTTTTGCAGACATTTCGCATAAATTTATATTGAAACTTTTCACACAAACCACAGTAAATATGTTTATATTTAAAATAAGTATTTTCTAATTTTGCCCCTTTATCAATAAAAATACCATATAACTTATTTCACAATACGATCACACTTGCTCACACCCACTATATATGCATATTTTTTATTCTTAATATTTATTCCGTTTTTTATTTTTATGCATATAGTTTCTTACATAATCACTCACTTTGCAATCACTGACTCCAATATATATATTTATAATAGAGTGTTTGTTTAAAATTCTCTGCTTTTACTTCTTCACACAATGTATGCTGGCAAAGAATGACCCTTTTTCGCGCTAAAAATATGGAAGTGGGAGGTAGATATTACAAGAACAAAAGTCATGTTCCTTATTCATTAAAAATCGCGCCAAAACCAATACAAGTGGGTGGTGGGAATTGCAATAACAAAAATCATGTTAATCATTCATTAAAAAATCGCGCCAAACCAATACATGTTCTTTTTCGCTATCATTCCTCAACAATATCAATACATCAAAATACAAATGGGTGACGGCAATCAAAACAAACAAAACAAAGGTGATACACAGAAATGCCTTTTCATGCTAATTCGCGCCAAATACACAAAATTGAGCAAGACACAGTCCGACGGACACAGTCCGTATTGAGCTGCAATACAATGTTTTAATAAAAGAAAGAACGCCATCATAAAAATTTGTTGTTTACATCTATTCTTGCCAACTAAATGTATAATAAGCGTTAAGGAATAGCATATTGCTGAATAAAACAAAGAACGATAATTTCAAAGGGGTCAAGTCTGTCAATAAAAAATGCGCGCGTTAGCAGAATGACGTTGCTGAACAGCGGCTGCGCTGCTACTTCGATGTTAATAGCAGAGAAGTAATATATTCGCATAGCTTCTACTTATTTGACAATAGCTCAAAAAGCTTTTGAGAGAAATGTAACCTCTATATGAATGAATACTCTTTGGCTGAGAGTGTCAAAATTCGGGCTTAAGTCGTTGTGTGTCACAGTCACAGTGTGTTGACACTAACAAATAAATTTTGAAAAGAAATTTTAAAAAATGATCACTCTCAAGTTTATTTTATTATTATTATTTTATTTATTTATTTTATTTTTGCTTACTTATTGTTTATTTGATATATTGATAAATTTTTAAGCCTTTATAAATTTATACCAAAAGGTTTTTTTTATTTTATATTTTTATTTTTTTTAAATTTTTTAGTTTACTTATATTTTAATTTATTTTATTTTATTATTATTATTATTTTTTTAATTTATTGTTATTTTTTTACATTTACTTCTTTTTAAACTTATTTTTATTTTATTTATTCATTTTTTTCCTATCTTATTTATCTTATTTTGCTTTTATTTAATTTAATATCTTGTTTCTATACTTCGCCCAAAATGAGTTGCTGTATTCGGGCTTGCACCAACAAGGAAAACTTTAATAGTGATAAGCTTAGAGGTGTCTCTTGTTGGATGTGCGATAACATCGCCCACCTTAAGCGCGCTGGGTTGACTGGTCGCGACTATGACCGACTTTACGGTACGGACAAACCTGCATATGGTGGCATCAGGTGGTCGTGCCCCACCTGCTTCAATCGCCAGGGGGACTTCTCATTGATGTACCACCGTATCCGAATTAAATGTCAAAAACTTAAGAAACTATTCACTGAGCTAGCCTCAGAGTTTGATGCTGGGTCAAAAATGTTTTTGGAGTACTCTTTCGACTCGACTCCAACGGCTAATGCAGACAACTGCCGCCATTATCCCCTCACAATCTTGCGCATACCACAGCGCTACTTATTTATTTTTCGTCTCCTCAGCCCCCTTCATGTCATTCCCCACCAGCTTGTTCTACTTTTACCCAACTTTTACCCACTTACTCTTGTGTACTTTATTCTACTTTTACCCAACCGCCACATCCTACTCCAATTCCTTTACCTCCTTCAACCATTATGCTTTGAACTTTCCATCCACTACTTGTTCGTCTTCCTCGATTCCTTGTCCTGCTTATGTGACTTCTGCTTCAACTTCTCCAACTTATTCTTCTTCTTCCCAACCTTTACCCAGTCACTCTTCTGTTCTTTCTTCCATATCCACCCCATCGTCCAATCCCGCTCAAATTCCGGTAGCTTCGTCAACCACTATCCCATTTACTACTTCTTCATCTATCGCCTTTAACTTTCCTCCACTACTTGTTCGACTTCCTCTATTCCATGTCGTACTACTGTGACTTCAGCTTCAACTTCTCCAACTTGTTCCCCTTCTTCCCAAACTTTACCCACTTCTTCTTCTGTACTTTCTTCAATATCTAACCAATCATCCCATCCCACTTCAATTCCAGTAGCTCCTTCTACCAATATCCCCTCTACTACTTCTTCATCTGTTGCTTTCAACGTTCCCTTCACTAATTGTTCCGCTTGCTCTATTCCCTGTCCTACTAATGTAACTTCTGCTTCATCTTCTACTAAAGTCTCTAATTCCTCCCCCTAAGACTTCTTCGCAGTCCAATACTGCCTCTACCTCAGTGCCATATATTTTGAAGGTGCTGGATCCTCGCAAACATGTTTTTATTTCCAGGTTGGATAAGGAGACAACCTGTGACGACGTTGTCCGCTATATTTCATCAAAATCATGCAACCTTTCGAATATTAATATTCATAAGTTTAATTTTGCTAGCCCTAGAGAAGGCTCTTCTTTCAAACTTTCAGTTTCTATGGAAGTATTTTCTGTCATATGTGACCCTACATTCTGGCCTGCCCATATGTTGTTCATTCTTAGGAAAAAGTCTAGGGCTTTGCATGTTACCTTACCAGTCACTACTTCAGTTTCATCTTCTGCTTCTTCAAAATCTCCAAAAAATTAAGTCTACATTTTCAAAATGTTAGAGAGCTAAATTCTAAACTTTCTTCGTTTTATCTTAGAAGTTTTTCTTTCAGTTGTGACATTATCGTTTCCGTTGAGACTTGGCTTCGCCCTGATGTTTTCAACTCTGAAATTTTCAATAACTCTTACTCTACGTTTCGTAAAGATCGTTATGGCCGCGTAGGTGGTGGAGTCTTAATCTTCTTTCATCTTTTTCATCAGAACTGGTCTTTCTTGACGATATTGAAAGCATTGAATTTATCTGCGTCAAAATTTCATTCTCTAATTATAACATTTTTATTACTTGTTCATATATCCCTCCTTCATCGTCCGACTCAGTCTACTTGGATCAAGCGAAAGCTATCCAGAATGTATAGATTTAATGACGCTGATATTTTGCTTGTTTTGGGTGATTTTAATCTTCCTTCTAATAATTGGATTCCTTTTAGTGACTCCAATATCGTTCTTCCTTCTGTTGGCAGCGAGTTCGTTGATTTATTGCTGGATCTCTCTCCAGCAAATAAACCACATTTCCAACATCAAACATCGAATGCTAGACCTAGTGTTTACTAACTGCCATGAAAATACCTCACTGTCGAGATCCTCTCCATTGTTAATTCTAGAAGATACCTATCACCCCACACTTGAGGTGACACTAAGTCTTAACCAACTTCTGTCTGTGTCTAATTCAACTTGTGCTAAGCCAAGACAAGCTTTTAATTTTAAACATACTAATTTCAATCGTCTCAAATCATTGGTTGCTTCCACGGATTGGTCAATATTAAGTTCTTCTTCTGATATTGATACTGCCGTGCGGTTTTTCAACACGACTATGCTGGATTATATCAATAAATGTGTGCCTAAAGTGCATGTTGCCGATGATTCTAAGCGTCCGCCTTGGTTTTGTATAAATTTGGTCCGTCTAAAAAATATTGGTTATTTAAAAAATTTAAACGCTCTTGTTCCGCAACTGATTATGCGAGTTATGCCGAAGCTCGTAGTGAATTCAACATTTCTAATCAATCTTGCTATAGTAGATATTTGCGCAAAGTAAAAGTAAATATTAATCGAGATCCCAAAAATTTTTTTAAATTCATCAAAATCAAAAACAAATCAGAGTTATTTCCAACTACTATGGAGTTTGATGGAGTTGCAAGTAGCTCTGATGATGGGATTGCGAACCTTTTTGTTAAATTTTTCCAGGGCATCTACTCTACCTGTGGAAATAGTTCTCCTTACCCTTATAAAAGTGATGAATTTAATCACTTCAATTTGCCGTTTATTGACGGCAGTATTATTTTACGATATCTAAAATTGGTTAAACCTTCCTTTTCTCCTGGTCCGAATAATATTCCTAGTTGTATCTTAAAAAGCTGTGCTGACAACTCATATATTCCCCATTGTACCTTATTTAATTTATCCCTTATTACTTCATCTATGCCAAGTGGTTGGAAAGAATCCTATATAATTCCCTTATTCAGAAAGGGTAGTAAGTCTGCTATATCGAACTACAGAGGTATTACCAAACTGTGTGCAAATCCTAAGTTGTTTGAGCAGAATATCACTGATAATCTATATTCGCCCATTGTTGAGTATATCCCAGCATGGATTTGTAAAGAACCGTTCAACGGTAACCAATCTGTTGGAATTTACTTCTACTGTCAATCACAACTTTTCGGTAGGTAGCCAAACTGATGTTATCTACACCGACTTCAGTAAAGCTTTCGATACTGTATCGCATGCGTTGCTCATAACCAAACTCAAAGCTTTTAGTTTCCCTTCTCCATTGATCCGATGGCTAGCATCTTACCTTGATCATCGCACTCAAAGGGTACTTTTTAAGTCTTCAATATCTGTCTTTAAAGGTAACATCAGGTGTTCCCCAAGGCAGTCATTTGGGGCCTTTGCTTTTCTACATATTTATTAATGATCTACCTACAGTCATCAAACATTCTCAGATTTTAATGTATGCAGATGATGTAAAACTCTGGTTCAGCCTTAATAACCCCATTCATGCGATTTTCCTTCAGAGTGACATAGACTCTTTATCTCGTCGGTGTTCCAAAAACTATTTAATCCTCAATAACAATAAATACAAACTTAGGTCCTTTTTTCGCGGAGCCCTTTTTCCAAATTCTTATTACATTAACTCATATAGTTTAGATCGTATTTCCCTGTTTAACGACCTTGGTATTTTGATGGACTCGAAGCTGCATTTCCCTACCCACATTTTCAATTCGGTCTTTATAGCTAGAGGTGTCCCTGGCTATATTAAACGCTAGTCTAAGGAATTTGATGGTCCGTATGGTCCAAAGTACTATACACTTCACTGGTAAGACCTATTCTGGAGTATGCGTCTTTTGTCTGGGATCCTCAATATCCCAGTCGGTGCAAAAGCAATTTCTACTTTTGCTCTCAAAAACTTGCACTGGGATCCTAATGCTTGCATACCATCTTATCGGTGTCGTCTCAAATTGATCAACCTCCCTAACTTGTCTAGTCGTAAAACGGTCATTGGTGTAACTTCTATGTATAACCTCATTTATGGTAGTATTAACTTACCTTTCTTACTTAGAATGATTAACTTTAGTGTACCAGCACGTCCAACTAGAAACTATTCTCTTATTACTCTTCCCTTTTGTAGAGCATCTTATTTGCATCATCATCCATTCTATGTCTTATGCAAATCTTTAAATACCCACTTTGCATGTGCTGCTCAACCAAACTCTTCTTATGTTATAAAAACTAAATTGTTGGCATCATTGAATTAATGCATAACTTATTTCTATACTTGTAACCTAAATTTTTCGTCCTTGTTTAAATAGATATGTTATTGTAGGTATTGAATTCTTAATTTAATATTAGCTTTAGTTTAATCTTGCATGCTGATTATGTTAATGGCTGATGATGTTTTTGTCTGTAGCCAAATATTTAGTACGTAGACATTAGCTTTGGTATCGCATGATCACCAAAGATATTAGCAATTAAGACCAGCTGAGCCCAGTCTATGTAACTGGGTGAATTTTGATGCCACCTGGGCCTGCCCCATGTGAGATCAGTGTGTGGTCATTGCGTACCTACTAAGTCGATAACGTACAAAAAAAAAAAAAAATAAAGAGGTTCCGTTAAAGTGGGAGTTTATGCAAGATAATGGTCCAAAACACGCTTCGCAACTTGCAAAAAATGGTCTAAGAATTATAAAGTTTCTTTGGTGGAATTGCCTCTACAATCTCCAAACCTTAATCCCATAGAACACTTATGGGGTTTATTAAAAAAAAGAGATTTGTGGGTTTAAGTCCAAAAACAAGGATGATTTATGGGAAAAAGTGTAGGCAGATTTTTACGCCATTGATCCCTCAATTTGTGCCAAACCGGTCGATTCCATGGGTCGTATGTTCGCCGAAGTTTTAAGAAATCGCGGTGGTACAAAAAAAAAAAAAAATTAAATAAACGATATGTTATTCTTCCGTTTGACCGGACACCATGAAAATTAGAACATAGATGAATGCCACCTTGGAGAATGTTTATGACTAAGTTTGGTGCGAAGAAATAGTCGAAGTCGCTAAATATTAAGACCAACTCAATTATCATATGCTTCTCAAACTGTACAGGTACAAATAATTTTTTTTTTTTTGTATTTCCCAAAAGAAGAGTACATGGTCTATTATAGAAAAATAAATCGACTATTGTACTAATTAATATTTAGGACAAGTGGGTGAATTTCAATTTTACAATCAGTTTGTAAAGTCGTGTTGTGACTGGAATTTAACAATACATGTATTTTAACAATAAATAAACTATTAAAGATAACACCAATTAACAATGAGTAAGTAATGTAATGAAGTAATATGTGTTATGTGAGGTCCACTGGTCTCACCCATTTTAGCCTTCGTTGCCGAGTTACTTCTTCTAATGGTAATGTGTTCACACCATCGTTCGAATGCTGGGAAAGTTTGGTTTGTTATTTTCTGCTTAAATTGATTATTTCCTCATCAACTGTCGCAATTCATAAGTCTCGATGAAGGTCCGTGTTGGTGATATACCACTATGCTTTTGGGATGGTGCGAAAAATTTTTGATTGTTGCCTCTGGATTAACTTTATATAAGATTTTTTGCAACTCCCGATATTTCGGCTCCATATGTCCAAATTGGTTTAATAATTGTCTTATAGATTAGGAGCTTGTTTTCAAGTAAAATATTTGTATTTGGTTTGAGCAGCCAGTGCAGTTGTCTTACTTTAATTTTGATTTGGTCACGCTTTTTTTGTATATGGTGTTTCCAGTTTAGTTTACTGTCAATATATAATCCTAAGTACTTGGCTTCTTTTTGAATGGTTACGTCGTCTCCGTCAATATTTATATGGATTAGTGTGAATCTAGTCTTAGTAGTGTATATAACTTGTACTGTTTTGTTTTTGTTTATTTTAATATGCCACTTTCTAAGCCAGTCAAGTGTTTTATTAAAGTCTACTTGCAATATGGATTTTGCAGTATTTATGTTTTTATGAGCACTTAGGAGTATTGTGTCGTCGGCGAAAGTTGCAATCATCGACGAATTGTGAGTGGGACATGGTATGTCTGCTGTGTATAGGGTATATAATAAAGGTCCTATCACACTTCCCTGTGGAACTCCTGAATTTATTTCTCTAAGGGTTGAGTATTCGTCTGAGTATTTAACTTAGATATATCTACCTGTGATATATGGTGTTAATAGATGTGCTATGTTTTGAGGGAATATACTGTTAAGCTCCCATTTGAGTCCTTTATGCCAAACCTCGTTTAAATGCTTTTTCCACGTCCAAGGAGGGTCCAATACAAAATTTTTTATTGTCAATGTCCTTTAGAATTTTGTGCGTAACTCAGTGCACTTGTTGTATTGTTGAGTGACTTCTTCGGAAACCAAATTGGTGATTAGGAATGGTGTGGCTGCCTTCTAGTAGTGGCAATAGTCTATTTATTAATATCTTCTCTAAGGCTTTTGAAATCACAGGGAGTAGACTGATTGGTCTATAAAACTTTGCTCTTGATGCGTCTTTACCCGGTTTCGGAGTCGCAGTAATTTCAGCTACTTTCCAGACTGTAGGAAAATATTTTAGTCTGAACATAGCTTTAAAAATGTTTCTTAGATATTCAATAGCTTTCACAGGTAGTTGTTGTATGAGTTTCCCATTTATTTTGTCATATCCAGGCGAATTTTTTTCCCTTATATCATTATTAATACATTTCCTTATTTCTCTTATGGTGGTCTTTTCATGTTTTAGATGTTCTGAACCTCTGTTGACGACGTCTGTAAAAACCCTTTTGAAGTAGTCAGCTAATAGTTTAGCTTTGTCCAAGTTCGACTTGGCCTATAACCCTTTTTTTTAGAGGAGATTGGTGATAACTTTTATTTGTACATCCTTTAGTAACTCTCCAGAAAGAGTAGTACGTTTGACTCGTGGTCGTTAAGCTCTTGAGATATGATATTAATTGTTTGTTGCGCAAGTTTCATTGTTTCATTCGCAAGTGCACTGTCAAGTCGACTAGTCGTCTCCTTTGGCTTTCCGAATTTAACAACACAAAAAATTAAGTCAAGAGACAAGATAATCAATTGTTTTTATCTCAAGATGCCTGTTGAACGCGGTCCCCCGACTGCGGGCAGCTCGAAAAAACAAAATCATCCATCAAGGAATAGCATGAGCGTACCCCACGCTCAAACAGCTGTCCGCATAAGTAACAACAACGAATACCTTGGCACATCAAAAACCGGTTCAAACAACAGCATCAATATCAGTGACTCACACCAAGCCTCAGTTCCCGTTAATTTCGAGAGAGCGCGTTCTTGCTCTCCCGCAATACATCAAACAGCTACACACTCACAAAGTGAAAACAATAACGGATCATCAATCCAAACAAACGCAGCCTCTCGCTCTACCACTCAACTAACTGTCAGCTGTTCCATGGCAGCAGGTAATATGCAGCCTCTGCCGTGGAGTGCACAATGCGCTTCACCAACGACGCCACTCTCCTCGTTCCAACCAACAACAACAACAACAACCACAACGCAGACATCAGCTGCTATCTCACTAATTACAACAACCACCACGTCATCTCTCTCAGCTACAATGCCAATTTGCTCCGTCTCTTCGGCAACAACATTGATCAGAAAAAAGACATCAAACACGCAAGTACAAACTTCAACCAATCAAAACCCACAAGAGTCAAAAATAAAACGCAACCGTTGTAAGCTCTCTCCCAACAACACTTCCGAACAAAATAGCAATAGTAAAAAAAGTAGGAAAAAAAACTCAAACACAAACGACAACACAAACAACACTGCAAAAGTACTGGCTGAGCGCGCCTAATACAAATAACAGGTTCGAACTCCTCTCACAAGACGAAACGGCTGAAGGCGGCAGTGGTACAGAAGCAAATTTTAATGCGCCAAATCAACCTTGACCACCTACTAAAATTCACAAGCCACCACCAATATAGGTACAGGACTTAGAACAAATCAACGTACTAAACAAAGCTCTGAATAACACAATACAACAAAACTACATTTTTAAAACACTTAAAAACAACGAACTATGTGTAAAGACAAATGACTCGTCGAACTACTCGGCGGTGGTTAAGATGCTCAAGAAAACAAAACTAAATACTACACCTTTAAGCCGAAAGAGGAGCGGTGATTCAAGACAGTTCTTAGGAATATGCACTACGCCACTGACCTTGACGAACTTAAGAACGAGCTATCGGACGTTATTAATATACCACGACGTTATTAATATACACAACGTACAACAAAAACTGACAAAGAAACCACTGCCGCTATTTTACATTGAACTAAAAGCCAAAGCAAATAATAGAGAAATCTTTAATATTACAACACTCCTAGTTACCAAAGTCATATTTGAGCCACCACACCATAAACGCATAATATCGCAATGCTCAAATTGTCAAAAATACGGCCACACGAGACATTTCTGCACCAGAGACCCGATCTGCGTCAAATGCGCCGGCGAACACAAAAAAATCGACTGCAAAATTGAAGCCAACGGTCAAATAAAATGTGCATTGTGCGGTGCTGCACACACTGCAAACTACAAAGGTTGTGAGATATACAAGGCACTAAAAATAAAAAGATTTCCATCCCCTAGAGAAACTAGCCACCAAGTTCCGGCTGAGACAGTAGCAGTAGCTCCAATCGAGTCTCAAAACTTAAACAAAATTAAGACCGGTTTATCGTACGCTCAAGTAGATAAGGATAAGAATGACAACAATAATGGCGAAAAGAATAAGAAGGAACAACGAATCCACCAATGAATACATAAGTAGACGCATTGACATAAATACTGACATTACTGAGATGAAAGACCTGATGAAACAGTTGTTTCAACAAGTCACAAATATGATAAACGTCATAACAATTCTCATATCGAAGATGGACAAACAAAATGGAAACTAAATTAAGGATCATAACTTGGAATGCAAACGGACTGAAAAAACATATTGACGAACTACAAATACTCTTCCATGATAACAGCATTGATATAGCTCTAATCTCGGAGACACATTGCACAAACAAACACTTCATACAAGTTAGAGGGTACAAAGTGTATACCACAAACCACCCCGATGGCACAGCGCACGGTGGAACAGCCATAATTATCAAGCAGTGCATAAAGCAAGACGAGCTTGAGCCTTATCAGCACAACTACATACAAGCGACGAACATTCAAATTAATGATCTCGTAGGACCACTCACAATATATGATGTATATAGCCCACCAAAGCATGATATTACAGACACAGAATATAAGAATTTCCTCAACTCTCTTGGACAACGATTCATTGCAGCCGGTGATTACAACGCGAAACACACGGTGCACGGCAGAGGCTGCAATTTACCTGTGGCCATAGAGCTCTTGATAGTTAGTTGTGCGGTAGAGCGAGAGGCTGCGTTTGCTTGTATTGATGATGCGTTTTCACTTTGTGGGTGATAAATTGTTTGCTGTACTGCGGGAGAACATGAACGCTCTCTCACCAAATTAGCGGGAAGTGAAGCCTGGGTAGATTCTCTGTTGTTGTTGTTGATGATGCAGTTGTTTGAACCGTTGGATGATGAGATAAGATATGCGTTGTTGTTTTTTGTGTCGGGGGACTGCGTTCAACAGGCATTTCTGAGTCCAGAACAGCCTTGACTCTTTGTTTTAGTAGTTGTTGTTTTACCTTTCGTTTAGTTAAACTTTGGAGTGCGAGAGTAGATGACAAACCGACTTAACACTTCGAATTCAGTTGATCGAATGATACAAATAATGATATGCAATATTAATTAACTAAGACTTATACTAAAAACTAAGTGCGGGATTTTGAGGGTTCTTGGTGATAGTAAGATGGGAATAATTATCTTATCTTTCGATGAGGTCGTGGTGTTGATTCGTTTGTTTTCAACACTTAAAGTTTTTGAACAAATAACTTTGTTGTTGGCTCTCCTCTTGATGTGGTACAAAATCGGTAAACCGTCTTCGTTTTGTATAAACCCTTCTTTACCGAGATACATAAAAATCGCGGGAGGGGTGTACCCGTTAATTGGGCACTCTTGAAAGTAGCTATCATAATACGGGGCGAAAATAGAGGATGTAACCAAGGTTGCTCTAATTAAATGCTTTGTTATGAGGTTGATTATATGTGTGTCTATTCTAATAATTTTGGCGTCATTATAAGGTGTTTTGTTTGAATAGTAGTGAGTAAAAGTGAGTGAGATATGAGTTTTAAATATAGAGGTGCATAATCTTAGTATGTGTCTTTCCGTTTTTTCTAAGGCGCTCCATGTAAGAAAGGGATATGTTGAACCATATTGGGCCAACATAAGTTAATATTGGACTAATTAGTGCTTAAAACATTAAAATCTTTACTTTGGCGTATCAGTCTACAGGAAAATACTATTTTATAAGCATGATATGCTTTTTTGGTTTTAGACATTTGATCATTGACATGATGGTTAAAGTACAAAAATTTATCAAGAATAACATAAAGCTGTTTGACAGAATTGGTTAGCGAAATATTTTCAAAGTTTATAGTTATTGCGAATTGTCTGCAGTTTTTTTTAATGTTACTATTGCATTTATTTGTGGGGGTGGTGGGGGGGGCTAAGAAGATACTTTCACATTGGTTTACATTTATTTTCAAATGCCAGTTTTCAGCATATTTAGTTAATGTCATGATTTTATTTTGAAGTTGTGTTTATATCGTTCACTATTGCATCTGAGTGGTAGATTACTAAGTCGTCTGCGAAAGCAATGATATTGTCAATTTTATTAATGAAGTCTAATAAGTAGAGATTAAAGAGTGTTGGTGCATTTACAGTACCTTGCTGCAACCCACTTTTTATGCTGAATGTTTGCTAACTTAATGCGTTATTAATATTAAATTTAGCCATTTTGCAAGACAACATGTTGTAAATTACGATGGTGCTATGTAATGGGAACTTGTAACTCATTAGCTTGACAATTAAACCTGGAATCCAGACTTTGTCAAAAGCTTTCTCTAATTCAATGAAACAGGCTCCCGTTACAAATTTTTATTCCAATTGATATCAGATGCCAATAGGTTAATACCGTGTGTAGTTGAATGTTGGAATTTGAATTCGAATTGTGTATGACTAACTAGGTTGTTTTTTCAATAGTTTTATTTATATTGGAATTTTTAATTATTTCGAAGATTTTGATTATGTTATGGAGCTTGCTGATTGAACGAAGGTTTTTAATATTGTTTTTGTCATTTTCTTTTTTTAGGAATAAATACTAATTTCGCCGTCTTCCATTGGTTTGGGAAGTATGCGTTATTTAGCATGTTATAGAATAGAGTACAGAAGTTCGTTACAAGTTCTATGGAAAGGTTTTAAGTAATATGTTAGGAGTTGGTGAATGTCATATGGCAATTTATTTTTAAGTTTAGCTAAAATTGGGATAAGTTCGTGTTTTTGGATAAAGTAGTCGTCAGTTTGATGCTGACATAAGTTGTCTGTTTTTTGTGCTCGTGAAATGATGTAACTCTTGTATTGGAACCCTTATAGCTTGTTTTATTTAATACAACTGTCAACTTCATTGTTTGAATCATTTTGTTTAGCGGCATGTATCAATTCAAAATGTCGACCTACTATGTTCAATATATCGCTATTATTTGTAATAGTAAAATTTGAACGTACATCCAATTCCAATTCATTAGGGTTTAATCCTGCAATTTGAATTAAGTTCCTTATGTTAGGAGGGACATTTAGGTGACTTAACGTGTTTTGATCCTTTCTAATGAAAGTCTTTTTAATAAGTGAAAATTTAGCAGGGTTCTTTGGACATATGAGATATTTTGTTGATATTTTCATTTAAGTAGTCTCTCACGCTGTCGTTTATCAATGTCTTAATAAGTTTAAGTTTGGTTTTAGCTAACTTCAAAATAGTGCCAGAGAGTTGGAATTTAAGACTTTAGTGTCTTTTTATTAACATTAGGTACTTTTTTTCTGTTAAAAATAATGAGGTTATAGGGGTTATTGACCATAGTTTTAATTGAACTACTGTTGAGTTTATTATGCACATTTTTGTCTATTGCACTGCTGATTATTACATCTAATGTTGAAAGGCGATTATCTATTTCGAAATTAGTTAGGTTTCTATTGCTGGGTGTAGGGCAATTATATAAAGATTGGGGGTATTTTTAAGTTTTTTCCAATTGGTCCGGTTGTAGTCTAGAAAGTAGGTTTGTGTGATATTTATTATTTCATACAGACTGGATTCGTCCCAGTTTGAAACTATCAATTGGATGGCCTGGTGGTGGCTATCGTAGTCTAAACATTTGAAGCAATTAATTAATTCTTATTTCTATTGTCAGCAATGGATATGTCCAGAAATTACATTGCTTTTGGGTAAGATGGGGTAACTGAATCATATAATGCTGTATATACATCATGGAACTCTTGTTTAACCAATCTCGGACCCATTGGTGTTGTTACAGGGGTTGCCCCAATTTATGTAGGGCATTGTGTAATGGAAATTCAGAGTCTCCAATAAAATATTATTTTCTGTTTTGAATAAGTCATTATTATTGCCTGCCGGATAATATGCTACAATTGAGAACATGGAGCAGTTTTATTTCATGTTTATTTTAATAATACTAGTTTCTAAGTAAGTGAGAGAGTCAATTTTTCTGTTTTAATATTTACAGAATTATATATTTTTTTTGTTAGTATCGCTGTGCCTCCCCCACTTTTCGCACCCGATCTATCATTTCGGATAAGAATGTATCCTTCAAATGTAATTTTGTGTTTTGGGTTAATTTTAGCTTCATGTAGTAATAATAGCTCATGGCAGTTATCAATAAGAAATTTGTTTAGTTCCAATCTTCTACTTAAGTTTATAATGGAGTTAACATTAAGTTATATGATGTTTAATGTTTTAGGAGATATTCTGCTATTAGTAAAATTAGGGCTCATACTGAGTCAAATATACAACAGACTATATCCAGTCGATGTGCTTGTTCTATAAGTTGCTTTTCTAAGTTTGATACTTGCAAGCAAAGAGCTTGTATTGCACTGTTTAATTGGTTAATTCTTATAGTTGAAGTGGATTGATTCGAAGTGTTCTTTCTGGTAGGATGTAAATTATCTCTAATTATTTGTGTACTAACTTATGTTAGGATACACAATTTGTGAAGGGCTTGTTTTAATATTTGTTTGAATGTTTTTTGTTTGCTCTTATTTTAAGTATAAGTTTTTTATAGCGTTAACAACCTTTATGTGATGCAGGGTGACCAGCTTTTTTGCACAAGTCGCGAAAGAGCTTTTCCTTCGCCATTGGCGATTGGATCCCAGTGGGCAATCTGAGCTTTTGTGTGGATTTGCATTTCGGCGCACCTAGGTGTTTGGTAGTTTCTACACAGGGGTATTTCAAGTCTTCGAAGAGATTCGTATTTAATGTGGTGGTATTGGATGTTGGTAATATTTTTTTTTTTAATTCACACTACTCTCCGCGCTAATGTGCACCATGAAAATTGGTACTTTTATATTTTCTTTAACAAATTTTTTTGTTGTAAAATGCTTTATAATTATTCGTTTACGTGTGTGCATAATTATTTAAGAATTTCTTGGGTGTCTGTATTGCCTGTATTGCCTGTCTGTATTTCATTATATATGTCTTAGCTTTAAGATATTTGGGTGTATAATAGTAGAATTGAGCATTAGCCTTTTCTAAATGCCCTCTTACTCTTTTGTAATCGCCGAAATTTGAAAGAAAAATGGGACTTTGGTTCGATTGAATTCTCTTATTTTAAACTGAGAAATCAGTCACCGACTACCTCTCTTCGAGTGCATACTTCAGTGCTTCTTATTGTCAGTTATTGCTTTTCAATTTCAGTATCTGTCTTCCTTATTTCTTTTTTTTCTTTGTCGCGTGCTTGTGCTAATACTATTACGTGCGTTTTTTAATACTCTCTGCAATCATGGCCCTTGGGCCACCTAATCTAGGGGATAATCGCTTTTCTGGTGTTAGCGGTAGCCCCAAAGTAAAAAAGAGACCCCTAAAAAAGTTTTCCGATAATTTCCCTGGATTACCAGAAGTTGTGTAAAATAACCACAAATTCATAATTATCGCCTCCAAAAACGCGGAAAAACCAATTTCAGATTTCTCGTGACTCGCAATGCAGCGCGCTTTAAACATCATCAGCAAAAATATTATTTAGATCTCACGAGTCCGCGACGCCAACCTGTTAACGCTAGTCAAAACCAAGCAAATTGCAGAAAAATTCGCAAAAGTTTTCTCATTGCCTGGCTTATGTGAGATTGAATGCAAACTCCACGACAGTCTCAACTTTGTAAAATACACCATATACGACCCTTATTTAAATAATATCCCCGAACTCGAAATAGTGGACAAATTGAAATCCCAGAGTATTCACTCCCTTTTTAAGTTCACCACTAACACGAACGGCACTTCAGAACCCACCGGCGTTCTTCTGATCACATCCGATCTTTATAACTTGCCCAGTAAATTGGACATATCTCAGGATTCAGTCAAGGTTAGGAAATACATTCCCAACCCGATGAGGTGCAAGAATTGCCAGCGTCACACAGCAAAACATTGCAAAAACACCGCTAATTGCAATCTTACTTTTCACAGCCCCATTAAATATACCCGCACCCATTGCGCCAACTGTACCGGAGGTCATTCAGCTTCCTCATTGTCTTGCCCTAAATATTAACAGCCTAGAGAATTGTTGAAAATAAAAACTATAAAAGAGTACAGCATGATAGAAGCAAAACTTTTATTAAATTTATTCATTAACTCACTGGCTAGCTTCGCAGCCAGTAACAATAAAAGCTATTATTTCTAATAACAAACATACAATTGCCAAAGTGCTCACCAGCACAGACACTCAACTGAAACCCCCCTCCCCACCATAAAGCTTTTCGCATCCCCTATACCCACTCTTCAAATACAACATTCGCTCCAATAACACTCAACAAAAAACTTACAACACTCCAAAACACTTCTGTTGCTGTTGTAGCAGATACACTTTTAAAACAAACTGAACAAAAACAACTAAACAACTCTATCTTTTCATATGACTCATTTTCATCTACTTCTATACAATCTCCTAATTTTTATGTACCAATGGGGGAACCTGGCTTGTCGTCAAGTCCCCTTCCACTGCATTTATTCCTCCAGCAAACATAAAACATCTCTTCTATATCTTTGCAATGTCTATTAAGATATTGCAGTGGAATATATTAGGCATTTTCAACAACTATAACGAACTTTTACTAATCATAAACCCTATGTTTTATATTTGAAAGAAAAAGCTGTACTTCCGGCCAAACAGAACTCTCTCAAGCATTTCACCTCTCGTATTTCCCCACTTCCTACCACAAAAAGTTAAGTCGGACACCAAAAGATTAGCAGGGTTCCCCCCAGCTCCACTGAAATGCATTAATTCCGCGGCAGTTCTCTTGACTAGCTCTTAACTGATCGGTAAGGCATTTGGTAAAGCTTGGTCCGCGTATTCATCAGATGCAAACATCCCACCCAAGTACATATAACAAAAATAATTATAATAATCCAACCTATACCACCCCAACCGGCTATAGGCGTCCGCTAGGTACTTAGAAGCCAATTTCACTATGGCAGAAAGAGAAGCTGCAATTCACACAGCAAAAGGGAAGACTCCCGGCTCGGATAGGATATCTTATCCCATGATAAGAAACCTACCCTCACCACTCAAGAAGAAACTTCGCCATATTTCCAATTGTATGCTGGATTCAGGTACCTTTCCACAATAATGGAAATCTGCCATTGCCGCACAATATCAATAGTTTCCGCCCTATATCTCTTCTTTCCTGTCAAGCCAAAATTATTGAAAAAATGGTCGCACGTAGGTTAATGTCGTTTATATCCCGGCACCATCTTATTTACCATAACCAGGTTGGGTTTTAATAGCGACATAGCACGATGGACGCGTTATTGCGCATTCAATGCTTTCGTCAAAGAATCATGTCTCTATCTTAGCGACTGATTTGGAAAGGGCATTTGGTCGCTCAATCGACTCCCCACTTTCGGTGTTTTTATTTGTAACAGCATTCGTATAAATAAACACTATCTTCTCCAGATATAAAGATATTAATATATCGGTTTATGCTGACGCTGCCGTGTTCTTCACCAAAATCAAAGATTACGACTCTGCAAGAGACAAATTCTCCTACATTTTAAATGACTCGGAATCCTGAGGAATCTGCCGTAAGCAGCGATGCAAATTTTCCGACATCTATTTGAAAAAGAAATGTATAATAGTTGTTGATAACTTAAAAATACTAGGAATAACCTTTGACTCGAAATTACTTTTTAGGCAACATTGTATCAACTTAAAAAACAATTAGAATCTAGATTTAACATTATTGAATTTTTAAACTCCAAATACTCCAGTATCAACATAAATATCCTCATCAACATAACACGTGCCTTAATGCTCTCCAAAATTGATAATGGCCTGCCCATCTTAAGGTGGTATTCCAAATTTCATCTAAGAAACATACACACAGCGGTCCATCGGCTCTTTTCCTACCCCTCCTACTACCTGAATTATTATTGATACTGGATTACCATCCATTGCGTAAAGGTTTGAGGAAATAACTCCTCCCCAAGCTCTACACGATACGAAATCGTCTCTTAGCCAAGATCTTTGCTGACAGCTTTAAACAAAAACGGCTTTACAAAATTGTCTCTACAATTCGGAGCCGCGCCACCTTCTGCAATTATCTAACTTTACCGCCGTCAAAATACTCTAACTTTATAAATCCTTCTCCAGCCTGGACTTGCAATCAGACCAACCTCAACAACAGTATGCACAGCTCTGCTAAAAACGATACTAGCAGCTCTGAACACCTGGGGCGTTTTCTATACGAGAAACACAAACTCGGTGAAAAAACTTGGCTCTACACGGACGGCTCAAAATTTGCCAACTCTACTACATTCGCTGTCATCGACAATATGGATACAATTGTTGCAGTGGGCCTACTACCCTCGTATAATACCATATTCACGGCATTGGCCTTTGCTATATTAAAATCGTGCCAGTTTGCCATCAACAACGGTAGTAATTTGTAATCTGCTCTGACAGCCTATCCTTTATTACTATCCACACAAAATCCCGAACACAAAGACTTTACCATTCGGGAAATTCGGAAACTTTGCACCCAACATCAATAAAAAATTTCCATCTTCTGGGCTCCCAGCAACCAGGGGATACTGGGGAACGACAGGGCAGCCCGACTCATCATCAATGCCCCAACACACAACTTTACACCTCCCAGTACAAAAGACCTAAAAACTTCGTTTCCCGCCACCCGCGTACTAAGAAATTGTTCGAATGCGCGCAGTTCGGTACTCGGCCATTAACCCAACATTGTCCAAAATCTCTCTTCCATCCAGCTTAACTCGACGCGCGTGCGGGTGTTTCATCCGCCTACGTATAGGTCATATACGGGATACACATCCACACCTGATCAACGGATCGATCCATCCACCTTGCTCTCTCTGCGGGAATGACCTCACCGTGGACCACCTTCTGTCAAGAAGGTCAGAAGTGAAGGCAGACATTAGTCTGCCAACATTTGGAGAGCACTAGGGTATTCCTTCTTGGCTACAAAGTCCAAACCAATCTTTTAACAACTGCCTCCCGACAAAACATTTTCAACATATATAATTTTGTAAAAAACTCCAAAATAAATATTTAAAACACTCTTACTATAGAATCGAGAGTCAAAGGCCCTAGCAGTTGGTTACTGGTTAAATTACTATTAAATTTAGTATTTGTATATATCTTATTTGGTTTAATCTTGTAAATAAATAAATAAATAAATTGAGAAATGTTGAGACCGGTTTTGATAAGCGCAATTATTTTTTTCGATTGTATATCAAAAATATTTATTGATGGTACATTATTGTTGTTATTTCTAACGTTTATTGTGTTGTTTGGGCATTTTTCGTTGTTGTTAACTGTTTTTGCCGCTGCCGTCGTTGGTGGGCTCATTACATCGGGAGATGAAATGTTTTCTTTTTCCTCTTTTTTTTTGGAAAATGTTTTGTTGCACTTCTCTCACAAATTATTGATAAACGTTTCATTGCAGCAAAGAGTATATAAGATAGAGAGCTTCTATTTCTCTCTTAAAAATTGTTGGAGTTTTTTATCCACAACGTCGAGATGGTGTACTATTACATTTCTCTTATTAACATCGAATTTACATCAAATTGGCATTTGGTCACTGTGAAGTAATATTATAATGCTGAATACTCAACGCGTTGCGATATTTTTCTTTTCTATTTTTTTTTTGTGGACTTGTGCTCTAATGGTTGAATTATTATTTTATGATTATTTCTAAAACAGGAATTATAATTTTTTTTAAATTTCAAATTAATAAATAATACTAAAAATAATTAATTATGATAAATAGTAATTAATTATAAGAATTAATTAATAGTAATTAATTATAAGAATTAATTAATAGTAATTAATTATAAGAATTAATTAATAGTAATTAATTAATTAATTGATTAATTAATAATACCGGACAAATGCCCAAGTGACAGTTATTGAAAAACAAAAACAAAGCAGTTAGATTTCCTCTAACATAAGGAAAGATAAGGAAATACATTTGCCTTCGCTCACGCAACAACAAAGTGTGGTTGTGCATCATTTTCGATCATACAAGAAATACCCGCCCCCTCATGACCATTCCAAACGTTGCGTAAACCCAACGAAAACAGTAGCAATGAATGTGTAAGGTCATTTCAGTAGTTATTTGTATATATACACAATGTATATATAATGAAAGGAGAGACCGAGAAAATCGATGAACCTCGACTCAAGGTTTTGCAGTCACCGTTGTCGTTGCCTGTGTAACCCGTGGAAATTTTTTAGTTATTGTTTTCTGACATACGCATTTTTTTCTTTTGGTTTGTTATCATTCTTAAAATAGGCATGAAAATAAAAAGTAGGCGGGGGTACAGATATGAACTCGTTTGTAAGAAATGTATGAGTGAGTGATGGTCAAGTGGGATATTAATGAGTTATAAATAGCAATAGCTCTACAGAGTGAGTTCGGTGGGACTTAGCACCTGTGCGCCCAGCAAAATCGGGCATATTACAAAACCTTATCCTGTGTAATTTGTATTATATTTTATTATTTTACTATTTTATTTTATTTTAATTTTCCACTACTTTACTATTTTATTTTTTCATTATTATAGTATTTTATTTATAATTTATTTTAAAGTTATTTTTAATAAATAATTACTCACTATAATTAAGGATCGCTGATTTGAGTATATAAGTGTCTTTGATTCTTTCTTTACTATTCAACTTACGTAGCACAACAGAAATATGTAACTATACATAAGTCAAACAGCGGATAAAAATGTACAAATATAGAAATAACACCAAAAACGGCTACAAAGAGTATGAAATATATAGCGGTAACAATTCTCTCTTGGAGCTTTCGTTATTTTATACTTATAAACCGAGATTTCCTGTTATCTGTCTGCTATTAATAGCGAATTGCGGCCGTAGTCACATAATTTTGCTGACTACCGACCGCGCTGCACCTGCTCTATATTGTTTGACTTGACTCCTCCTGCGTTTTTCGTTTTATTCATCAATAGCTGGTTTGGTTTGGCAAAAATAAATGTAATCAGAAAATTTATATAAATTTTGTTGAATTGAAATGCCGAAATGAAGCAAGCCTACTAGAGACAACGCTGTAAAACTAATGCATTACCAGGCAAACAGAAAAACCAACAAGCAACTGCCAGTGTCCCATGTGATAACGAAATCAAACCAGCTGTGCTAGTGCAAATATCAGGAAAGCCAAAGAAATAAATTCTGCCTTCGCCACGCAGCAATAAAGTGTGAGACATTTGTTTTTTCTTATTTGCCGGATATAAGGGAAGACAAAGAAAAAATATATGCTTGCGTGAATGAATATGTATACTTTTTGCGTGCACGCAAAATTGAACGAAATAAGCGCTCGGGATCTGACCTCTGAAAAATTTGTTACGACAATCCAAAATTAACTTTATGTGTTGTGAAGTGGGGTACGTGCTGGAATAAAAATTACTCTTTTTGCTTTGACCCTCTTCTAAATCATGGTGAGAGAAAGTCCAAGATACTAAAATGCAAACAGCTGCACACAAAACACACGCAACAACAAAATATGCGCTCGACACTCGAGCTTCTAATCGGCCGCGTCGATTTACAGTGGGCACTCTAAAAATTGGTACCACAACCGAAAAATGATTTGGCTGCCCTCGGCAAGAAGTTGAAATGAAAAATCAAAAGCGAGCCAATGTGCGCGTTCAGCAGAAGTCATCACTCATCATTTTCTCTAACTTAATAATCGTTTACGATTTGTCTCTCCTGACCGCAGTGATGATAGATTTGTAAAATTACGGTGTTAAGCTACTTCGTAAATAGCCTTTTTCGTTTCTGCATTAAATATTTTGCCAACAATTATTGTATTCTCCATTCCACTCACATCTTAGATGTATATTAAGAATATAAATACATATACATACAAATACAAATAAACAAAAATTAAATAAATAAATATCATTACATTTCACTTTCAAAGCAACTAATAACTATACTCAAATTATTTTCTATAAAATTTGTGTCTTTATTACTTTGTTTACAAACGGAAAACATCTGATTGAAATATGATGACTTGCTTATCAAAGAATTTTTGTGATAAATTTTTAGTCATCGCAATCACTAAATTTTAAACGAAATTGTAAATTTGGCATTCACAATGAGCGAAAAGCATCAAAAGAGGACACCAAACACTTCTGCTGAACGCGCCCAATGTTTGAGTGTTTTATGTAGGTGTAATGCTTGTATGAGAGTGTATTGGTTTCTTATTTTGTGTATCACTCGGAATAGTTTTGTATGGTTTCGCTTTGTGGTCATGCCTTCTTTGTTTTTCCATTACATTCATATAAATGAATATAGATGGAATACAAGGCAGCCATGCTGATATGGGCTTGATTTCGATTCTAGTGTCAAATATACAGAAAAACAGTGTCTTTGCCTTTTGTTTTTATTAAGTTTTTGTTATCGATTTATTATCAAGGAGAATATTCCCGCTTTAATTCTGTCCACATATATATTTAAGGAAATCTTCCCATCTAAATAAGTTGCACAGACAAAAATTCTGTTCATGTACAGAATTACTGGTTTGCAATCTCGGCTTCTATTTAGTCTCTCCGTTGATTTATTTAGTGGAGAAATGTTACCTCTATATAATTAATGCTTTTTGACGGCGTAGTACGTATTTGACGACGTTCGAATCTTTCGAATAACATTTAAGGGAGAAATAGAACCACTATATCTTATATACTTTTTGCTTATAGGGAGTAAAAGCACTCGTTTCCCTCTCTCGCTACAATTCTTTCACTCACAGAGCATACCACATTGTTATTGTTGTCGTTTTAAAACAATATAAAAGACTTTTTGTTTATGTCTTAAATCTCCCGAAGGAGTTCATACAAATTAAATGAAGTAAAATTGACATGTGAGTTGTGGTTCAAGTTATGAGATGGAGAGGACACTTAGTCCTCAGGTGTTCCAAATGGGAGATCCAAAGTGTGGAAACGCTTAAGCCTGGGAGTTTGTAGGCTATTTTCCAGTAAATTGACGGCAAGATAATTTTCGTGAGAATCCAGTCGAATGATGTGTTTTTTGCTGCAGTGCGCAATTTCTTCAATCACCGTCAAAATCTGTAGGTCGTTGTGAATGACTGAGTTACGGAATATAAAAGAGTGACAAGTTTTGCAAACTTTTACATTATTTATATCGAACTACTCATTAAAACTGCTGATAGTGGACGGGCCAGTGGTGGGACATTGTATAGAATAAGTTAGAACCTCAGCCCAAATATCATGTTAGAGCTATACTTTATATTGTTCCTACCTACCTTAATTGCAGCTAATGGACATCAGATTTCGATCGGTTACTGGACTGCCTCTTGAAAACGGACATACAAAACTTAATGATTGTATAGGACCTAAACGCGAGATTTGGAAACATGCAAACAGTTAGAGGGATGGCCGATATTACATGTGCATCCACATGAAACTGTAGAGCGTCAAAAAATTCCTAGGTCGACAGACAGGAACGCAAAATAATAGAGTTGTGCGATTTATTCGACTTAACGGTAATTATTGGTACAACAGCCAACGATAGAGATGATGAATACGTATTCGTAAGGGGCCAGACGTGCTCCACCATTGACTTCTGTCTGATAAATGGAAGTTTTCATAACCACCTTATAGATAAGAAAATATAGAGGAAAACTTTTTCCGACCATAGTTCCCCAATAGTCACAGTGAGTCTCACATCTGACTCCCCAATACCTGCTAATCAAAATAGGCTACTTCCCAAGCTAAAGTGGAGGTAAAGACTTGCAAATCGGTACCACGACAATTTAGAGCACAACTCAATCAGACTGAACACCAGTAACCCGAGCCCTTACATAGACAGCATAAAAAACTGTATAGTTGAAGCAGCAAAATGTATGCAGCCTGGGCGAATATCGATTTTCAAACAGCCGTGGTATGACACAGAGTGTGATTGCGCAAGGCGAGAATTGCAGTACTGTCTTCGTCGAGCAAGGCGACAGTGGAAATGGAGCAAAAATATCAACGTGTGAACTCAAATTATTAGAGCTTGTACAATCAAGAGAAAACAGTACTATTACAGGCTAGAAGTTAACATTCGCAACATTAATGACAGCAAAACCTTCGGAGCAATGATTCGGCAATTAAATGGCACAGCTTGCTGGAAAGCTATACAAGTCCCCCCTGGAAAACTAGCTAATTACTTTCAAGAACTGCTTTGTATAGCGAACCCAGAAATGAAGCTTAGTTTTGCCCTACCTTTGACGATTGTCGAGGAGTTAGACTTCATCTTCACAACCGCTGAAATTAAAATTGCCATTAAACGAAGCAAGAGTAACTAAGCACCAGGTGTAGACAGGGTGCCAGCAGAATTTCTAATACACGAATCGCCGCTACTGCTGGATTACTTAACGAAAGTTTTCAACAATATAGTTATCGTGCCGAATAGTTTCCAAAAAATATTATATATCCCATACATAAAAAGGGCGACCCGAAGGAAGTCGTGAACTACAGAGGCATCTCATTTCTGTACTCCACAATGAAAGTATTTACAGCGGCACTGATAGCATTACAGAATTTGTAAATTCAAATCGGCTGCTAAGCGAGAACCAAGCAGGCTTTATATTGGCTATTGAACAGTAGACAGCATTTTTATACTCACGTCAATAGCGAAACACTATCTGATCCGGGGAAAGAAAATGTACATGTTTTTTTATAGATTTTAAAGCAGCGTTCGACACAATAGACAGAAGGTGCCTACGCATGAGCTAAAGTGTGTCGAGAAATGTTATAACAAGGCACTGGTAGATTTCTCCGATTCTCTAGTAGTTCATTAAAGTTTTCTGGATAATTTGATTGAGTTAATTCTCTCTCTATGGTTTTTTAAAGTAGACGAAGAATTAACTGCTTTCGACCTACCTCTTTTACGTTATCTATAAGTATTACTTCTGTTTCAGGTAGCGACATAGATATTTGCTGGGTGTCGTACTTCGGTTCTCTTTGTACTTTTTGATGATTCGTTGAGGCCTGTACTGAATGTGGCTCTGTGTCATTGGAAAAATATTAATTTTATCAGCGTCTGCAATTATTTGTTTATTGTGTCTAAAATCTGCATTAATTCTCTCTGTTCTTAAAGTATGCGAGAAATTAACTGTTCATGGACAAAATAAACACAAACATCAATGAAATAATGTCTAATTAAAATTTAAGACTTATTCACTTTCTTCTACTTACCTGAATTTTCCATCAGTTAATTTTGAACAATTCACTTTTCAAATTTGCTTTTAAATCTATGCGGCTCACTCTACTTACTAAGCAAAGTCACTGCCAGCACAAACACAAAAAAGATCATCAGCCCTTGACATGTGCCGTCTCTGACAGGAATCCGAATTCTAAAATCAAACGATGGAAAGCATTATCGAAATTATCGTTTCCGAACATAAAAAGGCACATAGAGCAGCACAGGAACAAATTAAACAAATTCTTAATGATTATTTTTTTCCAAAAATGGAAAATAAAGGCAAAGGAAAAAGCAATGAATTGTTAAGTTTGCTCAATGGCTAAATACGACAGACATCCAAAAAAACATGTTATTGCAGAAACCCCTATATCTATATATGTTAAAATGTAATAAGTAAAATGTAATGTTAATAACATAAGTAATAATATGTCTATGTTTTGAAATGCACTAATGTTAACTACTTTTAATGTAAAATCTGAATTAAACTTATTAAAGTGCTGCTCTTCTATTCTGGCGCTTGAAGAATACGTACGTTGTATTCTTTCTTATCTAGCAAATCAAATACTTCCTCAACAGGTTATGGGCCCAGAATCTAGGTCCAGGGTTAAAGTATAAAAATAATTTAAAAAAAAAAAAAAGTGAATATGAGTGCGCTCTACAATATAGAAAAATTGGATGAGACCAATTATAATACGTGGTGTGTTCAAATGAGAAGCGTGTTGGTCCATCAAGAGCTGTGGTCAATAATAGACAATCCTAAGCCACCTGCAGATGAAGTTGAAGCGAGTACTGCATGGACTTCGGCTAACGAGAAGGCGTTGGCAGTTTTAACGTTGTCTGTTAAACACAGCCAAATAAACCACATCAAAAAGTGTCGCACTGCCTTAGGAGCTTGGGTAGCACTAAAGGAAATCCATCAACCATCTGGACCTGTGAGGAAGGTGTCACTATTCAAAAAATTGATTCATATGCGAATGACGGAAGCTGACAGTATGCAGCAATATATTTCGGATTTCAGTGAAATCATTGAACAACTCAGCGAATTGGGTATTACCTTGCAAGAAGAATTATTCGTCATTATGCTTCTTGCTAGTTTGCCTGTGTGTTACGAAAATTTTGTTGTTGCATTAGAATCTCGCGACGATTTGCCACAGTTGAATTCCCTCAAAGTGAAACTTATCGAGGAGAGTGAACGCAGAAACAGTAATGACTTGTTAAATTCGGGAGGAACGGGACAAGCATTTGTTGCTCGGCAAAACAACAACAAAATGCATAAAAATTCGGAAGGTGTGGATTACAGCAAGAATAACGGCGCCGACAGAAACAAAAGCGTAAGGAGAAACAACGGTAACTTCAAGTGTTATAATTGTGGTCGCAGGGGACATTACGCAGCGGATTGCCGAAATAAGAGAGACGAAAAAGTTTTAACCGCAACTAACGGATCGAGAGGAGCAGAGCAAGAAGAGACAGCTAAGTCTTTTTTTGGAATCTTTAACGCAAATGAGAGAACAACGGTTGATAAAACCAAGTGGTGTTTAGACAGTGGAGCAACGTCACACATGTGTGGAGTGCGTGAGCTTTTCGTACAGTTAGAACAGTACAATAGCAAAATTTTGCTCGCTGGAAATGAATATATAGAAGCAACTGGACGTGGTGATGTTTTAATTAAATCAAAAATGTGCACTATTAGGCTGAAAAATGTTTTATTTGTACCGCAACTTCAATGCAACTTTATTTCAGTGAGCAAAGCCATGAACAGTGGGTGCAAAGTAGTGTTTGAGAAAGGCATAGCCAATGTGTTCGATGAAAACGATCATAAAATATTATGTGCTAAACAATTGGGTGATTTATTTATGTGCGAACTTGAACTAACGGGTAAATTGTACCATGCCGAAAACTCTTATGAAGAATTATTTAAGTGGCACAAGAGATACGGACACTTAAATTTAAAATACCTAGTGGAGCTTAAAAAGAAAGAACTAGTGCGTGGTTTAAAGTTTAGCACAACGTGCAAACCAATTGATTGTACCGTTTGTTTAAAAAGCAAGTGCAGCGTAAAACCGTTTAAAGCGTCCGAAACCAAAACATTAAAAAAACTACAACTAATTCACAGTGACGTATGTGGTCCAATAAATGTAAAATCGTGGGGGGGCTCGCGATATTTTATTACGATGATCGACGACAAAACGCGTTTTGTAAATGTTTATTTTATGAAGCAGAAAAATGAAGCTTTAAACATATTTAAAACTTACAAAAACATGGCTGAGAGACAAACAGGTTGCAAAATAAAAATTCTGCGCACCGATAATGGCACGGAATACATTAATAAGGAATTTGATAAGTATCTAAAAGATAATGGTATTGTTCGTCAATTATCCGTTCCCCATACTCCCCAACAGAATGGAATTGCTGAGAGGTTCAACCGAACGCTGGTGGAAATGGCTCGCTGTATGCTGACAAACGCAGATTTACCTGAAAAATTTTGGGCTGAAGCAGTACATACAGCAGCATATATCAGAAACCGGTCACCTACAAGTGCTTTAGTCAATATGACGCCTTACGAAGCCTGGAACGGAAACAAGCCTGTCGTTAGTCATTTCAGAATATTTGGCTGTTTAGCTGTCGCACTGAACAAGACTCAGCATAAGAAGTTCCGCGCAAAGGGGAGAGAACTCATAATGGTTGGCTACGATGATAGGTCGAAGGCTTATCGATTATTTGATAAAAGCAGCAACAATATCATCATTAGCCGTGATGTTTCCTTTGTGGAAAACACCACCGAGAGTATTAGTATTGAACTTAACAACGAGCCTAGTAAAAGCACTAATCGTCCAGATGCCGCCGAATCTGTTAACCACAAAGAAGAACGAAATTTGGTAAACGACACGCCCGAAAATTACGACCAAATTTTAGATGACATAACAGATGAAAAGGCAATTGGGACTGAGGATGTCGAGTCAGATTCAACTGAAGAGAGCAGCAACGAGGTTAAACCGAGACGAGGACCAGGTCGTCCAAGAAAGATTAAGACAGGATTACGGGGCAGACCTAAAAAACAATACAATACCGTGAATTTGATGAGGAGTACCGTCGTGGAGCCGCAAACGGTCGAAGAGGCATTGTCTGGCAAGCAAGCAGATGAGTGGAGGAACGCAATGCAAAATGAATTTAATGCACTCATCGAAAATGATACGTGGGAGCTTGTGGACCCTCCTCGTAATCACAAGGCCATTGGAAATCGTTGGGTATTTACACTGAAAAAGAACAGCAAAGGCGAAATCGAGCGGTATAAAGCAAGGCTAGTTGCCAAAGGCTGTTCACAAACATTTGGTTTAAACTATGAGGAGACGTTTTCACCTGTAGTAAGATACTCTACAATTCGAATGGTATTGGCGTTGGCAGCGGAGATGGAGTTGTACGTGCATCAGCTGGACGTGTCAACAGCATACTTAAATGGTCAACTAGTTGATGACGTTTATATGAAGCAACCGAAAATGTTTGAAGTCCCTGGCAACAAAGTCCTGAAGCTGAAGAAATCATTATACGGGCTAAAGCAGTCCGGTAGAATGTGGAACATGACACTGGACACGATGCTCAAAAAAATTGGTTTCACACCATGCAAAAGTGAACCATATAGTCGACAAAGGCCCTATTAGTCATTTTTTGGGCATGGAGGTGGAAAGGGTTGGTGAAAGAGGTACCATTTTCATTAACCAACGGCAACACATTACACAACTCTTGCAGCAATACAACTTCGAGAACTGTCGCAAAGCAGTAGTTCCATTGGTACCAGGTTTTCAAGTGCAGTGCCATAAGGAAGCATGCAAACCAGTTGACCAAACCGAGTACCAATCGCTCATGGGATCGCTAATGTACATAGCTATCACGACACGGCCTGATATCTTACACTCGGTATGCAAGTTGTCGCAGCGAAATACAGACCCACATAACGAGCATCTGGCAGCAGCGAAACAAGTGATACGTTATTTGAATTCAACAATAAACGTAAAGCTCAAATACGAGAGGACCGGCAAAGGAGTCGTAGGCTTCGTCGACGCTGACTGGGGTGGCGACTCAACGGATAGGAAATCCTTTACAGGATATGCGTTCATGCTTGGTGGCTGTGTGTTCTCATGGGAGAGCAAGAAGCAATCGTCAGTAGCCTTAAGCAGCACCGAAGCTGAATATATGGCTCTTTCGCTTGCTGCGAAAGAAGCTGTATATATTAGAAAGTTATTAAATGAAATGTATTTGAACAAAAAGATTGAAAGAATCGAAATTTTTGGAGATAATTTCAGTGCGCAAAATCTAGTTAAAAATCCTGTTTATCATTCCAGAAGCAAGCATATAGATATTCGCTATCATTATATTAGGGAGATATATAAAAAGAAAATTATTAATTTAAATTATTGTCCCACTAATGATATGACAGCTGACATACTAACAAAAAACCTTGCTAAAGTCAAACACATTAAATGCATTCAATTACTAGGATTATACAAGAACTAAGATAAGCAAATAATTTATATAATGAAGAATTATTAGAAGAACTTATTGTTATCAACATTAAAGGGGAATGTTAAAATGTAATAAGTAAAATGTAATGTTAATAACATAAGTAATAATATGTCTATGTTTTGAAATGCACTAATGTTAACTACTTTTAATGTAAAATCTGAATTAAACTTATTAAAGTGCTGCTCTTCTATTCTGGCGCTTGAAGAATACGTACGTTGTATTCTTTCTTATCTAGCAAATCAAATACTTCCTCAACAATATATCCGACAGAGATCTTACATATAGACATCTTTTCAACTGATCGGAAATATTTCCTTACGTGCATAGACAAATTTTCAAAATTTGCAATAATACAACGAATTGCCTCCAGAACAATATCTAATATAAAACCACCTATTCTGCAACTTATGAATTTTTTTACGGGAACAAAGACAATATATTGTGACAAGGAGAAATCAATTAACTCCGAGACAATAAACTTACTGTTGTCAAACCAGTTCAATATCGTAATAAAGAATATTTCACCTTTACATAGTAATTCTAATGGCCAAGTGGAAAGATTTCATAGCACTCTCATAGAAATTGCTAGGTGTTAGACACCTAGAAAAAAATCTAGAGGACACAGAGAATTTACGATGGTAGCATTGAGTATAATAGGTCAATACACTCAGTCACTAATAAGAGACCTATCGACTAAAGAACATAGCCGAAAGGGACGAGGACGTCCCTAATTTAGGAAGGGAGGACTTAACATAAAATCCAAAACTCAACATAAATCCATTAACACACATAATGCGGACTTTGCGTCTAGAACATCGGATGTTCAACAGTCAAGGAACGACAAAGTGCCGAATGATGAAAAAGCTACTGATATACGACATCACGGACAGTGGACATGACTTTGCACGCGTAAGAGTTTGCACTTGGACGGACGGACAAAATATGCTGACGAATTTAGCATAGGTTTCGTTTTAAGAATAGAATGTTTAAGCGTCAGTCTTCTGCCGAAACTCATACTCCACAGAAGTGGAATTAATAAAAAATAAAGTAACACCAAAGTGTTTAATTGGCGCCCAACGGCTGAATCCTAGAGCTGAATGAGAGCCTGGCAAATTTAATAAGAAAGTGTTAAATAAAAGAACAATTAAAGTAAAAAAAAGGAACATTGCTGAAAAATACTAAAGTGGAAAAAATCTATCGCTGCAGAACTCAATGGACGGAAACAAAAAAAAAAATACAAGTCCATCGCTGCAGAATTCAACGGACAGAAGCAAACATCATCCGGGCGAGACGATTAAACTACAAGGAAATGATTGGGTAAGTACCGTCAAACAAATTAGTAATACTGAGCTTGAAGAAATTCGAGACAATATTCGCAAATTAAAACTTAACATAATGGATCC
This sequence comes from Cacoxenus indagator, assembly GCA_035041755.1. Taxonomy (NCBI): domain Eukaryota; kingdom Metazoa; phylum Arthropoda; class Insecta; order Diptera; family Drosophilidae; genus Cacoxenus; species Cacoxenus indagator. Next base: position 315,598 of record JAWNKX010000204.1, read on the forward strand.
GAACCAAGTGAAAAATGTTCTAGACGTGGCAATAGGAGCTGCACTTACCGAACAAAGACGGACATTTGAAACACAACTGAATGACCTAACGAAACAAATGACCGCAGTACCGGCAAAACCGACTGTTGTTTCTTATGAACCCATAAAGCTTACGGAAGGACTACTGGGTGAAGGATCTCTAGTAAAATCACTAGACTTAGTAAAATCACTGCCAGAATTTAGTTGTAAAACTGAAGATTACGTATCTTGGCGCCAAGCAGCACATACGGCATATGAATTCTTTAGGGCAAATCCTGATAGCTTAAATCATTACCAGGCAGTAGGGATTATTCGTAATAAACTTAAAGGAGCAGCGATCAATGTTGTATCCTCATTTAATACGGTACTAAGTTTTCGACGCTATCATTGCGCGTTTAGACATACGCGGACAAACGTCCGGTTTGCTTAATAGAACAAAAAGAAATAGAAAAGAGGTAGAAAAGAAACTTACACTACTCACAAACAAATCAATAATGTCCTTCAAGCCTTACACAGCAGAAGCATTCTGCGAAAAATATAGACTTGATGCTTTGAGAACCTTTACATCCGGTTTAAAGAGACCACTGAATCAAATTTTGTTTTCTGCACGTCCTTCGGATCTGCCTAATGCTCTGGATCTCGCTCAAGAGGCAGAAGCGAAGCACGAAAGATACTTATTTGCAACGAATTTTGCGGCACGTAATGAAGAGCGCAACAAGAAAACAGAGAACAGGTCGGCCAATGGGAAGATAAAAACTCAAAGCCAACAAAAAATCCGTACTTTTCTAGCAAACAACAGGGCAATAAGAGTGAGGGAAATTCACAGCAGACTCAAGAATCTCCTACGCCAATGGAAGTCCATCAATCCGAGTCACGAATGCGTCAGAATAATAATTGGGGACGTCAAGGACAGTCACAAAGAACAGGTCAGATTCCCCAACAGCAGGGACAGAGTTTTAATCAACAAAAAGGCAGGCCGAGTCCAGTCGATATACTGGTCCAAAATATCAAAGGATCAATAACATCGAGTTATTAGATATGGACGAAAAGGATTATCGGGACGTAGCCGAGGCCATAGCCTTAGACCATGATGAGGAACATCTTAATTTTTTAGGGGTAGGTCCCCCCTTCCATGGATCGGAAGAACTATCGGGAAAGTAGGAAGACCCATGAAGTTGTTAATAGATACGATCGCTTCTAAAAATTACATCAAGCCCCTCGAAGAGATCAAGGCAATTAGACCAGTGTCCAAAAAATGTTCTGTAAGATCAATTCATAAAAATATCATGATTACAGAAAAGTGCAGAATTCACGTATTCGGCGTTAATACCATTTTTTTTATACTACCAAATCCCACAACGTTTGATGGTATAATTGGCTTGGATTTACTAGACCAGGTAAATGCAGGTATAGATTTGAATAGCAAAGAAATTTGGCATGATTTCGGAAATGAAAAATCCTCTTCTTTGACTGTAAGGATGTCAACTTCATTACATTTTATTTTATTTTTTTTTTTTATAATTAAATTATAACATTTAACGCAGTAAAATGCATAACACATTGTCGTATTTAAAGAATAATGACGTGACAAAAATAAAAATTTTGACTTATACTAAATTAATTAATTATAGAACGCTGTATCCTTCTCAGAGGGAGATCATGTGGGTGCAGCCTCTTCAGTCTACGCCTTGTTGAGATACGGGTGATGGAGAAAGCTAGCGGATTTGGGTGCGACGAAAGTCTGTAGTGATAGCGGCAGCTGTGAGAATTAATCACCTCCATAACAGTTGGCACGGCAAGATCCCTATGCAGCGTGGTGTTGCGGACGTACCAAGGGGCGCCCGTAAATCTTCTGAGAGCCTTGCTCTGACACGCCTGCACTCTTCTGGTGTTGTAGGCAGCAGTAGTGCCCCAAATTTGTATGGCGTAGCGCCAAGCAGGTGCCACTACTTGCAGATAGATGAGCCTTTTATTAGTTAAAGATAACTTATTCTATGGGCGGAGGAGCCACTCCAGTTTCTTGAGCTTTTGATAGCAGCGCGCTGTAACTACCTTAATGTGTGTACGCCAGGTAAGATGCTTATCCAGGATCAAACCGAGATACCGGATTTGCTCCATTTGCGGAATGATTCTTGTGTTGTAAGTCACAACCGGACAGACGCAGATGCCTTAATGTGAAGGTACAGTGAGCTGATTTCTCAGAGTTTATGGCTATATTCCAACGCCTGGCCCATGAGTGGAATCTATCCAGGTAGCTGGACAATTTCTCCACAGCTTCGTTCAGAGAGGCAGAGTTGAAAATAACTGCCGTATCGTCCGCGTAAGTAGCAATAATCGAATGCTCATCTCTAGTTGTAGGCATATCAGAGGTATATAAGGAGTAGAGGACCGGAGCTAAGACACTCCCCTGCGGGACACCGGCTCTCATGTGCCTGAAGGTGTAAATTTTGTCTCTTACCGCCACAGAGAATGTTCGTCGTTGAAGAAAGCTTCGCATTAGTAAAAACTGTTTGCCAGGCAGGAGTAATTTTAATTTATTCAGAAGTCCATCGATCCATACCCTATCGAATGCTTGTTTGACATCTAGGAAGACTGCAGAGGAATACTGTTTCATCTTAAACGCAGTAAGTATGTGATTAACGACTCGATGCAGTTGTTCGGGAGTGCCATGCTGTGATCTAAATCCAAATTGGTGATCAGGAATGGCTTCTTGAACACCCCGTACTGCCAACAATCTACTCAAAAATAATCTTTCAAAAATTTTTGAGAAAGTTGGAAGCAGGCTTATGGGCCTATATGATGTGACACGGTCCTCCGGAGTACCAGGTTTAGGTATCATGGATATCGTTGCACACTTCCTCTGTGTGGGAAAATGGCAGATCCGCAGCATGCTGTTGAACAGCAACGTCAGGAACAACACTCCCTTTCAAGGGAGTGCTTTCACCACCCTGTTGTCAATATGGTCATGTCCGGGGCTCTTCTTAGATTTCAGTCTCTGAATTTGAGTCACAACCTCTTCAGGGGTGACATGTTTAGTTGGACTGTGATCTAATATACATCTCGATAGGACTTCATCTGTTTCCTCAACGTCACCAGGGTCAGCCAGGCTAAAAGGCGTGAACCGGCTCTCCAACTCATTAGCAAATGCTTCTGCTTTCTCGGTCTCCGTACGCAGCCACTGATTTAGAGGCCCACGGATTGGAGCATGTCTGTGAGGCTGTTGTTTGATGCACTTGGTGGCACGCCATAGATTGAAGCCAGACTTTTTCATTGGATCCGCATTAGCCAACAGATTGTTGAAATGTTCCGATCGCACAGCTTGCATTACATTTCTCAGTTCTCGGGCAGCTCTCCTCCATGCAGACTTGTCAAATTCATTCCGTGATCTCATATAGCGACGTAGCCTGCGTTTATATCTCACCAACTCCACAACCTGAGGTTTTAAGAGAGCCAGAGGAGGGTTGGGTGAACAAGGTAATTGGTATGAAGAGGCTAATTCGGCGGACTCATGAATGTTCTTGGTGAACAAGTCAACCGAATCATCTATATCCTTGTCCGAATTTATTTCCATATAGAGGTTCATCCTTTCGTTTAGACACTGATGAAAGACCGTTATGTTAGCGTGGGGAGGGAGCAGTCTGGACCTGCATACGATGCTATCTGGAATCAATCCAAGTTTAATAAATAGTGGGATGTGGTCTGAGCTAAGGTCAGATGACTCCGCAATGTCCAGAGCTGTTGGATGAATGCCATTGTATATAGCAAAGTCTACTGCGTCGGGCGACCTTGAGGAATCGTATGGGTAAAGGGTGGGTGCTCCGGTGGCGAGAACCTCTCTGGAAGTGTTTATTATACTCTTGTGAAGTTGATTGCCTCTTGGGGTGGCAAGTCTGGACCCCCAAAGTCGATGTTTGGCGTTCCAATCCCCTCCGACTAAGAATTTAGGTCCGAGTTGATTGAAGAACGTGTCGAACTGCTGCTCTGATATTTGGGGTCCTGGAGGACAATAAATGGCTGCGATGACCAGGATGCCTTGAGTTGTGTGAATACTGACAGAGACACTTTGAATTGAGTGAGACCGAATGGTTTTCCAGCGGATGGTGGCGTAAGGATGACCGGATGAGTAAAGCGGCGCCCCCTCGCATACGGTTATCATCCGGATGATTAGCAGAATAGATTTCATATCCCTGAATTTTGAAGTATGTTCTAATGCAGAAATGCGTTTCGGAAATGAGCATGACATCAATCAAGTTGACCGACATGAACACTTCTAACTCATTTCTGTGATTAAGGACGCCGTCAGTGTTCCATATGGCGAGGTTCATGTGTGGTCTGCTCATTTTTTAGACAATATGGCGGCGAGCATCTCCATCATCATGGTCTGCATCTCAATCAGGCGATCAAATTTCTCGTTAAGACTGTCCAGGCGGGAGACCACAACCGATAATTGGTCGACCTGATCAGGAGATGAGAGTGATTGGGTATTATCTATGCTGAGCGAGGGATAATTATGACAATTCGATCCATTATTTGCAACAGGGTGAGGGAATGCGATTTGACGTTGACTTGATAACGGAAGAGACTTTCGACGACTCTTAGGTAGAGATGTCTTGCTTGGTAACTGTTGTGGCTCGGATTGAGGTTGAATCTGATCTGAGATATCTTATGGTGTTGAGAGGCACTTGGTGCAGGGCGTCTTGCCGGGACTCCCCTGGCAATCGCTTCCTTGTATTTAATGCAGCCTTTATAATTCGCAGTGTGCTCCTCGCCGCAAAGTGCGCATTTAGGTGGCTTATCAGGTGTTTTGGTGCAAGAAGTTGTGGCGTGAGCTTCGCCACACTTCACGCACTTAAATAGTTTGCGACAGTACTTCTTAGTATGCGAGAACTCCTGGCAGCGATGGCATGGAGGAACATCTTTGAACGGATGAGGCGGCTCGATTTTAACTATTTGACTGCAAGGCCTCGTTATATCATAAGCCCCTTTGTTTCTGGCGTTGGGCTCAAGGTCCACAAAAAACATGTTGAGCGGATGACCATCAGTTCTGCTTTTTGGGTTGTGCACGTTGCGTACAGAATGACCTTTGTCAGCAAGTTCTCGTTTAATGTTCTCGACGAGGGTTGAGTGGTGAAGGCCGCGAATAACAATTCTGTATGCTCTTTCATCTTTTAACTGATACGAATGGAACGAAATGTTTAGCTGCTCAAGATGGCGTACAATACTACGATAGGCATCATTGGTGGAGGGCAGGATTCTCAGACCTTCTTTAGGAGATGCCTTCAGCATGTATGATTCGGGTTCGGTCACAGTGTCAAGGTTGGCTAACAAACCGTTAATGTTTGTGATGCCGACAATGAAAATGGGTGGTGGCTTCGGATATTTGTTATGAATCCTTGAATCAGTTCGATTATTTATAATAGGATTTTGAGTAGTGGTCTCTGGCCGACTGGTCGAAGAAGCGGTTTCAGTGGCGTTTACAGTTTCCAGAGAAGGTTTGCTCTTATTGGTACACACTTCTTCAAAAGAAAGCTCCATGTCTGAAGCGTCAGAATCGCTACTAAGTGGTGCGAATCGATTTGCATCCAAAACCTGTTTTCTCCTAACTTTTTTAATACTGGTCTGTTTTAACGAACTTGGTTTATGCTTCTTTTTTATACGGTTACTTGATGATGGCTATGAAAACCACTCCAGCAACGGAGCAGCAGCTTTGTTCGAAAAAGCAGGCATGTTGTCAATGGGAGGAAGGCTATGTTTTTTGATGATAGTGGCACTGTGGTCCGCCTGGTAACTCATGTAGGAGCGACCAGCAGTGCAGATCGTAGGAAACAACAAATAAGCGCTTTACAAAGATTCCGCGGAATTAAAATATTTCTTTTTTATAATTTATTAAACAATGTTGTGAAAATTTATGTATTTATATATATATATATTTTTTTCCTTTATAACTTTTGTTCACTTGTTTGACGCTAGAAGCAAAGTCAGCAAGTAACCAAAACGGTATTGATCTCTTTGGCAAAAACAAACAATATTTATTTACTAAATATTGCGTTTGCCTAACACACAGAATAATTGTTTTTTATTTCACTTTAAAAGTTTTTGGAGCCCGTGATTCGAGGGCTTTAGTCTTGCCCAAAGGGCAAGATAACACAATTTCTCAAAAGACACTCTTATTTTTGTCTTTTTGTCAAACTGGTTTCAACACCACTATCAGCGGTGTCTAAAAATAGAACTAATGCTTGGATAGACGCACAGCGTGCGCGGCCCATGCGACCGCGTTCACTGATAACGATTAGTAAAGAAAATAGTAAACTACAGACTTTGCGCGAAACACAACCGTCCGAAGCGAGTGCAAAAAGTGAACTCTGTCATTAAAATTCAAGACGGAAACGTTCCCTCAGAGGTTTGGGAAACATTCAACAAAATGATAAAAATAATAAAGGGGCTTTTGCAGACCCAAATAAATCAATACCATACAATACTAATATAATTGTTACAATACGAACGGAAAGCCAAGACCCGGTTTATTCGCCATCGTATCAGTACCCAATGGTTCTGGCCAATGGCATCATTCGACCATCAAGGTCTCCGTACAACAATCCGATTTGGGTTAATGATAAGAAAGGAACAGACGAGCTAGGTAACAGAAAAAAACGGATGGTAATAGACTTCCGGAAATTAAACGAGCACACAAATCGAAGACAATTATCCCATGCATAACGTCATAATGATATTGTCAAACATGAAAGGTGCCCAATATTTTACCAGTCCTGACCTCAAATCGGGGTTCCACCAAATTGAATTGGCTGAACGAGACAGGGAAAAACGGCCTTTTCTGTTAATAACGGGAAATATGAATTTTGCCGGCTACCATTCGGTTTGAAAAACGCGCCCAGTATTTTCCAAAGGGCCATCGATGACGTTTTAGAGAACAAATTGGCAAAATCTGCCACGTTTACGTCGATGGCGTAATTATTTACTCCCAAACCAAGGAACAACATGTAGAGGATATTCGATGTATATTACGAAGCCTATACCAGGCAAACATGAGGGTTTCCGTAGAAAAATCTAAATTCTTTAAAAAGAATATAGAGTATTTGGAATTTGTAGTCTCAATGGCGGGGAATAAAAACCAACCCAGAAAAGGTAGATTCAATAACAAACTACACTTAACCTTCAAACCTACGAGAATTACGATCCTTTTGGGGCCTTGCTAGTTATTATAGGTGCCTTGTGAAAGATTTTGCCGCTATAGCAAGGCCTTTAACCGATATATTAAAAGGTGAAAATGGTAAGGTAAGCGCCCCTCAGTCTCAAAAGGTAAAAATTGCACTAGCCCCTGAAGAAATGGAAGCTTGTAACATACTTATGGAAATATTGGCATCGGAGAAAGTGTTGCTAATGTACCCCGATTTTAAAAACCCTTTTGACCTCACAACTGACGCGTCGTCTAGCGGATTAGGTGCAGTCCTATCACAAGGGGCTAGAACCATCACGATGATATCAAGGAACTTAAAGTGTAATGAGGAACACTTTGCCACAATTGAGAGAACTTTTGGCAATTGTGTGGGCACTTAAGACTCTTAGAAATTACCTTTACGGAGTAAGGGAGCATAACGTCTACACAGATCACCAGTCCTTGACATGTGCCGTCTCTGATAGATATCCAAATTCTAAAATCACACGATGGAAAGCATTGATTGAAGAATATAATGCCAGGATCCATTACAAACCAGGAAAAGGAAACTATGTTGCCGATGCTTTATAAAGGCAACACGTAAACACCTTGGAGGAAGACATAGGTTCAGATCATGCCACAACCCATAGCGAGGAGTCATTAACTTATACTATAGAAACCGTCGACAAACCGGTCAATTGCTTTAGAAACCAAATTATAATAGAAGAGGACGGCATACACTCAAAGCGCAGCTTAATTCTTTTTAAAACAAAAGACACTTACTAACATTCTCCAATGTTGAGAGCCTGATTGAAATGTTGTGTTGTTAACGCAGTTCACTGTAGCCTACCAGTTATTGCACAAATCCAAAACAGATGAGTTGAATTATTCCCATCAGTGACTTTCCGTCACACACAAAACTTGTGATGGATATATTTGATACAAATGACCAAAACGAAATTATCGTTTCCGAACATAAAAGGGCACATAGAGCAGCACAGGAAAACGTTAACCAAATCCTTAATGATTATTTTTTTCCAAAAATGGAAAATAAAGGCAATGGAAATAGCTATGAATTGTTAAGCTTGCTCAAAGGCTAAATAAGACAGACATCCAAAAAAACATGTTATTGCAGAAACCCCTATATCTACATATCCGACAGAGATCTTACATATAGACATTTTTTCAACTGATCGAAAATATTTCCTTACGTGCATAGACAAATTTTCAAAATTTGCAATAATACAACAAATTGCCTCCAAAACAATATCTGATATAAAACCACCTATTATGCAACTTAAGAATTTTTATACGGGAACAAAGACAATATACTGTGACAACGAGAAATCAATTAACTTAGAGACAATAAAGTCACTCTTGTCAATCCAGTTCAATATCGTAATAAAGAACATTCCACCTTTACATAGTACTTCTAATGGCCAAGTGGAAAGATTTCATAGCACCTCATAGAAATTGCTAGGTGTCTAAAACTTAAAAAAATCTAGAGGACACAGAGGATTTACGATGGTAGCATCGAGTATAATAAGTCAATACACTTAGCCACTAATAAGAGACCTATCCACATACTAAACCCTTAGTCCATGGAACTAATTGAAGAAACCCAAACCCATATAAAAAGCGCTCAGCAAGCTATCAAATTATAACAGGGACCGACAGTCCAGAACGTACAACGCCGGTGCCAAGGCCTTAGTTAAAGTGAACCAAATATTAGGGAACACACTATCCCCATTATATGTGAAAGGAACCGTTGAAGAAGACCTCCGTGCCAGCGTTCTTATTAGGGGTAGGAGGGTCCATAAGTATAATTTACGGACACATTATAATTTATTTTTCATTCTTCTTACTTTTTCTAGCTACATAGCTTTGACAACCCCTTTGGACTCTGACCTCTATGGAGAAGTTAATCAACTACACACACTCGGAACACATTTCAATCCTGGACGGTGACACAATATTGTAAGACCAATATGGCTATCTTATACACTTCACGAACTCAACCTCATACAATTTAGTAGCTACCGAAACAAAGAATTACACCAATTTGTTTCCTCTGTCCCATATGAGGAAGCTACTGGATGCCGACGTAGCACACATTGTCAGACTTTTACAAACAGTTGAGATACACCAAAGACAGAAGCGAAGTATCAATCTTTTGGGCACAGCTTTAAAAGTGGTGGCCGGAACTCCAGACTTCGATGACTTTCAACGATTAGAAAACAGACAGTCTATGCTTATAGATTCAAATAATAGACAGTTTAAAATTAACACGCAAATCCAACCAAAGATTATCGACCTCACTAACACTGTTAACACAATACTCGCGAACACTAAGAAAGAAAATATTAATACTGAACATTTGTATGAAATATTGTTAGCGAGAAATCACATAATTATTTCCGAATTAGAAGCAGTTATTATATCTAAAACCTTGGCAAAATTAAACATTGTAATTCCCATACTTTTAGATACCTTGGACATAAGAAACATAGAAAACGAGCATTGTACCAACACAAATATTACCCAATTGTCAGGAATATCTAGAATTAAAGTCTTACAAAATAAAGAGAATTTACACTTTTTGATAAAATATCCAAAACCAAAATTAATATGTAATAAATTTTGTCTATATGGCGTACAGCGTGACGGACGAAGCTTATACTTCGGACAGACTAGCAATGTAGCTGAATGCGGCAACTCAACATACGCAGTCGAATGTCAAACCTCAACAACAACTTCGTTCTGCAGAAAACTTAACTTCACCACCTGAGCGCAGCAAATCATCTCTGGAGCAGATGTTAATTGTAGCTCTGCCAATAATCATATGAACCCAGTAACGGAAATTGACGACGGTATCATCATCATCAACGATGCTTCAGTTAGCATCAAGGGCAAGAATAGCACCAAAAGAAACATCAAGGGAACTTTTCTACTCACATTCAATGATGAAGTTGAGATCAATGGAACGGTCTACTACTATACTGCTCTGTACCGGAGTAGGAATCGTGGTGACATTAACATTGTGGTTTTTTGTGATATGGAGCAAAAATCGTGCCAGCAAGAGAGTTGTCAATGTCATTATAAAGAACATAGCCGAAAGGAACGAGGACGTCCCTAATTTAGGAAGGGAGGACTTAACACAAAATCCAAAACTCAACATAAATCCATGAACACACATAATGCGGACTTTGCGTCTAGAACATCGGATGTTCAACAGTCAAGGAACGACAAAGTGCCGAATGATGAAAAAGCTACTGATATACGACATCACGGACAGTGGACATGACTTTGCATGCGTAAGAGTTTGCACTTGGACGGACGGACAAAATATGCTGACGAATTTAGCATAGGTTTCGTTTTAAGAATAGAATGTTTAAGCGTCAGTCTTCTGCCGAAACTCATACTCCACAGAAGTGGAATTAATAAAAAATAAAGCAACACCAAAGTGTTTAATTGGCGCCCAACGGCTGAATCCTAGAGCTGGATGAGAGCCTGGCAAATTTAGTAAGAAAGTGTTAAATAAAAGAACAATTAAAGTAAAAAAAAGGAACATTGCTGAAAAATACTAAAGTGGAAAAAATCTATCGCTGCAGAATTCAACGGACAGAAGCAAACATCATCCCTGCGAGACGATTAAACTACAAGGAAATGATTGGGTAAGTACCGTCAAACAAATTAGTAATACTGAGCTTGAAGAAATTCGAGACAATATTCGCAAATTAAAACTTAACATAATGGATCCGAACCAAGTGAAAAATGTTCTAGACGCGGCAATAGCAGCTGCACTTACCGAACAAAGACGGACATTTGAAACACAACTGAATGACCTAACGAAACAAATAACGGCACTACCGGCAAAACCGACTGTTGTTTCTTATGAACCCATAAAGCTTACGGAAGGACTACTGGGTGAAGGATCTCTAGTAAAATCACTAGACTTAGTAAAATCACTGCCAGAATTTAGTTGTAAAACTGAAGATTACGTATCTTTGCGCCAAGCGGCACATACGGCATATGAATTCTTTAGGGCAAATCCTGATAGCTTAAATCATTACCAGGCAGTAGGGATTATTCGTAATAAACTTAAAGGAGCAGCGATCAATGTTTTATCCTCATTTAATACGATACTAAATTTCGACGCTATCATTGCGCGTTTAGACATCACATACGCGGACAAGTGTCCGGTTTGCTTAATCGAACAAAAAGAAATAGAAAGATAAAGAAACTTACACTACTCACAAACAAATCAATAATGTCCTTCAAGCCTGACACAGCAGAAGCATTCTGCGAAAAATATAGACTAGATGCTTTTAGAACCTTTACATCCGGTTTAAAGAGACCACTGAATTAAATTTTGTTTTCGGCACGTCCTTCGGATCTGCCTAATGCTCTGGATCTCGCTCAAGAGGCAGAAGCGAAGCACGAAAGATACTTATTTGCAACGAATTTTGCGGCACGTAATGAAGAGCGCAACAAGAAAACAGAGAACAGGTCGGCCAATGGGAAGATAAAAACTCAAAGCCAACAAAAAATCCGTACTTTTCTAGCAAACAACAGGGCAATAAGAGTGAGGGAAATTCACAGCAGACTCAAGAATCTCCTACGCCAATGGAAGTCCATCAATACGAGTCACGAATGAGTCAGAGAATAATTGGGGACGTCAAGGACAGTCACAAAGAACAGGTGAGATTCCCCAACAGCAGGGACAGAGTTTTAATCAACAAAAAGGCAGGCCGAGTGCAGTCGATATACTGGTCCAAAAATTCAAAGGAGCAATAACATCGAGTTATTAGATATGCACGAAATCGAATATCGGGACGTAGCCGAGGCCATAGCCTTAGACCAGGATGAGGAATATCTTAATTTTTTAGGGGCAGGTCCTCCCTTCCGTGGACCGGAAGAACTATCGGGAAAGTAGGAAGACCCATTAAGTTGTTAATAGATGCGATCGCCTCTAAAAATTACATCAAGCCCCTCGAAGAGATCAAGGCAATTAGACCAGTGTCCAAAAAATTTTCTGTAAGATCAATTCATAAAAATATCATGATTAGAGAAAAGTGCAGAATTCACGTATTCGGCGTTAATACCAATTTTTTTATACTACCAAATCCCACAACGTTTGATGGTATAATTGGCTTGGATTTACTAGACCAGGTAAATGCAGGTATAGATTTGAATAGCAAAGAAATTAAGCATGATTTCGGAAATTAAAAATCCTCTTCTTTGACTGTAAGGATGTCAACTTCATTAAAATTCAAGACGGAAACGTTCCCTCAGAGGTTAGGGAAACATTCAACAAAATGATAAAAATAATAAAGGGGCTTTTGCAGACCCAAATGATTCAATACCATACAATACTAATATAATTGCTACAATACGAACGGATAGCCAAGACCGGGTTTATTCCCGATCGTATCAGTACCCACTGCTTCTGGCCAATGACATCATTCGACTATCATGGTCTCCGTACAACAATCCGATTTGGGTTGTTGATAAGAAAGGAACAGACGAGCTGGGTAACAGAAAAAAACGGATGCTAATAGACTTCCGGAAATTAAACGAGCACACAAATCGAAGACAATTATCCCATGCCTAACATCATGATGATATTGTCAAAAATGAAAGGTGCCCAATATTTTACCAGTCCTGACCTCAAATCGGGGTTCCACCAAATTGAATTGGCTGAACGAGACAGGGAAAAACGGCCTTTTCTGTTAATAACGGGAAATATGAATTTTGCCGGCTACCATTCGGTTTGAAAAGCGAGCCCAGTATTTTCCAAAGGGCCAGCGATGACGTTTTAAGAGAACAAATTGGCAAAATCTGCCACGTTTACGTCGATGACGTAATTATTTACTCCCAAACCAAGGAACAACATGTAGAGGATATTCGATGTATATTACGAAGCCTATACCAGGCAAACATGAGGGTTTCCGTAGAAAAATCTAAATTCTTTAAAAAGAATATAGAGTATTTGGAATTTGTAGTCTCAATGGGGGGAAATAAAAACCAACCCAGAAAAGGTAGAGTCAATAAAAAACCACACTTAACCTTCAAATCTACGAGAATTACGATCCTTTTGGGGCCTTGCTAGTTATTATAGGTGCTTTGTGAAAGATTTTGCCGCTATAGCAAGGCCTTTAACCGATATATTAAAAGGTGAAAATGGTAAGGTAAGTGCCTCTCAGTCTCAAAAGGTAAAAATTGCACTAGCCCCTGAAGAAATGGAAGCTTGTAACATACTTAGGGAAATATTGGCATCGGAGGAAGTGTTGCTAATGTACCCCGATTTTAAAAACAATTTTGACCTCACAACTGACGCTTCGTCTAGCGGATTAGGTGCAGCCCTATCACAAGGGGCTAGACCCATCACGATGATATCAAGGACCTTAAAATGTAATGAGGAACACTTTGCCACAATTGAGAGAACTTTTGGCAATTGTGTGGGCATTTAAGACTCTTAGAAATTACTTTTACGGAGTAAGGGAGCTTAACGTCTACACAGATCACCAGCGCTTGACATGTGCCGACTCTGATAGATATCCAAATTCTAAAATCCCACGGATGAAAGCATTGATTGAAGAATATAATGCCAGGATCCATTACAAACCAGGAAAAGGAAACTATGTTGCCGATGCTTTATAACGGCAACACGTAAACACCTTGGAGGAAGACATAGGTTCAGATCATGCCACAACCCATAGCGAGGAGTCATTAACTTATACTATAGAAACCGTCGACAAACCGGTCAATTGCTTTAGAAACCAAATTATAATAGAATAGGACGGCATACACTCAAAGCGCAGCTTAATTCTTTTTAAAACAAAAGACACTTACTAACATTCTCCAATGTTGAGAGCCTGATTGAAATGTTGCGTTGTTAACGCAGTTCACTGTAGCCTACCAGTTATTGCACAAATCCAAAACAGATTAGTTGAATTATTCCCATCAGTGACTTTCCGGCACACACAAAAACTTGTTATGGATGTATTTGATACAAATGACCAAAACGAAATTATCGTTTCCGAACATAAAAGGGCACATAGAGCAGCACAGGAAAACGTTAAACAAATTCTTAATGATTATTTTTTTGCAAAAATGGAAAATAAAGGTAAAGGAAATAGCTATGAATTGTTAAGTTTGCTCAAAGGCTAAATACGACAGACATCCAAAAAAACATGTTATTGCAGAAACCCCTACATCTACATATCCGACAGAGATCTTACATATAGACATTTTTTCAACTGATCGAAAATATTTCATTACGTGCATAGACAAATTTTCAAAATTTGCAATAATACAACGAATTGCCTCCAGAACAATATCTTATATAAAACCACCTATTCTGCAACTTATGAATTTTATTACGGGAACAAAGACAATATATTGTGACAAGGAGAAATCAATTAACTCCGAGACAATAAAGTCACTGTTGTCAAACCAGTTCAATATCATAATAAAGAATATTTCACCTTTACATAGTACTTCTAATGGCCAAGTGGAAAGATTTCATAGCACTCTCATAGAAATTGCTAGGTGTCTAAAACTTGAAAAAAAATTAGAGGACACAGAGGATTTACGATGGTAGCATCGCGTATAATAGGTCAATACACTCAGTCACTAATAAGAGACCTATCGACATACTACACACTCTGTCCATAGAACTTATTGAAGAAACCCAAACCCGTATAAAAACGCTCAGCAAGCTCAGCTAACAAATCATAACAGGGACCGACAGTCCAGAACGTACAACGCCGGTGCCAAGGTCTTAGTTAAAGTGAACAAAAAATTAGGGAACACACTATCCCCATTATATGTGAAAGAAACCGTAGAAGAAGACCTCGTTACCACCGTCCTTTTTAGGGGTAGAAGCGACCATAAGGACGCGGACGCGGACACAATTCAATTTATTTTTCATTCTTCTTACTTTTTCTAGCTACATAGCTTTGACAACCCTTTGGACTCTGACCTCTATGGAAAAGTTAATTAACTACACACACTCGGAATACATCTCAATCCTGGACGGTGACACAATATTGTGAGACCAATGTGGCTATCTTATACACTTCACGAACTTAACCTCATACAATTTAGTAGCTATCGAAACAAAGAATTACACCAATTTGTTTCCTCTGTCCCTTATGAGGAAGCTACTGGATGCCGACGTAGCACACATTGTCAGACTTTTACAAACAGTTGAGATACACCATAGACAGACGCGAAGTATCAATCTTTTGGGCACAGCTTTAAAAGTGGTGGCAGGAACTCCAGACTTCGTTGACTTTCAACGATTAGAAAACAGACAGTCTACGCTTATAGATTCAAATAATAGACAGTTTAAAATTAACACGCAAATCCAACTAAAGATTATCGACCTCACTAACACTGTTAACACAATACTCGCGAACACTAAGAAAGAAAATATTAATACTGAACATTTGTATGAAATGTTGTTAGCGAGAAATCACATAATTATTTCCGAATTAGAAGCAGTTATTTTATCTATAACATTGGCAAAATTATACATTGTAAATCCCATACTTTTAGATACCTTGGACATAAGAAACATAGAATACGAGCACTGTACCAACACAACTATTACCCAATTGTTAGGAATATCTAGAATTAAGGTTTTTACAAAATAAAGAGAATTTATACTTTTTGATAAAATATCCAAAAACCCAAATCATGTTAATGGCTGATGATGTTTTGTCTGTAGCCAAATATTTAGTACGTAGACATTAGCTTTGGTATCGCATGATCACCAGAGATATTAGCAATTAAGACCAGCTGAGCCCAGTCTATGTGACTGTGTGAATTTTGATGCCACCTGGGCCTGCCCCATGTGAGATCAGTGTGTGGTCATTGCGTAAATACTAAGTCGATGTAAAAAAAAAAAAAAAAAATAACTGTATTTCCTCTTTTTTCTCTGGGAAAATATTATTATTCACCTTACTTTTCTCTTTGCAATTCTATCTCTGTCTAGCTAAGAGCGTCAAAATTCGGGCTTAAGTCGTTGTGCTCTTTTTGCACAGTGTGTTGATAATAACAAACAAATTTTGAAAATAAATTTAAAAAAAAATTTCACTCTCAAGTTTATTTTATTGTTATTATTTTATTTATTTATTTTATTTTTGCTTACTTATTTTATTTGATATATTCATACATTTTTAAGGTTTTATAAATGTATACCAAAAAAAAAATTTTTTTTATTTTTTTATTTTTTTAAAATTTTTAATTTAATTTTTAGTTTTATTTTTTTTTAATTTTATATTATTATTATTATTTTTTATTTACTTCTTTTTCACTTATTTTTATTTTATTTATTCATTTTTTTTCTATCTTATTTATCTTATTTTGGTTTTATTTTATTTAATATCTTGTATCTATCGCAAAATGAGTTGCTGTATTCGGGCTTGCACCAACAAGGACAACTTTAATAGTGATAAGCTTAGAGGTGTCTCTTGTTGGATGTGCGATAACATCGCCCACCTTAAGCGCGCTGGGTTGACTGGTCGCGACTATGACCGACTTTACGGTACTGCTAAACCTGCATGTGGTGGCATCAGGTGGTCGTGCCCCACCTGCTTCAATCGCCAGGGGGACTTTTCATTGATGTACCACCGTATGCGAATTAAATACCAAAAACTTAAGAAACTATTCACTGAGCTAGCTTCAGAGTTTGATGCTGGGTCAAAAATGTTTTTGGAGTACTCTTTCGACTTGACTCCAACGGCTAATGCAGTACAACTGCCCCCAGTATCCCCTCATAATCTTGAGCCTACCACAGCGCCACTTATTTCTTTTTCGTCTCCTCAACCCCCTTCACCCTAATCCCCAACAACTTGTTCTACTTCTTCCCATCTTTTACCCACTTACTCTTATGTACTTTATTCTACTTCTACCCAACCGCCCAATCCTACTCCAATTCCTTTAGCTCCTTCAACCATTATGCCCTCTAAGATTTCTTCATCTGTCGCTTTGAACTTTCCATCCACTACTTGTTCGTCTTCCTCGATTCCTTGTCCTACTTCTGTGACTTCAGCTTCAACTTCTCCAACTTGTTCCCCTTCTTCCCAACCTTTACCCACTTATTCTTGTGTACTCTCTTCAATATCTAACCAATCATCCCATTCCGCTCCAATTTCAGTAGCTCCTTCTACCAATATCCCCTCTTCTGCCCCTCCATCTGTCGCTTTCAACTTTCCCACCACTAATTGTTCATCTTGCTCTACTAACTGTCCTACTACTGTAACTTCTGCTTCATCTTCTACTAAAGTCTCTAACTCCTCCCCCTAAGAGTTCTTCGCAGTCCAATACTGCCACTACTCCAGTGCCATGTATTTTGAAGGTGCTGGATCCTCGCAAACATGTTTTTATTTCCAGGTTGGGTAAGGAGACAACCTGTGACGACGTTGCACGCTATATATCATCAAAATCATGCAACCCTTCGAATATTAATATTCATAAGTTTAATTTTTCTAGCCCTAGAGAAGACTCTTCTTTCAAGCTTTCAGTTGGTATGGAAGTATTTTCTGTCATTTTTGGCACTAATTTTTGGCCTGCACGTATGTTGGTCCATCAGTTTATTCCTAAGAAATAAACTAGGCTTTTGCAGGTAACCTTACCAGTCACTGCTTTAGTTTCATCACCTGCTCCTTCCACTACACTTTAAAAGTATTAGAAGGCTAGGCTCAAGAGTAAACTTTCTTCATTTTATCTTAGAAGTTTTTCTATCAGTTCTGTCATTATTGTTTTCGTTGAGACATTCCTTCGACGAGTTTTTCTAAGCTCTGAAATTTCCACCTCTACACTATTGGCTTAATTGAATTAATGCATAACTTACTTTCTAAACTTGTAATCTAAATTTTTGTTTGAATTATCTATATCATTTTAGGTATTGAATTCTAAATTAAGTCTTAGATTTATTTTAATATTGCATGTTTATTAGAGGCTGATGATGTTTTTATCTGTAGCCAAATATTTAGTACGTAGACATTAGCTTTGGTATCGCATGTTCACCAAAGAACTTAGCAATTAACACCAGCTGAGCCCAGTCTATAATGGGTGAGTGGGTGAATTTTGATGACACTTGGGCCTGCCCCATGTGAGATCAGTGTGTGGTCATTGCGTACCTACTAAGTCGATAAAGTCAAAAAAAAAAAAAAACGTCTACACCGATCACCAGCCCTTGACATGTGCCGTCTCTGACGGAAATCCAAATTCTGAAATCACACGATGGAAAGCATTGATTGAAGAATACAAACCAGGAAAAGGAAACTATGTTGCCGATGCTTTATAACGGCAACACCTTAGAGGAACACATAAGTTCAGATTATGCCACAACCCATAGCGAGGAGTCATTAACTTATACTATAGAAACCGTCGACAAGCCAGTCAATTGCTTTAGAAAACAAATTATAATAGAAGAGGGCGGCATACACTTAAAGCGCAACTTAATTCTTTTTGAAATAAAAACAAGACACCTACTAACATTCTCCAATGTTGAGAGCCTGATTGAAATGTTGCGTTGTTAACGCAGTTCACTGTAGCCTACCAGTTC
This sequence comes from Cacoxenus indagator, assembly GCA_035041755.1. NCBI lineage: Eukaryota > Metazoa > Arthropoda > Insecta > Diptera > Drosophilidae > Cacoxenus > Cacoxenus indagator. Next base: position 334,371 of record JAWNKX010000204.1, read on the forward strand.
TTGCACAAATCCAAAACAGATTAGTTGAATTATTCCCATCAGTGACTTTCCGGCACACACAAAAACTTGTTATGGATGTATTTGATACAAATGACCAAAACGAAATTATCGTTTCCGAACATAAAAGGGCACATAGAGCAGCACAGGAAAACGTTAAACAAATTCTTAATGATTATTTTTTTGCAAAAATGGAAAATAAAGGTAAAGGAAATAGCTATGAATTGTTAAGTTTGCTCAAAGGCTAAATACGACAGACATCCAAAAAAACATGTTATTGCAGAAACCCCTACATCTACATATCCGACAGAGATCTTACATATAGACATTTTTTCAACTGATCGAAAATATTTCATTACGTGCATAGACAAATTTTCAAAATTTGCAATAATACAACGAATTGCCTCCAGAACAATATCTTATATAAAACCACCTATTCTGCAACTTATGAATTTTATTACGGGAACAAAGACAATATATTGTGACAAGGAGAAATCAATTAACTCCGAGACAATAAAGTCACTGTTGTCAAACCAGTTCAATATCATAATAAAGAATATTTCACCTTTACATAGTACTTCTAATGGCCAAGTGGAAAGATTTCATAGCACTCTCATAGAAATTGCTAGGTGTCTAAAACTTGAAAAAAAATTAGAGGACACAGAGGATTTACGATGGTAGCATCGCGTATAATAGGTCAATACACTCAGTCACTAATAAGAGACCTATCGACATACTACACCCTCTGTCCATAGAACTTATTGAAGAAACCCAAACCCGTAAAAAAACGCGTAGCAAGCTCAGCTAACAAATCATAACAGGGACCGACAGTCCAGAACGTACAACGCCGGTGCCAAGGTCTTAGTTAAAGTGAACAAAAAATTAGGGAACACACTATCCCCATTATATGTGAAATAAACCGTAGAAGAAGACCTCGTTACCACCGTCCTTTTTAGGGGTAGAAGCGACCATAAGGACGCGGACGCGGACACAATTCAATTTATTTTTCATTCTTCTTACTTTTTCTAGCTACATAGCTTTGACAACCCTTTGGACTCTGACCTCTATGGAAAAGTTAATCAACTACACACACTCGGAATACTTCTCAATCCTGGACTGTGACACAATATTGTGGGACCAATATGGCTATCTTATACACTTCACGAACTTAACCTCATACAATTTAGTAGCTATCGAAACAAAGAATTACACCAATTTGTTTCCTCTGTCCCATATGAGGAAGCTACTGGATGCCGACGTAGCACACATTGTCAGACTTTTTCAAACAGTTGAGATACACCACAGACAGACGCGAAGTATCAATCTTTTGGGCACAGCTTTAAAAGTGGTGGAAGGAACTCCAGACTTCGATGACTTTCAACAAATAGAAAACAGACAGTCTACGCTTATAGATTCAAATAATAGACAGTTTAAAATTAACACGCAAATCCAACTAAAGATTATCGACCTCACTAACACTGTTAACACAATACTCGCGAACACTAAGAAAGAAAATATTAATACTGAACATTTGTATGAAATATTGTTAGCGAGAAATCACATAATTATTTCCGAATTAGAAGCAGTTATTTCATCTATAACATTGGCAAAATTAAACATTGTAAATCCCATACTTTTAGATACCTTGGACATAAGAAACATAAAATACGAGCACTGTACCAAATTGTTAGGAATATCTAGAATTAACGTTTCACAAAATAAAGAGAATTTATACTTTTTGATAAAATATCCAAAAACCCAAATTATGTTAATGGCTGATAATGTTTTTGTCTGTAGCCAAATATTTAGTAGCAATTAAGACCAGCTGTGCCCAGTCTATGTGACTGGGGGAATTTTGATGCCACCTGGGCCTGCCCCATGTGAGATCAATGTGTGGTCATTGCGTACCTACTAGGTCTATGTAAAAAAAAAAAATTAAAATATTTATTTCCTCTTTTTTCTCTGGGAAAATATTATTATTCACCTTACTTTTCTCCTTGCAATTCTATCTCTGTCTAGCTGAGAGCGTCAAAATTCGGGCTTAAGTCGTTGTGCTTTTTTTGCATAGTGTGTTGATAATAAACAAATTTTGAAAATAAATTTTAAAAAAATTTTCACTCTCAAGTTTATTTTATTGTTATTATTTTATTTATTTATTTTATTTATGCTTACTTATTGTTTATTTGATATATTCATAAATTTATACCAAAAAAAATTTTTTATTTTCTTATTTTTTTTAAATTTTTAATTTAATTTTTAGTTTTAATTTTTTTTATTTTATATTATTATTATTATTTTTTATTTACTTCTTTTTCACTTATTTTTATTTTATTTATTCATTTTTTTTCTATCTTATTTATCTTATTTTGGTTTTATTTTATTTAATATCTTGTATCTATCGCAAAATGAGTTGCTGTATTCGGGCTTGCACCAACAAGGACAACTTTAATAGTGATAAGCTTAGAGGTGTCTCTTGTTGGATGTGCGATAACATCGCCCACCTTAAGCGCGCTGGGTTGACTGGTCGCGACTATGACCGACTTTACGGTACTGCTAAACCTGCATGTGGTGGCATCAGGTGGTCGTGCCCCACCTGCTTCAATCGCCAGCGGGACTTTTCATTGATGTACCACCGTATGCGAATTAAATACCAAAAACTTAAGAAACTATTCACTGAGCTAGCCTCAGAGTTTGATGCTGGGTCAAAAATGTTTTTGGAGTACTCTTTCGACTTGACTCCAACGGCTAATGCAGTACAACTGCCCCCAGTATCCCCTCATAATCTTGAGCTTACCACAGCGCCACTTATTTCTTTTTCGTCTCCTCAACCCCCTTCACCCTAATCCCCAACAACTTGTTCTACTTCTTCCCATCTTTTACCCACTTACTCTTATGTACTTTATTCTACTTCTACCCAACCGCCCAATCCTACTCCAATTCCTTTAGCTCCTTCAACCATTATGCCCTCTAAGATTTCTTCATCTGTCGCTTTGAACTTTCCATCCACTACTTGTTCGTCTTCCTCGATTCCTTGTCCTACTTCTGTGACTTCAGCTTCAACTTCTCCAACTTGTTCCCCTTCTTCCCAACCTTTACCCACTTATTCTTGTGTACTCTCTTCAATATCTAACCAATCATCCCATTCCGCTCCAATTTCAGTAGCTCCTTCTACCAATATCCCCTCTTCTGCCCCTCCATCTGTCGCTTTCAACTTTCCCACCACTAATTGTTCATCTTGCTCTACTAACTGTCCTACTACTGTAACTTCTGCTTCATCTTCTACTAAAGTCTCTAACTCCTCCCCCTAAGAGTTCTTCGCAGTCCAATACTGCCACTACTCCAGTGCCATGTATTTTGAAGGTGCTGGATCCTCGCAAACATGTTTTTATTTCCAGGTTGGATAAGGAGACAACCTGTGACGACGTTGCACGCTATATATCATCAAAATCATGAAACCCTTCGAATATTAATATTCATAAGTTTAATTTTTCTAGCCCTAGAGAAGACTCTTCTTTCAAATTTTCAGTTGGTATGGAAGTATTTTCTGTCATTTGTGGCACTAATTTTTGGCCTGCACGTATGTTGGTCCATCAGTTTATTCCTAAGAAATAAACTAGGCTTTTGCAGTCACTGCTTCAGTTTCATCTTCTGCTTCTTCCACTACACTTTCAAAGTATTAGAAGGCTAGGCTCAAGAGTAAACTTTCTTCATTTTATCTTAGAAGTTTTTCTATCAGTTCTGTCATTATTGTTTTCGTTGAGACATTCCTTCGACGAGATTTTCTAAACTCTGAAATTTCCACCTCTACACTATTGGCTTAATTGAATTAATGCATAACTTACTTTCTAAACTTGTAATCTAAATTTTTGTTTGAATTATCTATATCATATTAGGTATTGAATTCTAAATTAAGTCTTAGATTTAGTTTAATATTGCATGTTTATTAGAGGCTGATTATGTTTTTATCTGTAGCCAAATATTTAGTACGTAGACATTAGCTTTGGTATCGCATGTTCACCAAAGAACTTAGCAATTAACACCAGCTGAGCCCAGTCTATAATGGGTAAGTGGGTGAATTTTGATGACACTTGGGCCTGCCCCATGTGAGATCAGTGTGTGGTCATTGCGTACATACTAAGTCGATGTAAAAAAAAAAAAAAAAAAATAATTAACACGCAAATCCAACCAAAGACTATTGACTTCACTAACACTGTTAACACAATACTCGCGAACACTAAGAAAGCAAATATTACTACTGAACATTTGTATGAAATATTGTTAGCGAGAAATCACATAATTATTTGCGAATTAGAAGCAGTTATTATATGTATAACATTGGCAAAATTAAACATTGTAAATCCCATACTTTTAGATACCTTGGACATAAGAAAGAATTTCTACTTTTTGATAAAATATCGAAAACCAAAATTAATATGTAATAAATTTTGTCTATATGGCGTACAGCATGACGGACGAGGCTTATACTTCGGACAGACTAGCAATGTAGCTGAATGCGGCAACTCAACATACGCAGTCGAATGTCAAACCTTTACAACAACTTCGTTCTGCAGAAAACTTAACTTCACCACCTGTGCGCAGCAAATCATCTCTAGAGCAGATATTAATTGTAGCTCTTCCAATAATCATATGAACCCAGTAACGGAAATCGACGACGGTATCATCATCATCAACGATGCTTCAGTTAGCATCAAGGGCAAGAATAGCACCAAAAGAAACATCAAGGGAACTTTTCTACTCACATTCAATGATGAAGTTGAGATCAATGGAACGGTCTACTACCATACTACTCAGTACCAGAGTAGGAATCGTGGTGACATTAACATTGTGCCAGCAAGAGAGTTGTCAATGTCATGATAAAGAACATAGCCGAAAGGAACGAGGACGTCCCTAATTTAGGAAGGGAGGACTTAACACAAAATCCAAAAGTCAACATAAGTCCATGAACACACATAATGCCGACTTTGCGTCTAGAACATCGGATGTTCAACAGTCGGATATTCAACAGCCAACTTTGTCGTTCAAAGTGCCAAATGATGAAAAAGCTACACAGGATACCACGGACAGTGGACATGACTTTGCACGCGCAAGACGTTGAATGCGTAAGAGTTTTCACTAGGACGGACGGACAAAAGATGCTGACGAACTTAGTTTAGGTTTCGTTTTAAGAATAGAATGTTTAAGCGTCAGTCTTCTACCGAAACTCATACTCCACAGAAGTGGAATTAATAAAAAATAATGCAACACCAAAGTGTTTAATTTGCATAACAAAAGTTCAAATTATTATTATAATTCCAGTTATGGAAGACATATTGCATTGATTTTTCGCTATAAACGCACTCAATTCGAGTAATGCAGATATTCGACTTATAAAAGTTCGACCTATGGAAATTCGACGGTAGTTAGAAATTTCACTTGGGTTTCTTTGGCTGTTCAATAAATGCGCATTCACTGTACTTGCTCTAGAAATGGATTTTGTTTTCTGCCAAAACCAAAAATTGTCTTGAAATTTAAATTGAAGTCCAAAGTAAAAACTTATGAGATTGAATTGTTTTTCTTTGTCTCCCTTGCGTGCGAACTGTGCTAAGCCTGAGTGTGTTGTGTAGGTATAGTGCGTGCATATGATTGTATTGCTTTCTTATTTTGTGTATCACTTGGAATATTTTTGTATGAATTTGCTTTGTGGTCAATCCTTCTTTTTTTTCTGAGCGCCTGGTATTTTCATTTCATTCATATAAAGGAATGTAGGCGAAATAAAAGGCAGCCATGCTGATATGGGCTCGATTTCGTTTCTAGTGTAAAATTAAAGAAAATTATTAATTAAATTATTTAACTAAAAAAAAGAAGCATAGCGAAATTAAAAACACCGCTCATTTTCTCGCTTAATACGGATCAACTGATCAACGCATCGTTTAAACATACACGCATACAATACCAACAAAGTTTGCATGTGCAGCCAGACGACAAAAGTCTTGTACATATTAAATTGTCGGAAAGGGGGAAAATGAAATTACGACTAGCCACAACACGTTTACCGTGGTTACGACTATTTCCAATGATTACATACGGAATGTTAACCATAATAGTGATGAAGTATTATGCCGAAAATTCACGATCTAAAAGTTGACCAGTTGAAGTTCCTTTTTCGTGAACGAGATCTTCAAACAGCGAGCTGAATTAATTCGACGTTTAGCGGAGCGAGAATCATCCGACGACATCGAGTTACTAAGCACTATAATGCTCGAAAACAATGACAACCCTGCATTAACGTAGCTGAAAGCGCAGGTAAAGCAGCTACACAACATGATGGCTCACCTATTACACAACCAGCTTGTTAATACGAACTCAACGCCAAACAGCGTAGAAGTTTTTACACCAATCCTAAACGACGTCACCAGTCCTAATCCTAATCCAGAACAGCCACAAAGTAGAAACAACACCTCAGTTCATACGGCAAACGATACGTTTACATCGCATGTGTACGCACGGCAAGCGTCGGCAACGGAAATAGCGAACACATTGACAGAATATGACCCGACGAACCAGAATTCGACTTAACCAGACACACGACTTAAGGGCGCATGTTGTAGGACACCACACCAACATTGTATCGGTATCCTACGATACACGCCAACAGGTCTTAATTACCTTGAACTCCAACTAAGTATTGCTGCAACGAAATTCACGACGATGAAACAGATGTGAGATACAATTAAAGACTTCTTTATCAATCAGGGTAAGATTTTCACCGAAAATAAATATACTACCCCAAAACAAGAACCTAAGCCGACTCAAGTACGAGTAACAAACCCAAAAATGAAATGCTATAACTGTAGTGGTTTGGGCCATTTCTCGAGCAAATGTCCGTTGCCACAGAAGCGCTATTGGTGTACAAAGTGTAACAAAGTTCACGCAACCAACGCCTTACGAAGGGCAATAGAGAAACGCAAGCTGATACCGAGGATTGCCACATGGCGACTACGTATCCAAGAATTCGACATCAATATTATTCATCTGTCAGGTTCTCGTATAGACCACGTTGACGCACTGAGTCGAGCACAGTACGAAGCTCCACACGACCTCAAGGTTGCTGATATGAAAATCTAAAATAAAATAATCGAAAAAGCTGACTGGTTGTTTAGTCTAGAGTTTTTTTTTTTGTTTCCATTGAGTTAGCAGCTACACAATGACCACACACTGATCTCATGCGGGGGAGGCCCAAGGGGAATCAAAATTTACCTGGTTACTTACTAGACTGGGGTCAGCTGGTATTAATTGCTAATATCTTTGCTGAACATGCGATACCAAAGCTAATGTCTACGAACTATGTATTCGGATACAGATAAAAACATCAGCAGCTTCTGATAAATAAGCATGCAAGATGAACTAGAGCTAATATTCAACTTAGTGTTCATTACATACCATAACAATGAAGATTCAAACAAATAAAGGTAGAATTCCTTTAACGACGTTAATTCAGACTATGTTACATGTGTGAGAACTGTAAATTCAATGGAGATAACATTAGTTAATGAGTTGAGATAACATAATAGAGTAGATTTTAGATTATCAGAAGATTAAGAGATGAATACCAGGTTATAGTGCAAATCGTATGATTGACATAAGACGCGAAATGGATTATGCAGCAGATAAGTAGTTCTACACTAACCTATAGATATTGAAGCATAACCTCTATTAACATGAGAAGGAACGTCAAATATAATGCTACCAACCAAAAAATGATAATATACACTACCACCAATTAAATTATGTAGAAACATCACACCAAGAGTAGTTCTACGACTGGCCTACGTAGGTAGTTGGATAAGCTTTAGGCGGCATCGATAGGATGGGAGGTGAACATTTGAATCCCAGTGCATGTTACGCAGTGCAAACAGTAAGAAATGTTTTTGTATTGATTCAATGCGATCAAATAAGTCTAACTAAGGATGTGAACAGCAATTTAGTGGTATAAGGATCATTAAACTCTTTAGACCAATGTTTAATGTATCCTAACACACCCTTAGCCTTATTAATGGATTCGAAAATGTGGCTTGCGAAATTCAACTTTGAATCCATCAATACCCCCAGATCATTAAATTGTATAATATGCTTTTGGGGTGTGATCGTTGATACGATAACTATTTACAATCACATTTTTACGAAGGAACAACATAAGCTTAAGTGAAAGAAAGTTTATAGAGCACCGCCGACATAAAGAGTCAAGGCCATCTTGAAGAAACTTAAAATGGAGAGGATATAAAATAGACATGCATAGTTTCACATTGTAAGCGTACGTCAACTTGTCAAATGTTTAATGGCAACTAGTAAATCGTTTATGGTGACTGATGGTGACAGCCAGCGCAGTTGTCTTAGTTTCATTTTGATTTTGTCACGCTTTTTTTGTATATGGTGTTTCCAATTTAGTTTACTGTCAATATATAATCCTAAGTACTTGGGTTCTTTTTGAATTGTTACGTCGTCTCCGTCAATATTTATATGGATTGGTGTGAATCTAGTCTTAGTGTATATAACTTGTACTGTTTTGTTTTTGTTTATTTTAATATGCCACTTACTAAGAGAGGCAAGTGTTTAATAAGTCTGCTTGCAACATGGATGTTGCAATATTTATGTTATTATGAATAGTATTGTGTCATCGGTGAAAGTTGCAATCATCGACGAATTGTGAGTGGGATATGGTATGCCTGCTGTATATTGTGTATATAATAATGGTCCTAGCACACTTCTCTGTGGAACTCCCGAATTTATTTCGCTAAGGGTTGAGTATTCGTCTGAGTATTTAATTAAGAAATATCTACCTGTGATATATGATGTTAACAGATGTGTTATGTTTTGAGTTAATATATTGTTAAGTTTCCATTTGAGTCCTTTATGCCAAACGTTGTCAAAAGCTCTTTCCACGTCCAAGAAGAGTTCAATACAAAATTTATTATCGTCAATGTCATTTAGAATTTTGTGCGTAACTCTGTGCACTTGTTGTATCGTTGAGTGACTTCTTCGAAAACCAAATTGATGATTTGGAATGGTGTGCCTGCGTTCTACTAGTGGCAATAGTCTATTTCTTAATATCTTTTCGAAAATTTTTGAGATTACAGGGAGTAGACTGATTGGTCTATAAGACCCTGCTTTTGATGCGTCTTTGCCTGGTTTCGGGATGGCAATAATCTCAGCTACTTTCCAGACTTTCGGAAAATATTTTAGTCTGAACATAGCTTCAAAAATGTTCTTAGATATTCAATAGCTTTCACAGGTAGTTGTCTTATGAGTTTCCCATTTATTTTGTCATATCCAGGCGACTTTTTTTCCCTTATGTCATTATTAATACATTTCCTTATTTCTCTTATGGTGGTCTTTTCATGTTTTAGATGTTCTGAACCTCTTCTGATATCAGTGTTCAGCTGTGGATCATCTGAGTTGTTGACGACTTCTGTAAAAACCCTTTCGAAGTAGTCAGCTAATAGTTTAGCTTTGTCCAAGTTCGTCTTGGCCCATAACCCTTTTTTCATTTTTAGAGGAGCCTGATGATTACTTTTATGTGTCCATACTTTAGTAACTTTCCCTAAAGAGTAGTGCGTTTGACTCGTGGGTGTTAAGCTCTTGAGATATGATGTTAATTGTTTGTTTTTTAATACCTGAGTCATTTTTTTAACCTCTTTTGTTGCCTGTTGTACTGTCTTTTTGCGTCAGGAGACGCAACCTGGTCCAATTTTGCTTCTTCTTCTTTGGTGTCGACTATATGACTGCTTTCATAATGGTGTCATTCAGGAATACTATCGCTGACTCGATGTCCCCATATGATTTAAGAGGGATGTCGGTCATTAAATTAATGTCAATGTATTCCTTATATTATGCGAGTCAGTTCTGTTGTTGTACGAAAATCTGTTTACATGTGTAGGCGTGACGTGAGAGTTATATATTAATTCTATAGGGTTGTGGTCTGACGAGAGTTCGAATTGGGATAAGATTTTACATTTTCGAATGTCCAGGTTCTTTGTGAAAAAAAAATCTATCAAGTCAGGTGTTTTATTAATATCTGTTGGCCAATATGTTGGTTCGCCTGTACTCAAGTGCTGAGGAGGTTTTTGCCTTTTTTGTTCGTTAGCCTCGATCCCCACATGGTGTGTTTCGCGTTGTAATCACCGGCTGCAATGAAGAGTTGTCCAATAGAGTTGACTAAATTCTTATATTCTGTGTGTGTAATATTATGATTTGGTGGGCTATATACAGCAGATATTGTGAGCGGTCTTACGAGATCATTAAGTTGTATGTAGTTATGCTGATAAGGTTCCAGCTCGTCATGCTTTATACAATGTTTAATAATTATGGCTGTTCCACCGTGCGCTGTGCCATCGGGGTGATTAGTGGTATATACTTTGTACCCTCTAACTTGTATGAAGTGTTTGTCTGTGCAATGTGTCTCCGAGATTATGGCTATGTCAATGCTGTTGTCGTGAAGAAGTATTTGTAGTTCGTCAATATGGTTTTTCAGCCCGTTTTCATTCCAAGTTATGATCCTTAATTTAGTTTCCATTTTGTTTGTCCATCTTCGATATGAGGATTGTTATGACGTTTATCATATTTGTGACTTGTTGGAATAATTGTTTCATCAGGTCTTTCATCTCAGTAATCTCAGTATTTATGTCAATGCGTCTACTTCCGTATTCATTGGTTGGATTCGTGAGTTGTTCCTTCTTATTCTTTTCGCCATTTTTTGTGTCTTTCTTATTATTAGCTACTTGAGCGTACTATAAAGATTTGAGTATCGATTGGAGCTACTGCTACTGTCTCAGCCGGAACTTGGTTTCTATTTTCTCTAAGGGATGGAAATCTTTTTATTTTCAATGCCTTGTATATATCGCAACCTTTGTAGTTTCCATATGTGTACAGCACCGCACAAGGCACATTTTATTTGACCGTTGGCTTAAATTTTGCAGTCGATTGTTTTGTGTTTACTGGTGCATTTGTCGGAGGTCAGATCTCTGGTGCAAAATATCCCGTGGGGCCGTATTTTTGAAAATTTGTGCATTGCGATGTTATGGATTTATGTTGTGGGGGCTCAAAAATGGTTTTCGTGCAGAGTAGTGTGTACATGTTATAAATATCTTGTTGTGTATTTTGGTTTTGAGTTTGATGAAGAATAATGGAAGGAGTATGTTCGTGAGTTTTGTTGTACATTGTGGATATGTATGACTTCATGCCCTAGGTTGAGAGGCTCATTTATTATTTCATTAATGTCAGTGGCGTTGTGCATATTCCTCAGCACTATTTTAAATCCACGTTCTTTTTTCGGTTTGAACATGTAGTATTTCGCGCTGTGCTCTTGCAGCACCTTAGTAACTGTGGAGTAACTGGAAGAATCTTTTGTTTGTATTAGCACCTCGTTATTCTGCAGCGTTTTTAAAATGTATTTATATTTGATTAAATTTTTTAGAGCTAGGAACGCTAATTTGTTCGACGTCTTGAACATATATTGGCGGTGGCTTAACCGATTTGATATTTTTTTGTTCTGGCGAACTTGATGAATCGGAAGCACTTTCCGCAGCACTGTTCACTTGACTGTCGTCGTCTTGAGAGAGAAGAGCTAACCTGTTGGTTATGATTGGTGTGCTTACCCAGTATTGTTGCAGTATTGTTTGCGTTCCGTTACATTGTTTACTCTTGTTACTCTTGTTTTTGCTTGTGTTGTTCAAAGAGTATATAACATATAGAGGTTCGATTTTTCCCTTAAACTTTGTTCGAAAGATTCGAACGTCGTCAAAATACGTACTACGCTGTTTTTGGTGTTATTTCTGTATTTGTACATTTTCATCCGCTGTTTGAATTATGTTTTGTAACATATTTCTGTTGTGCCACTTGAGGTGAATAGTAAAGAAACAAACAAAAATACTGCTATACTCAAATCAGCGAGCCTCAATTTTAGTGAGCAATTAGATATTAAAAATAACTTTAAAATAAATGTTGGAATTTGGCTTTTGACGAAAACACTCGACCATATAACAAATCCATCGTGTGACTCATAAAATTTTAATCGATCTTGACGACAAAAAGTTCTGCATAGGAGTTTTTCTAGATGTAGAAAAGGCATTCGACAAAATTTGGCACAAAGGACTAATCAGCAAATTACGCAATATATTCCTGCATAACGTACTACAGATATTAGTATACTATATCACAGAAAGACATTTTTTCGTTAGGACTCAGATGAATATTCCACATTAAGAAAAATCAAAACAGGCGTACCACAAGGTAGTGTACTAGGACCATTATTATACACTATCTTTACAGCGGACATACCATCACCAAATGACGACGCTTCAATGATAGCCACATTTGCTGATGACACTATAATACTTAGCACATATAGACAAGTAAACATAGCAACATCCAAACTACAACAGCATCTGGATACTACCCTAAGGTGGTTTGAAAAGTGGCAAATAAAAGTAAATAATACCAAAACAGTACATGTTATATATACAACTAAAACTAAATTCACACCACCTCGTATAACGATTGACGGAGCTGACGTAAAAATTTAAAATGTAGTCAAATACCTAGGATAATATATTGACAACAAACTCAACTGGAAATACCATATACTTAAAAAACGGGATCAAATAAAGCTGAGGATTAGTCAGTTATATTGGCTGCTCAAATTAAAAGTAACATTAGAAAACAAAATACTGATCTACAAAGCCATTATAACACCATTCTGGACGTACGGAGCACAAATTTGGGGAACGGCCAAAAAATCAAATACAGACATAATACAAAGACAACAATCAAATTCTATAATTGTATATATATATATTATTTATTCTATAATTGTATTAATTTAATTTAAATTTATATTATTTTTGTTACTATTTGGCTTTTCCCGTACATCTTTACAAAAATGAAAAACTTTTGTGATCTGCTCACATAAGTTAGCTATAACCCTAAAACAACGTTTAAACTATGTACTAATAGTTTTAATAAAAGGTAAATACATACATATGTACACGACATATGGGAAATAAAAAAATAAAAATTTTAAAAAAATGTTGTTTGATTATCGTTGATCATTCTCTTGCAGAATCTATTAGCGTCCTAGCTACTGGCACCCCAACCAGATACCCAACTGCACAATCATAGCGACCATCATGTCTAGACCTCAGCCTTTACAGACACATTCCGCACTGCCAACTACAAGTGTCTCATCGCACTGACTTAAGTTCTGATCATCTTCCCTTAATAATCTCTTTTAACACCTCAACCAGATGTTTCACGCAAGTTGAGCGCCTCATTAGTAAATACACAGATTTGGAAAACTTAAGGACCATACTAAACAATAACTGTTATCTTGAAGTTGAATTGAGATCTGGAAAAGACCTTGACGAGGCTATCGAGCTGTTCAACCGTAATATATATGACGATGCTGCTGAAGCTAAACGCCCTACGGAACGCCCGCCACTACACTTCAATGCGTCATTCAAACTAAATGCAAGATTGAGACGCCTTCTTCTAGAGAAGCGTAGACTTGGTAAAATTTTCCAACGTTCTCGTGAACCAGAAGACAAATCAAATTGGCACCATGCATCAGAACTGCTCAGATCCGAGTTCAAGAGCCAGCGGACACAGCAATTTTATTTTATGCTGGAAAACATGTCTACGCAGAGGGATGCTGAGTTCTGCTTAGGGAAAGCCACTCGCAACTGCACGAGACATCCTATTAGGCAGTTGCCAATAAGAGATGAAAATGGAAGATGGTGCCTCACTGATGTTTAGTAAGCCAAATCTTTTGCCGCACATTTGGAACGTCGATTTCAGCAGCGAGACTTTGTACAGCAAGGAAAGGGAATACAAACTGAACGATTCCTGCCCACGCCCAAACAGTTGGACTCACCTGAGAGGCCATTGACGGTCGATAAAATGTATGCTGTTATTCGACGTCTAAAACCTTATAAGGCTGCAGGTCTTGATATTGTGTGCAATCGCACCATCAAGGCGCTACCAATGAATAATAACACTGTAACACAAAATAACGCGTACACAGCATTACCCTCAGCCAGGAAGTTAGCAATTGTCACCATGGTCCATAAGCTTGGGAAATCGGAGAATGACCCCGAATCCTATCGGCCTATCAGTCTCGTGCCTTATTTATCGAAGGTATGGGAACGACTGGTTGGTGTCAGATTAGCTGAAATAGCCAAGGAAAGAAATCGTATTCCCAACCACCAATTCGAATTTCGAGCGGGGCATGGTACCGTGGACCAGCTGCACACAACCATCGACCACATACTAAAGCCGTTTGACAGGAAAAAGTTCTGTAATGCAGTATTCCTAAATTCGCTCAAGCATTTGATAACATACGGCACCAGGGGCTGCTGCAGAAAGTCAAATCCTCCCTCCCTTCGCCATTCTTTGCTCTGATACGATCCAACTTGGGTGATCGATCCTTCAGGGTCACAGTGCGAGCGACGCTGTCTCGCCCTCATCCTCGCAGGTGTTCCGCAGGGAAGTATGCTGGGACTTTTCCTATACTGACTATTTGCTGCTGACATGCCAATGCCTGATGATATAGCCGTCGGAATACCGCCCAGGTTCTTGCTTATGGTGTCATATGCGGATGATGTTTGTGTCATGGTGAGCAACCCTTCCAGCGCTACCAATAATTCTTACAGAATTATTTGGCCAAGCTGACAGCCTGGGCACGGAGATGGAATTTCCAACTCAACCCGAGCAAAAGTACCAGAAAGAGTATCCCTCCTCCCATTTCGGTTAACGGTGTGATGTTGGAACTCAAAACTGAAGCAAAGTACTCAGGGCTAATCCTGGACAAACGACTCACATTTCGGTGACACATACAAGTCACAGTAGCGACCTGTAGAAGCAGACTGCGTCGTCTCCATTGGTTGTTAGGTAGCCGATGCCGACTGTCATTGCAGAGCAAAAGTCTACAATATGGCCGATATGGCGATACGGCATACAAATATGCGGAACGGCGTCTAGGACTCACCGTACAAAACTTCAAAGGTTTTAGAATTATGCTCTATGCACAATCACTGGCTGTGCTTGGTACGGCAGGGATAGCCGTGTACACCATGATCTCAACATAGCCCTAGTTGAGGACAAAATAAATCTACACAAAGTAGATATAATT
This sequence comes from Cacoxenus indagator, assembly GCA_035041755.1. Classification (NCBI taxonomy): domain Eukaryota; kingdom Metazoa; phylum Arthropoda; class Insecta; order Diptera; family Drosophilidae; genus Cacoxenus; species Cacoxenus indagator. The sequence goes on from JAWNKX010000204.1 coordinate 349,549, forward strand.
ACAGAAGAAGAAATCACGCAAACAGATTGGCTAGGAAACTTGTCCACTTCTCAACTATACATCAGATAAAAAGAAGACATTTCAGACAACTACTGCCATAATCTTAAGATATAAATTCTGTATATTAATATTATTACTAGTTATATACCTAACCTTAAGATTTATATGTGTAAATAATTCTGTATATAATTGTTATTTAGTAGTAGCTTTATACTTGGCTATTTTAAGTATACGAGCTGCTTAATGGGGTGTCTGTCCCCTGATCGGAAGCAGGAATACAATTTTACAAAATTTTAGTAAATAAAAAATAAAACCATTTGTGTTTTGATGTATTGATATTGTTGTGGGAATGATAGCGATAAAGTAACATGTATTGGTTTGGCGCAGGTGCTGATTGCGTTGACTTGGATTTCTTTCCATTGTGGGTAAAGTAAGGTAAGGTTTTCTGTTTTTTATTTTTGGTATAAATGGATAGGTGATAAATAGATACCACCTCAATAGCAGGGGGTAGGACTAGTATGTTGGCTCTTCAAACAGGAACTCTATGCAGCCAATACAAATTAACTTAAAATGCATGTAGTACGTTATAAGTAATAACGTACTATTTTTTGTGCTAGTTATGTCGAAAAATTTAAGTAGAATAAAGCTAATTCTACCTTTACTATCAAGAAAAGAAAAAACAGCAAGAACCAGCAAGCTACGCTTCTGTCAATAATAGGACAAAAAGAAATAATAAACTGTGCTTTCGCCACGCAACAACAAAGCGTGTGACATTTGTTTTTTCCTTATTTGTTGATAGTAAGGAAAGAAAGGGTAAGAAGAACAGCGAATGTCCAAGTGATAGTGAGAGAAAACCAAAACCAAAACCGCTACACTACCGCGAATACAAAAAAGATATGAAATAAATTTGCCTACGCTTACGTAACAACAAAGTCTAGACCATTTGTTTTTTTCTTCTTTGATGGTCATAAGGAAAGAAGAGAAAAGAACACAATACAAAGTAAGGTTGACGAAATTTGCTTTGCGCGATTGACACTCGAACTTCGCGGACTGTGCGTATTTCTCGTACAGTCAAACTTCCAAATATCGAATCACCATAATGCATAACAAAAGTTCAAAATATTATTATAATTCGAGTTATAGAAGACATATTGTATTGATTTTTCGCTATAAACGCACTCAATTCGAGACATGGAGATATTCGACTTACACAAATTTGACCTATGGAAATTCGACGGTAGTTAGAAATTTCACTTGGATTTCTTTGGCTGTTCAGTGCATTCACTGTATTTGCTATTAAAATGGGTTTCGTTTTTTGCCACAACCGAAAATTTTCATTAAGGAGTTGAAGTCAAAAATTAAAACTTGCCATTGTGTGAGTGATATTGTTGTGTAGGTACTGTGCGTGTATGAGTTTGAATTGGTTTCTTATTGTGTTTATCACTCGGAATATTTTTGTATGATTTTGTTTTGTGATCATTGTGATTTTTTTGCTGGCCGTCTGGTATTTTCATTTGATTCATATAAATTAATATACGCGAAATACAAGGCAGCCCTTGCTGATATGGGCTTGATTTGGTTTGTAGTTTCAAACTAAAGAAAAATCTTGAACACCTTGCAAATAAAGAATTTTAAAAAATCAAAGAATGAAGACAGTGTCCCTGATTTTGGTTTTTATTATTTCTTTCTTGTGCCTTTTTAATTTACTTATCATTGAATATTTTCGCCTTTTACGGCATTTCGAGGTCCAGCCATTTGCTTGCTGTTTAGCAGAATATTCTACTCTACATAAGTTGTACAGGCCAGAAATATGTATAACTACAAAAAACTTAACATAAGCTATTAGCTTCTGACAAGTCTCTCCCGCCTTTTTTTTTAAGGGAGAAATGTAACCTCTATATGAATGTATACTCTTTGGCTGAATAGTAAAGAAACAAACAAAAACACTGATATACTCATATCAGCGAGCCTCAATTATAGTGAGTAATTATTTATTAAAAATAACTTTAAAATAAATGAAAAATCAAATTTAAATTAAATAGTAAAATAATGAAAAAATAACATAGAAAAGCAGTGGAAAATTAAAATAAAATAAAATAGTAAAATAATGAAAAAATAATACAAATGACACATGATCAGGTTTTGTATTATGCCCGATTTTGCTGGGCGCACAGGTGCTAAGTCCCACCGAACCGCACTAAAAAGGGTTACATATTTTCCTAGCGGGCACCGCCTGTAGAGCTAGAGCTATTTATATTTCATTAATATAACTCTTGACCCTCACTCAAATATTTCTTCTACACCTGAAAACACAAACGAGTCCATATCAAATCTCCTGCCTTCTTTTTATTTGCATGTCTTTTGTATGAATGATAACAAACCAAAAGAAAAAAAGTGTAGGTCAGAAAACAATACCTGAAAATTCCCAAGGGTTACACACGCAATGAAAATTATGAGTGCAAAACCTAGAGTCGCGCGAAAGGAAAAGAATAACAAACCCACACAATTTCATGAAACCACGGCACAAACACAACAAACTCGCACAATGGCACGCTTGTGTTGCTTGACTTCGACTTCTTCGCGAAACAAAATATCATTTGAGAAATCCATACATAGAAAACAACGACCGAACGCAGCAAAAAAAAAAAACGTATACACGCTTTTTCGTTGCGAGGGCGAGCAAAATGCAAACGTCTTTCTTTATCTTCCCTTATATTCGGCAAAGAAAAAAAAGATAGGTTTTCTCTATCTGTCTTCCTTTTCATTGTGTACACATTGTGTATATAAGTTAACACGATGGCATAAGACGACAACAAAGCTATCTTGTCGACCACAGCAACAGTATGCTCAGCCCACTTTCTTGTGCCTTTTTAATTTACTTATCATTGAATATTTTCGCCTTTTACGGCATTTCGAGGTCCAGCCATTTGCTTGCTGTTTAGCAGAATATTCTACTCTACATAAGTTGTACAGGCCAGAAATATGTATAACTACAAAAAACTTAACATAAGCTATTAGCTTCTGACAAGTCTCTCCCGCCGTTTTTTTTAAGGGAGAAATGTAACCTCTATATGAATGTATACTCTTTGGCTGAATAGTAAAGAAACAAACAAAAACACTGATATACTCATATCAGCGAGCCTCAATTATAGTGAGTAATTATTTATTAAAAATAACTTTAAAATAAATGAAAAATCAAATTTAAATTAAATAGTAAAATAATGAAAAAATAACATAGAAAAGCAGTGGAAAATTAAAATAAAATAAAATAGTAAAATAATGAAAAAATAATACAAATGACACATGATCAGGTTTTGTATTATGCCCGATTTTGCTGGGCGCACAGGTGCTAAGTCCCACCGAACCGCACTAAAAAGGGTTACATATTTTCCTAGCGGGCACCGCCTGTAGAGCTAGAGCTATTTATATTTCATTAATATACCTCTTGACCCTCACTCAAATATTTCTTCTACACCTGAAAACACAAACGAGTCCATATCAAATCTCCTGCCTTCTTTTTATTTGCATGTCTTTTGTATGAATGATAACAAACCAAAAGAAAAAAAGTGTAGGTCAGAAAACAATACCTGAAAATTCCCAAGGGTTACACACGCAATGAAAATTATGAGTGCAAAACCTAGAGTCGCGCGAAAGGAAAAGAATAACAAACCCACACAATTTCATGAAACCACGGCACAAACACAACAAACTCGCACAATGGCACGCTTGTGTTGCTTGACTTCGACTTCTTCGCGAAACAAAATATCATTTGAGAAATCCATACATAGAAAACAACGACCGAACGCAGCAAAAAAAAAAAACGTATACACGCTTTTTCGTTGCGAGGGCGAGCAAAATGCAAACGTCTTTCTTTATCTTCCCTTATATTCGGCAAAGAAAAAAAAGATAGGTTTTCTCTATCTGTCTTCCTTTTCATTGTGTACACATTGTGTATATAAGTTAACACGATGGCATAAGACGACAACAAAGCTATCTTGTCGACCACAGCAACAGTATGCTCAGCCCATGAGAAAACACTGAGTCGGCAAGAAGCGAAACGAATTAGCTAAATGTGCGTCTGGCGTCCGTCCGGGGAACCTAAATTAAACTTGTCGCTTCACATGCAGCAGCACCGCGGAAAACCAACGTCTTTATTCTTTGGACTATCCCAGCTGTAGAGTTAGCGGTCGGGGAACGGTTGAGTCAGTTCAAAACTCCGACTCGTGGAAGCAAGCTGTTCTGCTGCTCACGAGGGGTTAAAATAAATAATATAACTACAATCAAACTTTTTTTAATTGGCGCCCAACGTGGTGCTGCTGCAAAAATCAAGAACTGGCGACGTCAACTAAGACATCAATCAAGCAGAGGAACTCAACGGTATCCAGCAACAGCATTAGGAATAGACAACAGCAGCAACAGCCAGACAGATAAACCTACAAGTATCCAACATGAGTGATAAAATGAAACTGTAAGTAGAGTGCTTGTTTATTTCGTTGGTGTTAGAAATTAAAATAAACTGAATAAAAAGTTTTAAGAAATTCTATGCGGGTTTATGAGTGTTGAGAAGTTAAAGCGATTAACCAACAAATTTAGAAACATAGTGGTAGAATAGAAAATTGAAACAATGGCATTAAGTCCAGATCAGCTTAGAACATTAATCGAAAGCTCAGTTAGCACCGGGTTAGCGATACAAAAACAACATTTCGAACAAAAGTTAACAAGATTGAGTGAAAGAGTTGACAGTGCAGCAACCGACAATAGAAGTGTACAATATGTAGAAATCGCACCAGGCAGAAAGTGCGAAGAAACACTAGACACAGTCAAGTTACTGCAAGAATTCAATGACAAACAGAATACGTATGTTTCATGGCGACAGGCCACACATACTGTGTACAAAGTTTCTGGAAACTGCCGGGTCAGTTCCCGTCATTATCAGGCAGTAGCTATAATTAGGAACAAAATAAGTGGTTCAGCAGACATGGTACTGGCATCCTTTAGTACAGTGCTAAATTTAAGGTCTATAATCGACAGGTTAGACTTCACCTATTCAGACATACGTCCGAATTATCTGATTGAGTAGGAGTTATTAACCTTGCGAGAAGGCAACGGGACACTGTTGCAGTACTATGACGAAGTAGAACGAAAACTGACACTACTTACAAACAAGACAATCATGACCTACGCCACGGTCTTAGCATCATCAATGAATGAACATTTTTAGTGAATGGGGGGAAATACGAGTTCTGTTGATTCCCTTTCAGGCTGAAAAATGCCTTAAGTATATTCCAGAGGGCCATAGATGATGTACTGCTTGACCCAATTGGCAGATTCTGCTATGTTTACGTATCTAACGTCATATTCTCAGAAAATGAGCAATATTACGTAAAGCATATCGATTGGGTATTAAAAAGCCTATATGACGCAAATATGAGGGTATCAAATGACAAATCGCAGTTTTTCAAAGAAGAAGTAGAATACCTTGGTTTCATTGTGGGTAGAGGGGGCACACGAGTCCTGAAAAGGTGAAAGCCATTCAGAACTTTCCCGAACCTACCACATTGTTCCATCTAAGGTGATTTCTCGGCTTACCAAGCTACAACAGATGCTTCGTCAGGGATTTGGCATCAATAGCGAAACCGCTATCGATCAAAGAACGTAAAAATTACGTTCGGGGAAATAGAACGTGATGCATTTCAGAAGCTGACAAAGATATTGCCGTCAGAAGACATCATGCTCCAGTACCCTGACTTCAAGAAGCCGTTCGATCTAACGACGGACGCTTCATAACAGGGGCTAGTAGTACTATCCCAAAATGGTAAACCTATTACCATGATACCTCGAACTCTGAATGAGAGAGAGACAAAATTCGCAACGAATGAAAGAGAACTATTAGCCATAGTTTGGGCATTGAAGAATTTGAGATACTATCTGTATGGTGTTAAAGACTTAAGGATCTTCACAGACCACCATCCACTGATCTTCGCGGTCTCGGACAAAAATCCAAATTGGAAAGTCTTCGTTGATGAGTATAATGCTTAAATATTCTATAAACCAGGCAAAGGGAACCGAGTCGCCGATGTGCTTTCGCGACAACCCACTCATGAACTTGAAGCAGAAATTCAATCTGATGTTACCACAATTCATAGTGAGGCATCACTGGGTTTCACCATAGAAACTACCGATAAGCCAATTAATTGCTTCAAAAATCTGATTATTCTGGGGCACGCACAATTTCCCTTGATACGAGGTTTCATTCTGTTAGGCGAGAAAACTCGCCATATCATCTCCTTTAAGAAAAACGACAGTCTAGTCCACTAGGACGTTGTAAACGCTCCACCATTGCACAGCACATCAAATGGTCAAATAGAGCGTCTACAAAGTACACTCACAGAAATTGCTAGATGCCTGAAACAAGAAAGGAAAATCGAAGTTGTGGTCGAACTATTTCTACAAGCGACAATTGAATATAATAGATCAGTGCAATCGGTAACAAAAAAAAAAACCGATTGAAATATTTAATGCGAATTCCCCAGAGCCAAATGAAAGAAGGGGTTTTTACTCGAAAAGGCACAACAACAACAGCTGAATCGGAATAACCCATTGAGACAGAATAGGATATTTGAAGTAGGAGAACTGGTCAATGTAAATAGCAATCGAAGACTTGGCGAAGACTTTAAGAACCACAGTTCCAATTAAAGGGCGAGTGGTTCACAAAGACAATATAAGATAGACGGGCCAATTATTCATACTCCGCGCTGTAGGTGGTGGCCGGGACACCGGACTAAACTTAGAAAATAGACAGTTATCTAACACGAAAATTCAGGATCAAACCAATAGGTTAACCGACACTGTCAATATAATAATTGGAAGTGTAAAACAGAATCAAATTGATACAGACCATCTATATGAAACATTAACTGTAGCAAAAATCGTCATTGTAAACCCCACAATTTTGAATAATAATGATCTAAAGACACTACAAATATTACTATAAATTAACTTATGTCACAGCTTTGTTAGATGATAAATTTTTGTATTTTTTAATTAAATATCCTAAGGGGGAGCTAGATTGTAAGAGAATAACAGTCTATCCAATTCAGCACAACGGAACAATTCTTCCTTTAGCAGACAGCAACAATGTAGTAGATTGCAATAACCTCATAATTGCAATAAAGAACTGCTGCTCAGAACTGAAATAAATATTCTGTAGAGAGATGATCAAACCGACGTGTACGTAACAACTACACGCAATTTGGCACATTTGGTGGTTTGCCGATGTTGCCATCATCATAATCAACGACAAAATCGCTCGAATAACAACAACAAGCGAGAACCAAGAACTCATCACAGGGCCCTATCTGTCACCTTTGATAGTGCCATACGAATAAACGGATCACTATACAAGAATCAGAAAAGCATTCTGAAGAGGTCACCCAACTCGGCGACAGCTACACTCATAAATGTCACAGACCATCAAGATATTTTGAGTCTACCTTACCTTCATAAGATGAGCATCGGCGACCTGCGGCACATCGACGCTATAAAAATAAAACTAACTACGGACTGTATTGTGTCTGGAAAAATTACGTTTACCAGTGTTATTATGTGCTACACCCTGGTCAAGGTCATCCAAGTCTAAAGAAGAGAAGTCAGCGACGGTAACACGGTGGCATAAAACTACAACAAAGCAGCAATAGTATGCTTAGCCCATTAGAAAACACTTAGTCGGCAAGAAGAGAAATGAAGTAGCTGTGCGTCAAACCGAGCCTCACACCGCACATGCAGTAACACCGTAGAAGACCAGCATCGGCATTAACAGCAAACGCACCAACGTTGGCATTTAGAACCAACGGCGAACTAAGTCTGACACCACGCATGCAGCAGCACCCCGGGAGATCGTTATTATAATGACTACGCTAGCTGTATAGTTAGCGGCTGGCGAACGGTTTAGTTTAGTTCAAAACTCCGACTCGTTGAAGCAAGCTGTTCTGTTGCTCACGAGTTGTTAAAATAAATAATGTAACTAGAAACAAATTTTGTTTTATTTACATATTGATTCACGCAGGCATATCTTTTTCCTTTGCCTTCCCTTATGTTCGGCAAACAAGAAAGAAGAAAAACAAATGTCACACGCTGTGTTGTTGCGTGGTCAAAAGTTGGCAAAATTTATTTCATTGTCTTTCCTGATATTCCCAATGCGAAGCTGTTTTGATTTCATTTTCACATGGAACACTTGCAGTTTCTTGCTGTTTTTGCTGTTTGCCTGGTAGTAAAGGTAGAACTGTGCTAGGTGTTTATTAGCAGGCCCGGGATAAGTGGATAACTGTATCTGCTTCCAAAACAAAGACGAGCTCGCCCGAAATAACAAATAAGAAGTTGCCTTTCACTAGAGCTTCTTTGCCTTCGTCTTCATTATCTGGAAAAACATTAACAGCCGATGAGGACGAACCCATTCAGGCTAAACAGTCACGTAACGTCGTATGGTATGATGACCCGAATATGTCAAACAACATTCTCAGTGGAAATCGCTTCGAGATTCTTGGAGCTATGGAAACCCACAATACTCCAGGAAACCTTTAGGGACCATCCCCTATGGAACAGGTGCCAAAAAAAATGCAAACCTCCTGCAATCTTCATTCCCTTGATGGAAGACATTGAAACCATGCGAGAACTGATTGAAAAAAACATCGGTAGTAATGATTATTCCTACAAAGCTGACGGGCAAGTGCGCATTATGCTGCAGAACAGTGATCACTACAGAGAGCTGGTAAAGATATTGTGTGAAGAGGGAGTCTTATTTCACTCATATCAGTTGAAAGAAGAAAAGGCATATCGTGCGGTTATTAAAAACTTGCATTATTAAACCTCTATTCAATACATCATCAGGAACCTCCACGAACTTGGTCTCGAAGTGAGACACAACGCCAACGGAAAACCCGCATTACGAAAGCTCCTATGTCGATATCCTTTGTTGTTCTTGAGCCAGCACCAAATAACATAAAAGTGTTCGAAGTCAAGAAACTTTGTAATGCTATGGTTAATATAGGGCCTACTAGAAAAATTGTCGACTTGGTATAATGTCATCGCTGCCAAGAATTCGGGCACAATCAGCGTTTCTGCAAAAAGCCATACCGGTGTGTGAAATGTGGTGAAGGCCAAAAATTAACTGAATGCATGAAAATAAGGGAAGACCGTAAGACCTGCGTCCATTGCAATGAAAACCACATGGCTTCCTATAAAGGATGTAGGGTATATCAGGCTACTGTTCAGAGAATTAATGCTGGAAGAAAAAAGCCAGTATCTCAGTACCACCCATCGGCACTTTCAGTACAGCAACAAGTCAACTCGGTCTGGCACTCCAGCAGCCGCTCCACGTATGCTAGCGTAACTAGGGGTAATGCTATTTCCCAGTCAGAGATTCCTCTTGAGAACCCAAATACGGCTAGTAATGCAACGAATAGCAAAGAGAGAATCCTGAGACGTGTAGAGCTGATGATTCAGGAAATGTTAAACACGCTTACTGCCCAGTTTACCCATATGATCTCCAACCTCTTCTCTAAATCATGCAAGTAAATATCAGGATGACTACATGGTATGCTAATGGCCTATACAAATATAGGACAACTATTGAACACTTTTTCAAAACTAATAATATTGATGTTCTACTTGTTTCTGAATCCCATCTAAATTCCTTATCCTACTTTAAAATACAGGGGTACGACCTTATCACTGCAAACCATCTAAGTGGTAGAGCTCGTGGTGGTGCAGCAATTCTAATCAAATCAATTTTAAAATTTTCTGAAAAGGCTTCGAGCAGTCTTGACTGGTTCCAAGCTTCAGTAGTCAATGTATCAAGCCCCCTAGGAGACATTACATTAGCAGCTGTTTATGCACCTCCAACGTACAAGGTTTTACAGTCGATGTTCCAGCAAGTAGACTTTGGTAGACTGGGCCATAGATTTATAGCATGTGGTGATTTTGATGCGAAGCACATTGGGTGGGGTTCCAGACTTTGCAATCCAAGAGGAGTTGCTTTGTATAATTGTATGCGTACCACGCAACTCACTAGTCACTCCACAGGTGAACCAACATACTGACCCACAAACCCGGAAGAGATCCCAAATCTATTGGATATTGCTCTGAGTAAAGGCATTGATCCCAACAAAATCTCTACTGCACCTTTTCACGACGAGAGATGAGAAGACTTTGAAGAGTTTGGCACCTCAGTAGAAATCCGAAGGACAAAACGGCGCTCAACCGAGCAACGAAGAAGCTGACAGCAGTGATTAACGAGGCAAAAGACAAGGCAACTTCATATTTCCTTGAAAAAGCTGAACCAGGGAGAGCGGAACACAATCTATGGACCGCGACAAGATACCTTAAAAGATACCAACAAAGAGAAAGGTGCCTCTTCATAGTCAGAGAGAACTTATTCATATAGAGCTTAGACCATTTTCCAAAAGTCAGGCGCTATTAGAATTTGTTATCTTTCTGCTATTAACATCGAAGAACCAGCGCAGGCCGCTGTTTAGCAACGTCATTCTGCTAATTACTGAACGCGAATTCTTGGCGCGAATTAGCTTGAAAAGGAATTTCTATATATCACTTTTGTTTTGGTTGTCACCCATTTGTATTTTGATGTATTGGTATTATTGTGCTCAATTTTGTGTACTTGGCGCGAATTAGCATGACAAGTAATTCCAGCTTTGTTTTGGTTGTTTTGATTGCCGTCACCCATTTGTATTGATGTATTGATATTGTTGTGGGAATGTTAGAGAAAAAGAAACATGTATTGGTTTGGCGTGATTTTTTAATTAATGAGGAACATGATTTTTGTTATTGTAATACCCGCCTTCCACTATTATTGTTTTTGACGCCATTTTTAATGAATAAGGAACATGACTTTTGCCTACCTCCCACTTCCATATTTTTAGCACGAGAAAGGGTCATTCTTTGTCAGCATTCATTGTGTAAAAAAGTTAAAGCAAAGAATTTTTACAAAATTGTTCAGAATTCAAAAAAATTTACATTTAATATTTATTTACGTATATTGGAGTGAGTGTTTGTAAAGGGAGATTGTGAAAAAATACAGAGTATGTGCATACATACATTGCGGACGTACCAAGGGGCGCCCATAAATCTTCTGAGAGCCTTGCTCTGACACGCCTGCACTCTTCTGATGTTGTAGGCAGCAGTAGTGCCCCAAATTTGTATGGCGTAGCGCCAAGCAGGTGCCACTACTTGCAGATAGATGAGCCTTTTATTAGTTAAAGATAACTTATTCAATGGGAGGAGGAGCACTCCAGTTTCTTGAGCTATTGGTAGCAGCGCGCTGTAACTACCTTAATATGTGCACGCCAGGTTTGTCCAGGATCAAACCGAGATACCGGATTTGCTCCATTTGCGGAATGATACTTGTGTTGTACGTCACAAGCGGACAGATGCCTTGCCTTAATATGAAGTTGCAGTGAGCTGATTTCTCAAAGTTTATGGCTATATTCCAGCGCCTGGCCCATGAGTGGAATCTATCCACGTAGCTGGACAATTTCTCCGCAGCTTCGTTCAGGGAGGCAGAGTTGAATATAACTGCCGCATCGTCCGCGTAAGTAGCAATAATCGAATGCTTATCTCTAAAAAAATTTAATACTAATAACTAATCAGGAGAGCGTTGGTTGCTTGTGCTTAACAGACGTGATTTGAATCTGCTCCGCATTTTGATTTTGATTAGCATTTGGCAATTAATTTGTCTGTTGTCGTTTATCGTTACTAATATTTATTTTCTTTCCGGTGTTAAGTGAATTTATAAGTGAATTTATTTGTGGTGTATGGCTCATTTCACCCGTATAAATTTTGTACTTATCAATGTTTAATTATTTTTGGCAAGTACAACGCTTAAATTTGCCTTTCCTGTGTATTGAGTTCAATCTCTTTTTTTTCCTGCTTTGCTCTCCCTTTAAAATAGTTTTTGCTATTTTAGTCTTTTTCTGTTTCCTTTTTGCTCTCTATACAGTAGTTATTATTTTTAATTAACTGTATTTCCTCTTTTTTCTCTGGGATAATATTATTATTTACCTTACTTTTCTCTTTGCAATTCTATCTCTGTCTAGCTGAGAGCATCAAAATTCGGGCTTAAGTCGTTGTGCTTTTTTTGCACAGTGTGTTGATAATAACAAATAAATTTTGAAAATAAATTTAAAAAAAAATTTTCACTCTCAAGTTTATTTTATTGTTATTATTATATTTTATTTTATTGTTATTATGTTAATTATTTATTTTATTTTTGCTTACTTATTGTTTAAATTTTTAACGTTTTATAAATTTATACCAAAAAAAATTTTTTTATTTTATTATGTTTTAAAATTTTTTATTGTTATTTTTTTTAAATGTTTTATTTTATTTTTATTTTTATTTTTTTTATTTTTTTATTATTATAATTTTTTTTTATTTACTTCATTTTCACTTATTTTTATTTTATTTAATCATTTTTTTCTATCTTATTTATCTTATTTTGCTTTTATTTTATTTAATATCTTGTATCTATACTTCGCGCAAAATGAGTTGCTGTATTCGGGATTGCACCAACAAGGACAACTTTAATAGTGATAAGTTTAGAGGTGTCTCTTGTTGGATGTGCGATAACATCGCCCACCTTAAGCGCGCTGGGTTGACTGGTCGCGACTATGACCGACTTTACGGTACTGCTAAACCTGCTTGTGGTGGCATCAGGAGGTCGTGCCCCACCTGCTTCAATCGCCAGGGGGACTTCTTATTGATGTACCACCGTATGCGAATTAAATACCAAAAACTTAAGAAACTATTCACTGAGCTAGCTTCAGAGTTTGATGCTGGGTCAAAAATATTTTTGGAGTACTCTTTCGACGTGACTCCAACGGCTAATGCAGTATAACTGCCGCCATTATCCCCTCATAATCTTGCGCCTACCACAGCGCCACTTATTTCTTTTTCGTCTCCTCAACCCATTTCAACACAATCCCCTCCAACTTGTTCTACAACTATTACCCACTTACTCTTATGTACTTTATTCTACTTCTCCCCAACCGCCCCATCCAACTCCAATTCCTTTAGCTCCTTCAACCATTATGCCCTCTACTATTTTTTTTGTCTGCCGCTTTGAACTTTCCATCCACTACTTGTTCGTCTTCCTCGATTCCTTGTCCTACTTTTCTGACTTCAGCTTCAACTTCTCCAACTCCAGTGCCATGTATTTTGAAGGTGCTGGATCCTCGTAAACATGTTTTTTTTTTCCAGGTTGGATAAGGAGACAACCTGTGAGGACGTTGCACGCTATATATCATCAAAATCATGCAACCCTTCGAATATTAATATTCATAAGTTTAATTTTTCTGGCCCTAGAGAAGTCTCTTCTTTCAAGCTTTCAGTTGGTATGGAAGTATTTTCTGACATTTGTGGCGCTAATTTCTGGCCTGCACATATGATGGTCCATGAGTTTATTCCTAGGAAAAAAACTAGGCTTTTGCAGGTAACCTTACCAGTCACTGCTTCAGTTTCATTTTCTGCTTCTTTCACTACACTTTCAAAGTATTAGAGGGCTAGGCTAAAGTGTAAACTTTCTTCATTTTATCTTAGAAGTTTCTCTATCAGTTCTGTCATTATTGTGTTCGTTGAGACTTTGCTTCGCCGTGATTTTTTAAACTCTGAAATTTCCACCTCGGCATTATTGGCTTAATTGAATTAATGCATAACTTACTTTCTAAACTTGTAATCTAAATTTTTGTTTGAATTGTATATATCATTTTAGGTATTGAATTCTAAATTAAGTCTTAGATTTAGTTTAATATTGCATGTTTATTAGAGGCTGATGATGTTTTTATCTGTAGCCAAATATTTAGTACGTAGACATTAGCTTTGGTATCGCATGAACTTAGCAATTAAAACCAGCTGAGCCCAGTCTATGTGACTGTGTAAATTTTGATGCCACTTGGGCCTGAACCATGTGAGATCAGTATGTTGTCATTGCGTACCTACTATGTCAATTTAAAAATAAAAAAAAATAAAAAAAATAAAAATAAAAATAAAAAATTTGTGACTGTGCTTAGCACTCACGAGCTTTTGATGTGAAACCTATTCAGTATGAATCAATCCTTATGAATGAATGAACGAATCAATGCTTTATTCCCTAAAAAATTACAAGTTTCACTTAAGCTGGTGATTTTGCATTATATTTGGTGAGTTTAGTAAGTTATAGGTTATACTTATCTACTCTACAATTAATTATATATGTGGATTTGTTTAAATTTTGCTTCAAATGTCCAATGGATATTAAGGAAAAATGGGAAAATCCTTAAACAATTTTAACTAATCAAGGAAGGAGTCAGTACTTAATAGTATTAACAAGTAAATAGTAAATTAATTACTGAATAGCACCATCATTATGCAATATAAGGACTCTTAATGTTAAAATTTGTTTTTGCACTTAGAATTTGATAATGGATCATTTGGACGTTCATAAATCCTTATTAATATTATAAATGCGAAAGTAACTCTGTCTGTCTATCTGTTGCCTTTTTACGCCTAACCCGCTTAGCCAATTACTATGCATTTAGGTGTAGGGACAGATAGGACCTTGAAGACCTACATAGGATCTTTTTTATAGTCCCAAAAATATAGATTATATAGGTTTGACAGGTGAAAACGTGCTTAGACCAACATACATACATTATCTCGTTCACTGTGTATACAAATGAAAAAGTGAAGCAGAGAAACGAAACGAAAATTTCGAACTGTATTGTTTGAAAATAACAACAACAACAACAATGCGGCACGCGCTGTGAGTTGGGGGAATCGAAGCGAGAGAGAGAGAGAAACGTTTGATTTTACGTATAACAAGCAAAGAAGAGAAACAAAACTGAGTGAGGGAAAAAGATTGATTGCTCACATGTCCATATTTGCTCTACATAAATAGCAGCAAAAAATGTGGACAAATGTAAGAATGCGTATACAGAAAATAAATATTTCTCTTCTCATTTCTTACACTCATACATCAGTGTGTACACAAGTTTGTACGAGATATACGCTAGTAGTGCTTATTCACTATGGCTCATATAAGTCACTGCATTTTCTTAAGGATTACTCTGTGGCGTGGAAAGAGAAAAAACTAAAATACTGCAATCAGCAAGTGCACATGTCAGTCGTGTTGTGACCGTATAATAGTAGAGTCATTTTTGGAATTTTGGGTTTTGCTGTTTTATATTCTTTAAATAGCTTCGTTTCTTAGAAAAAAAATTATTGTTTCGCTGATTTGTATTCTTATTATTATTTTCTTTATTATTATTTTTATTATTATTATTGTTATTCTTACTAGATATGTACTTATTTTTTCGATATGCCTCGAAAACATTAATCCACTCTATCGCTTAGTTTTAGGAAAGCTCAAAATGTGATCGAAGCTAGAAACCAAGAATCTGAGGACCGATCGATAGCAGCAGAGACAAACTAAATTAAAATCAGAGAATTACACCCATCTTCAAGATGCTGTATCAAATCACGCTAACGGGAAATCTAATGATATTGGTAGAATAGTCATTTTACCCTTGTTGCAGTGAAACTTGAATTTCGCAGAAGAGCATGAATGTTGTGCGAACCGTCCTGTATAAGTGTAAAGTAAAGTATTATAAAAATAGGTACTTAAACTTAACATAATGTTATTGAAATTGTCACCTATTCAACAACCCTCTTCATTTGTAAATATTCCACGATATTTACACGAATATACTCAGGACGCATTTGCTTACATATGGTCGCCCTGATTTATTTGTTACGTTCACATGCAATGAATCATGGCCTCAAATAGTTATTGAGTTGATGTCGGGACAAAGCGCAATTGATAGACATGATGTTGTTGCAAGAGTTTTCATTTTGAAAGTTAAAAAACTTATTGCTGTTATTACCAAAGTAAGAATATTTGGTATACATATTTGAAGCGTGGTTTACCAGATGTTTATATATTATTGTGGTTAAAAATCAAGTTAAGAGCCAATCAAATTGATGTAATCATCCGAGCATATGATTTATGGTCCATGCAGACCTATAATCCTCAGTGTTCTTGCATATAGATGTGAAATGCACGATGAAATGTCCACGCAAGTTACTCAAAGACACTGTTCACAATGAAAGCGGATATCCGCTGTATCGTAAAAGAACAACAGCAGACGGAGGTCGAACGGCATCTGTGAAACACCGAAATGGGAGTTACGTTACTTCTTGGGTGGTCCCTTATTCCCCTATTTAATCAAAAATATTTAACGCCCACAGTTTAGGATTGCGGATCAGTCTACGCTATCAAATATATTTGCAATTATATTAATAAAAGTAGCGAACGATCTAATTTCAATTTTATAAACACAAGGGTTGCAAATTTCATTGATGAAATACAAATGTATCAATCTGGTCACTATGTAAATGGTCAACGGATTTATTTTGAAGAAAATAATTTCCGCGAACGACTGTCTAATCGACCAAAAACCAAAAAAAGGCGTTGAGTGGCCTTTTTTGATCTTGGCATAAGAGATGATTTTGCAATAACTCTTCTGTACGCTGGCGTGCCGAGGTATTACACATGGGACGCAACCAGAAAAGCTTGGAAATGCCGAATCCAAGGAATTCCTGCTCACAATTGGTGTCATATATAGAGCTGCTTTAGGACGAGTACACACAGTCCATGTTGGTAACATGAGGCTCTATCAAAGATTGAAGATCATGTCATAACTATTACTGGAAAAGATTTGCCGGATTTTGGGATGAGGCCACAAAGAACTGGAGAAGTTTGAGTGGTTTACTAAGAGATCTGTAAAACGATGCCGCTCCTTTACAACAACAAATACCTGAGTCTGTTCCAAGTTTGAACCCAGAATAAAGACTAATTTTTGATATTGCTGTAAAAAAAATTGAGAATGGCGAAGGTGCTTTGTTCTTTTTGATTGCGCCAGGAGGCACCGGCAAAACATTTCTTTTGAATTTGCTTTTAGCACAAATCCGCAAAGATAAAGGAGTTACTGTTGCTGTGGCCCCTTCTGTAGCCTCTTCTGCTACGCCGCTCAATAATAGGTGAACTGCACATTCTGCACTTAAACTGCCATTAAACTTAGCATTAAGGTCGAATGCAATGAACGTTCACAGGTATTGAACCATAAGTTTCATAGTGAGCCAACACAAAATTTTTAAATATAAGAGTGCCCACTCAACCGACTCGAAGCTATAGTGTCGAACTCATGTTTTGTGGTTGCCTGCGTGTTGTTGTTCAGTATATATTACTTAGACATTTTTGCACCATAAGATACAAGAGGGTCAAAGCAAAATGAGTAAATAAGTGAACTTTTGATTGCCATAACAAAGGTATAAATGTTAATTCCAGAACGTATGCTTTGTTGTTGCGTTCAAATTTTTGGGCACATACAAAGTATACATATTCATACACGCAGGCAGAATTTTTTCCTTTGTCTTTCCTGTATTCGCAGTAGAGCAGCTGGTTTGATTTCTTTTTCACATGTGACACTTGAAGTTATGCTGTTTGCCTTGTAGTCAAGATAGAATTACCTTTATTCAACTTCGCGTAATAAATAGGTATAAAAATGCATTTTAACTCCATTTTAGTTATTTATTGGGTTGTTTCTTAAAGAAATTATTTCTTTTTGTTGTGTTGATTAGATACACTGCAAACAAAAAACGATAATGCCATAACGCGATGACGCTATGGCGTCACTTTAAAATTTCACTCTACCGAAAAGATAGATATTTCACATCAAAAACATATTTTTCTTTAAGAAATTAAATATATAGCGCTTGGAACTCAATGAAAACATAACATTCTAGTTGTGAAGGAATTTTTAAAATCGGATAAATACTTTTAAAAAAATTAGTTTTAACATCCAAACAAACACTTCCTCTGTATAATTTTAAGTATAGAATACCGGTATCCTGAACTTCGACAGAAAAACCTCAATGAGTAACATATTGAACATAAGAACAAGCTTCGTAATTTTTTTTATATTTTTTTACAATTTTCCCAAAAGAAGAGTACAATGTCTATTATAGAAAAATAAATATATTGTACAGATTAATATATAGGACAAGTGGGTGAATTTTTACTTTACAATCAGTCGGTAAAGTAATGTTGTGACTGGAATTTAACAATACATGAATTTTAACAAAAAATAAAGAATTAAAGATATCACCAATTAACAATGAGTAAGTAATGTAATGAAGTAATATGTGTTATGTGAGGTCCACTGGTCTCACCCTCTTTAGCCTTCGTTGCCGAGTTAGTTCTTCTAATGATAATGTGTTCACACCATCGTTCGAATGCTGGGAAAGTTTGGTTTGGTATTTTCTGGTTAAATTTGTTGTTTCCTCATCTACTTCGCAATTCGTAGGTCTCGATGAACGTCCGTGTTGGTGATATACCAATGGGCTTTTGTGATGGTGCGAATAATTTTTGATTGTTGCCTCTGGATTAACTTTATATTTGATTTTTTGGCAACTCCCCATATTTCGGCTCCATATGTTGGTTTAATAATTGGTTTAATAATTGTCTTATAGCTTAGGAGCTTGTTTCAAGTGAAATGGTTGAATTTGGTTTGAGCAGGCAGTGCAGTTGTCTTACTTTCATTTTGATGTGGTCACGCTTTGTTTTGTATATGGTGTTTCCAGTTTAGTTTACTGTCAATATATAATCCTAAGTACATGGCTTCTTTTTAAATGGTTACGTCGTCTCCGTCAATATTTATATGGATTGGTGTGAATATAGTCTTAGTAGATTTTATAACATTGATGTTGCAGTATTTATGTTTTTATGAGTACTTAGGAGTATTGTGTCATCGGCGAAAATTGCAATCATCGACGAATTGTGAGTGGGATATGGTATGTCTGCTGTGTATAGGGTACATAATAATGGCCCACTAATAATAATAATGGAACACTTCCATGTGGAACTCCCACATTTATTTCTCTAAGGGTTGAGTATTCGTCTGAATATTTAACTAAGAAGTATCTACCTGTAATATATGATGTTAATAGGTGTGCTATGTTTTGAGGGAATATATTGTTAAGTTTCCATTTGAGTCCTTTATACCAAACCTTGTCAGAAGCTTTTTCCACGTCCAAGAATAATCCAATACAAATTTTATTATTCTCAATTAAGTTTGAAAAACAGAATTCTTAGAACGTGAATGGACAACACAAAGCTCTTTTTTCAAGTAATCACTACTTGAGAATACCCGGGTATAAATTGTATAGAACAAACTATCCGGATGACTTAGGATATGGTGACATTGTTATCATTATTAAAAACAATAAACACCAAGATGCACTCAAAAACTATTAAAACGTTCACATACAGTCGACTAAAGTGCTACTGGAGTACAAATATGGAAAATTTACAATAGCAACAATTTATTGCCTTCCCAGTCACAATATTTCAGAAGCCCAATTTATGGGCTACTTTATAAAGCTAGGCCTCAGGTTAAGGGCAGCCGGGTATTTTAACGCCTTAACTGCGTAACAGGTCTGATAAACACTCGTGGAAATCTGTGTGACTGGGGGGGTGCACCCGAGTACAGGCGAACCCGGAACTAAAACCAACAGAGAAAAGCGTCATTGCGAAGAAAAACTAACTGAGTAAGACTTTGCAAACGATAAAACCTCCAAATGACAAAGATAAATTCAACAAAGCCAATAAAGATATGAAAACCAGGCTAACGAAATTTAAAAATTAACACTGAAAATTACGTAAAAATATTATCTCCACCATCTGGCACAATTAGTGTTCCACTCCTTGTGGGAAGGTGCTAAGCATGTTACGAATCGCACAATCCACCAGTCGAATGGGGCAAGAATTTCGTTGTCTTGTCGAACTCCGTCATAAGAGCGCGTGAGGAAAATCGTCAATTGTTAACGTATTAGAGGGACATCTTTTTGTTTTCTTTGTTGTGCAACCAATTTATTATCTGTTCTTTTTTATGCTTATTCCGCAATTTCATAGAACTAGCTTGGACCAACAAATTCAATCTTTGTCTTCGTCTGGCGTAAATTCGATGCCAGTTTTCCCACCTTACGTTGGTGCCAACATGACCGACACTGGCGCTGGCGTGGTGAAGCTGATTGTTTGTGTCTCTCCGAACGAGCCGAGCAACGCGGCTTCCAAACACAAGGTGATTTCAAAAATAAGTAAAAACGGAGAGGCTCTCCACCGCCTCTACCACTAACTTTTCATCTGATAAAATTGATTGCTCGGAAATGGTGTCAGGTAAAAGTACGGCAACTCACGCCAAAAGAAGAGGTCAGTTGAGCGTAAAACTACTAGTGTTAGACAATCCCTAGTGAATGAGGATCCGCCACGTTTCTTACTGGACTCCTACCGCTTTGCAATCAGTAAGCTAACTCATCTACGTACTCTTAGGAGGAATTAATTATGTAGTGTGTTGACGTAGTTCATCATGGCTCAAATTCAATCCCTGATTTCTGCTCAAATCACATCATCGATACGTTCGAGACGAAGAAGTACTACTCAGCCACCTTCCTAAATTTAATGGGGGCATTCAATTAAGTCTGGCACCCTGGATTAATTTCAAAGTTAAAAACGATTCTGACGACGCCATATTTTTATTTTATTTTAAATATTTTATTTATTAAGCACCAAACCCGGCGCATTGTGCCTTATAATGTGCTTTGCATCTATGTCATAACTTATCGCCTGGTTTGAACAATTATTTACTACTATTACATACGTATACATTAATTATTTGTCAGGTTTATAATGACTTAAATTTAATTTCAAGGATAAGTTTTGCGTCTTCTCCGTCTAAAGCGAGTCCTGCTCCTTTCCAGAGCTCGCCAAAGTGAAGCCTTTTGGGGCGCTAAATATGTGAGACTTCAGCCAGGGGTCTGGCTAAGCGGTTTGAGGGTTTCAAAAGTCGGTCGTTGTATCGGCTGGTTTGTCGGGCCATCTGGTCCTCGACAAGAGGTATATCAAGGTCTCTGTTCAGTTTTGAGATTTTGACGTACCAGGGAGAACCTGTCATTAGTCGCAGAGTCTTGTTTTGCAGGACTTGCACCCTTTTCTTCTGAGATTTTGCCCCTATTTTCCATATTTCTATGCCGTATCTCCATTTAGGGATTATTATTTGTACGTAGACTGTCCGTTTGTTGAAGAGGGACAGTGAGCTTCTTTAGTTTAACAGACAGTGTAACCTAATGATCTTGCTGCGACAAGAGTGTATTACAGAAAAGATGTGTTTGCTAAATGTGAGCTTCTGGTCAAGGGTTAGACCCAGGTATTTTACTTTGTTGGTTTGGGGGAGTGTGTCGCCGTAGAGGTACACAGACGGTGGAGAGCTTCTTCTCAAGGTAAAGCAGATGTTGGTGCATTTTGAGCTATTTATTTTGATATTCCTTTGTTTTGCCCATGTCTTTAAATGATGGAGGTATTCTTGAATCCCGTCAACGGCTTCGTACTCACAGTGGGAGGAGTAAACGACACCCACGTCGTCAGCGCAAGAGGCTAACAACATCTTATTGCCATCTATGCCCATCTCATCAGCGTGAGGTACTGGGATATCCCTAGAAAATAAAGAGAAGGGAATTGGGCCAAACACGCTGCGCTGTGGTGCTCACGCCGTGACCGGATATGCGGCAGATAGCCCACTTCGGGTCTTAACGCAAGAAGTGCGTTCCTCTAGGTAGGACGGGATGAGGCCAAAGTAGAGTGATGGTAGGGCGGACTTCACCTCTGCTAGAAGCCCAAGGTGCCATACTCGGTCGAATGCCTGCTCGAAGTCGATAAAAACAGCATTACAAAACTGTTTTGCGTCAAATGCCACAAAAATATAGTTTACGGCCCTGTGCCGTTGTTCAGTAGTTCTATGGCCCGCGCGGAAACTAAACTGATGTTCGGCGATGAGTCCGAGGTGCTCCACGATAAACATCAACCTGGTGGCAAGCAGTCTTTCCCAAACCTTCGAGATCGAAGGGAGGAGACTGATCGGCCGGTAAGAAAAGAAATCACTTTCTGGATTACCAGGCTTATGGATCATTGTAACGATGGCGGGCTTTCACGCAGTAGGGAAATTCTGTACTCTTAGAATGGCGTTGAGGATCATCGCGAGAAAGAGGAGCGCATTCTCGGTAAGGCACTTCAAAGTTCTGTTACATATCCTGTTGTAACCGGGAGATTTGTTGGCCTTGAGGCTCCTTATTGAACTTTCAACTTCTGCCACAGTGAAATGGTTGATAGGGGGGTCCATCTGCAGCGGGGACGATAGTTGGGCTCTGATGTCACTTACGTCTTCTGGAGAAGCCATTTTTAATGGTCTGAATCTCTCAGAAAGCTGTACGGCGAAGGTGTTTACCTGTTCAACATATTAACGCTACCAGTTTCCACTGGTGTCTTTTAGTTTGGTTATCCGAATTGGCTGCTGCTTATTATTCCATATAGAGGAAGGCGCATTGTTATTGGGCTCCATTTTATCGAGCATATTGTTAAAGTTGGCGGCGCGATATTTGCTAAGAGCTTCTTTGAACTGGGAGTCTGCACTATGCCAGTTTGTTTTGTCGGTAGTGGGTTTTGTTCGTATGTAGACTTTTCGTAGCTTCCGTTTATTCAACAGGTGGGCGCGCAGTTCTGGAGTAAGGAACTTATCGCCGTTGTTGGACTTATGTGGCCTAGTGATGCTCTGCGCGGGCGTCTGAGGCAACTTCATGGACCTTCCTAGTGAAGATTTCCAGAGCATCATCCTGGCCATCCATTTCCAGAGGATATCTGGCCCAGAATTAAGATCCATATCAGAATAAAGGGAGTCGCTTAGGGGGCTCTTAAATTTTTTTAAATTAGTCTGGCGGTCGATAAGCCCCTGGACTGAAGGGAAATATGTTGCAGCATAATCCAGCGTAACGATCAAAGGGAGATGGTCATAGTTCAAGTCTAATTGACTCTCAATGTAAAGTTTCCAGTTGCGAATATTTAGGTAAATGGCGAAGTCTAAGCAGCTTGAGTTATTATTCACCCAATTGGGGAACCTGGTTGGGCTGCCAGTGGCCAGAACTTCCAAGTTCGAGAATAAAATGAAGTCCGCTAGTTTCTTTCCTCTTTTGTTGCACCGCTGGTCTCCCTAGAGCCTATGTTTGGCGTTCCAGTCAGCACCAACAAGGAACTTTCTCTTACGGTTCTCCATAAGAGCTGCAAAACCTTGCTACACCAGTTAAAGCAGTAAATGGAGCAGAACTCGATGTGGCCTATAGCAGTTAGGACATTGGCCAACTCAATTTGAACTTCATTAGAGCGAACAGACTGCGAAGGGAAGTGTTCAAGGTTACTTTTAAATAAGATTGTGGCGCCAAACTTGACACGTCTAGCGGTCGGGTGATTTGCTGGGTAGGAGTTGTATCCGTGAATTTTGGGGGCAGAATTTCCCAGCAGTCGAGTTTCGCTAAGGAGAGTAATCTTGCTTTTAGCGATGTCATGTGGCTAATAGACTAAAATTCTTCCTGGAAAATTTTGAAATGTGAATTGCTAATGTCGAAAATTTGTCAGATGGGTTTACTAGCGCAAGTTTACCATACTTATATTCTTCAACTTAATAAAACTCTCCCACTGCAAATTTAACCCCTCAGCTCAAACCTTCTGAACAAAATCTACACTCAAAATTTAAATTTTTATTTAACATTTTGTCCACTCCATAACCGCAAAAATATCTACTTGCTGCTAATTCGGCGGAGTTACCGGTTTCCTCCGCCGAAGTACCATCAATAAACTCGCTAGTACATGGCAAATTCATATTTTCGCCAGAGGGAGGACCATTTGGATTACCGATCTCACCTTCAATGGGATAATTCCAATCCAAACTGAAGTCCTCTTCGTTCTCGCAATTCGTGCTCCGCAAATATGGTTGCGTCAATATTTTTATCGACATCAGTCGGGCAGTCAAATACTGTATTTCCCTGACTGATGGATTCGTGTTATTTCCTTGCTTCGATCTCAAAGTTCCAAAGAAGTTTTCGAGGCAATCCTGGTTTAGCCGGCGGAGTAAGATGTATGTGACTCAATTCACTTTTAACATATCTTGGCACAAATTGATCATGCTTTGAATAGTGAAAATTAATTAACTGCCGGCTCTGACTTTATTTCCCAAGTCAACGCTTTGGAAATATTTCACTATTTCTTTTAATTCCTCTTCCTTTTTGTTGGTCGCGCTATACGGATGTCTCCTTATATTTGGGTTCTTAAACGATGTATTATTCAGCGAATCAAAGGCATCATTGCAATGTTTGAGGAACTTTACAGTTGCTAATCCTTTGCCTTGGTTTTCTCCAGAAAACTCATTCGCCTGGTATAGCACTTGTATAGCATTTGCAACTGTGGCACTTAGTTTTTGGGTGGCATACAAAACACGCATTGCTGCATAGCCAATCCGATAAATGTCATTAGGAGTTAGTTTTGGGGCCAATTTTACTGGGTTTTCACAATCCTTGATGAGCATTTCATATACTACACTCCACGATGCTTCTCCATCGGGTGTAATACGGAGGTCTTGTGTAGTGCATTCCTTATGAAATTAAACATATGCACATAATCATATAAAGGGTATACTTTCGTACCCTTTCTTGTCACGAAACATCTTTCGTCATTTGACATTATTTTATTAAAAACTCTCATGTTTTGTTGTGCCTGATCACATATTAATCCTTTCACTGTCAATCCAATCCGTTCGGCTGCTTCTATGTTCTCTAGAACTATGGGTGCCAATTTTTAAATAACCATTGCTTTTCCAACAAAGTAAAAGCTAAACACGTATTTCCAGGGGTCGATTAATCCGCGAATCACGAAGAATAATGCAGATGTAGCGACTTCATTAGTTCTTTGTCCGTCACCGTAATCCTCGAAGCCATCAATTTGGTCGTATGCTGCGTTGTATTCCAATTCCTTCCTAATTGCCACTTTCTGGCATTGCCACTATGATTTTCTGGCATATTAGTAACTACAGCGCGTATGTTATTCTCAATTATCGTATTAATACCGAGTTCTAGCCGCGTAATTGGGCACCATCCGTGCAATGAGACGGTTGACGGCAAACTAAATTTTAATGATTCCCGCATAAACACATAGGCCTTTGAGGATATGTAATTTATGTTCTGTAGAACGCGCTTCTGGTTCTGCGTATACCAAGTGTGCCTCCCTTTCGCCAATATATTAATAATTTCTGCGGCATCGTCGCTAACATCTGCGCTTACTTACGCCTAAGCCCTGTTATTTTCTAAAATGCGATCATTCAGTATTTTTTCCATTTTAGTCCCAGTTTCTGTTGTTTTTCTAAGTTCCTTTTCTAGTTTCTTAATTTTATTATTTAATTTTCCTATTTCCGATTTGTACTCAAAACTGCGTTTTATCAAAAAGGCTTCATTTCGACAGAACATTTCGCAATTCGGACAAACTACCTCTGTCGGCCACGCCTCAGCGAAGGCTGCGGAGGTATCAACCCCTACGTCCATGTCAGTCATCTCGCCCACCTGTTCAGCACAGTCGTTTTGTTGCTGATCACTGTTTTGTGTTTGCGCTGATGTTGTTGGCATCATTATGGGTTGTGCGCTTTTTCAAACACTTAGTATTTAATATGTCAGATGAGTGGAAGTAGTTGTTGTACTTTCTGAAAATGTTCCTCAATTCCGCAAATCTGTGCCCAATATTTTCTCGCCTCAGTACTTCTTAAAGTGTTGATGCCGATTTTTAAATTGTCGCACCACCTGTCGGCATCAACAGCATTAAACGCGAACAATTTACCACCACCCGGACAATTTTTAACAATGCACTTTATTTTCCTAATATATATTTTCCTATGTATATAAAAATCTCTAAACAACCACCACCATAAATTTATATTTATACTCTTCTTTTAAATTTAAACAAATACACATATATAAGTAAATGTACAGTAGATAAGTATAATTTTCTTACTAAACTCTGTAAATATAATGTAAAATCACCAGCTTTATTGACAATACGCTCACACTCACTCACACTCACTCACACCCACTATATCTGCATGTATATATTTTTGGTAAATTGTATATCCCTTTTTTAATTATGTATGCACAAACTATGTATTTTTTCACAATCTCCCTTCACAAACACTCACTCCAATATACGTAAATAAATATTAAATGTATTTTTTTTTGAATTCTGAACAATTTTGTAAAAATTCTTTGCTTTAACTTTTTTACACAATGAATGCTGACAAAGAATGACCCTTTCTCGTGCTAAAAATATGGAAGTGGGAGGTAGGCAAAAGTCATGTTCCTTATTCATTAAAAATGGCGTCAAAAACAATAGAAGTGGAAGGCGGGTATTACAATAACAAAAATCATGTTCCTCATTAATTAAAAAATCACGCCAAATCAATACATGTTTCTTTTTCTCTAACATTCCCACAACAATATCAATACATCAATACAAATGGGTGACAGCAATCAAAACAACCAAAACAAAGGTGGAATTACTTGTCATTCTAATTCGCGCCAAGTACACAAAATTAAGCACAATAATACCAAAACAAAAGTGATATACAGAAATTCCTTTTCAAGCTAATTCGCGCCAAGAATTCGCGTTCAGTAATTAGAAGAAAGACGTTGCTAAACAGCGGCCTGCGCTGGTTCTTCGATGTTAATAGCAGAAAGATAACAAATTCTAATAGCGCCTGACTTTTGGAAAATGGTCTAAGCTCTATATGAATAAGTTCTCTCTGACTATGACTCTGAAGAGGCACCTTTCTCTTTGTTGGTATCTTTTAAGGTATCTTGTCGCGGTCCATGGATTGTGTTCCGCTCTCCCTGGTTCAGCTTTTTCAAGGAAATATGAAGTTGCCTTGTCTTTTGCCTCGTTAATCACTGCTGTCAGCTTCTTCGTTGCTCGGTTGAGCACCGTCTTGTCCCCCGGATTTCTACTGAGGTGCCAAACTCTTCGCAGTCTTCTCTTCTCTCGGACCATGCTATCAATATCAGGAGACCAGAGGTGGAGGTCGCGTTTAGGATACTGTGTTACTCGGTGGTTGAAGGAGTAGAGTAGGTTGCGGCTTCGTGGATGTTCAAAGTGTGATATAGGTTTGGTGTTTCGTCTAACGATTTTAACGGGTCTGGGTACAACATCAATGGGGATATCTATGTTGACTTATATGACTGAATGATCAGAGCATAGGTCATGAAAAGGTGCAGTAGAGATTTTGTTGGGATCAATGCTTTTACTCAGAGCAATATCCAATAGATTTAGGATCTTTTCCGGGTTTGTGGGCCAGTATGTTGGTTCACCTGTGGAGTGACTAGTGAGTTGTACAATTATACAAAGCAACTCCTCTTGGATATCAAAGTATGGAACCCCACCAAGTCTGCTTCGCATCAAAATCACCACATGCTCTTAATCTCTAGCCCACTCTACCAAAGACTTGGTGGAACATGGACTGCAAAACCTTGTATCTAGGAGGTGCATAAACTACTCCTAAAGTAATGTCTCCTAGGGGGCTTGATACATTGACTACTGAGGCTTGGAACCAGTCAAGACTGCTCGAAGCTTGTTTAGAAAATGTTAAAGTTGATTTGATTGGAGTTGCTGCATCACCACGAGTTTGCAGTGATAAGATCGTACCCCTGCCCGAATTTTTGGCAGCGATGACATTTTACCAAGTCGTCAAATTTCCTAGGAGGCCCTATTTTAACCATAGCATTACAAAGTTTCTTGACTTCGAACACTTTTATGTTGTTTGGTGCTGGCTCAAAATCAACAAAGGATATCGACATAGGAGCTTTCGTAATGCGGGTCTTTCCATTGGCGATGTGTCTCACTTCGAGACCAAGTTCGTGGAGGTTCCTAATGATGTATTGAATAGAGGTTTAATAATGCAAGTTTTTAATAACCGCACGATATGCCTTTTCTTCTTTCAACTGATATGAGTGAAATAAGACTCCCACTTCACAGAATATATTTACCAGCTCTCTGTAGTGATCACTGTTCTGCAGCATAATGCGTACTTGCCCGTCAACTTTGTAGGAATAATCATTACTACCGATGTTTTTTTCAATCAGTTCTCGCATGGTTTCAATGTCTTCCACCAAGGGAATGAAGATTGCAGGGGGTTTGCATTTTTTTTGGCACCTGTTCCATAGGGGATGGTCCCTAAGGGTTTCCTGGAGTATTGTGGGTTTCCATAGCTCCAAGAATCTCGAAGCGATTTCCATTGAGAATGTTGTTTGACATATTCGGGTCATCATACCATACGACGTTACGTAACTGTTTAGCCTGAATCGGTTCCTCCACATCGGCTGTTAATGTTTTTCCAGATAATGAAGACGAAGGCAAAGAAGCTCTAGCGAAAGCAACTTCTTATTTGGTATTTCGGGCGAGCGCGTCTCTGTTTTGGAAGCAGATACAGTTATCCACTTGTCCCGGGAGTGCCAGGAAACACCTTTACTGACGCCAACGTTAGTGTCATACATAGTGTCGTCAACGACGGCGAACGACAATAATGAAATACGTTTTTAAGATAACGAATGAAAATAAAAACAACAAAAAAAAAAGAAAAGAAGATACAGAAGGTGGGTGTTTCTTGTACGAGCAAAAATGATGCACAATCACGCTTTGTTGTTGCGTGCGCGAAGGTAAATTTATTTTCTTATCTTCCCTTATGTTCGTGGAAACCCCAACTGCTTTGATTTCGTTTTTTAATAAATATCACTTGGGCATTTGCCTAGTGGTGAAATAGTTGAATACATTGAAATTCAAATTCAAATTCAATTTTTTAAGTGAAACTTCTAAGGGCGCATTGGCAGTAAAATTGAGGAATATTTCGGCGCCGTGATGGCGCGACCAATGACAAAAATGGAAGAAAAATATGTAAGAGAAACAGAGAAGGAATACACCGCAGACATACAAATTTTTTATGCTCATTCAAGGAAAGAAAGAAAAAGAGGAAATAAAACGTAAAAACATGAATAAGCTGTGATGTGTTCGCAAATGTTGGCAAAATCATGCGGCAAACGTAAATATAACAAAAACAATGGCACACACCACTACGTTTTTGGTTAGAAACAAGCAAAGAACATGAATGAACGAACTATTTTCTTCTTTTCGGCTCGCTCATGAGTCATGACACACGAGGGTCGGACTCAGAGAGAACTTATCACATATAGCGTTTACAATTCTCTCAAAAGCTTTTTACGTTTTTTTCAAATAAGTAGAAGCTATAAAATATGTTACTTTTCTGCAATTAAAATCGAAGAACGCGCAGGCCGCTGTGTAGCAACTTCATTCTGCTAACTACTGAACTGAAGTAACTATGCAAACAGAAATATTAG
This sequence comes from Cacoxenus indagator, assembly GCA_035041755.1. Lineage (NCBI taxonomy): Eukaryota > Metazoa > Arthropoda > Insecta > Diptera > Drosophilidae > Cacoxenus > Cacoxenus indagator. The sequence continues at coordinate 378,916 of JAWNKX010000204.1, forward strand.
AAGGTGGGTGCTTGTTGCGAAATGGAAGCAAGCGCTATTTCCCCTTCTTGCTGTATCTTCCGAAAATTTTGTGTTCTTGGCACGAATTACCGTGAAAAGGAATTTCTGTATATCACATTTGTTTTGGTTTTTTTCATTTCCGTCACCCATTTTGATTTTGATGTATTGATATTTTTGTGGGAATGAAGCGTAAAAGGAACATGTGTTGGTTTGGCGCGACTTTTTAATGAATGAGGAAAATGATTTTTGTTATTGCAATTCCCACCACCTACATGTATTGGTTTTGGTGGAACATTATTGATAACTAAAATTGATTCAAAATGCACCCATCCATCCCTGACAGGGTTATCCGTCGAGTGTCGAATAGAGTAAAAAATTGAAGGCGCCGGCCAATTATGTCTCCCGTTGATCCCATTACAGCCGAGGAAGTCTCAGCACATATTAAAGGGTTGAACACTAAAAAGGCTCCAGGTGAAGATAGACTGGACAACTTTACACTTAAGGCAATGCCGCTAAGAGCTGTGCTATTTCTCGTCCTCATTTTTAACTCAGTGCTGAGATTGAGATATGTGCCGAAGCAGTGGAAGAAGGCGAGAATTTGCATGATAAAGCAAATAGTTCCTTCCTTTCAACTTTATTCTCGAAGGATTTGTGGCTAAGGAGTACGTGGTGGCAGCGTATCTTGACATAAAGCAGGCTTTCGACCTAGTTTGGCACGACGGGCTGCTCAGTAAGCTCAAGAATCTCTTGCCGTCTCAACTATGGTTAATCGTGCGCAGCTACCTTGAGGTTCTTCTCAGTAGTACTGGATGGTGTGGAGTCTAGCATCAAGGCTATTTGCGCAGGTATCCCCCAGGGTAGCGTTTTGGGGCCTACACTCTATACCCTGTTCACGCACGACATGCCCACTGGGTCAGAAATACCACTGAAGGATCCTCTGGATCTGATCATTGCCACGTTTGCAGAAGATACGGCCATCCTCGTCAGAAACAAGTGCATTTACGAAGCCACAGACTCACTGCAGCAATACCTGCATATTTTTGAAAACATGACACGACGCTGTAACATTTGCATTAACAAAAACAAATGTGCCAATGTGACGTACGCCATACGGCCGGATTTCTGTCCGGGAGTTTTCATTGGAAACCAGCTGCTGGAACACCATTCAGGTTGCAAATATCTGGGTGTGTATTTGGATAGGCGGCTAACTTTCAAGACGCATATTTCAAGTATTACGAAATCCTTAAGACAGAGGATTGGTAAATTGCATTGGCTTTTAACTAGCAGGAATAAATTGTCCTTGGGAAATAAGGTGAACATTTACAAAACCATAATTGCTTGGCGATACGGTTTGCAGTTGTATGGTATAGCAGCGAGGTCAAACATCACGAAGGTGAGAGTACTGCAGGCCAAGACATTGCGAATGCTTACTGGTGCCCCTTGGTTCATGTGAACGGCGGACCTTGAAAACGACTTAAAAATACCGAAAATTGGCGATGTGATAAATCGTTAGGCCAAAAAATATATAGAGAGGTTAAAAAATCATCCAAATAAACTAGCAAGGCGCCTTCTAAAATGACGCAGAATTGGAGGAGTTAGGGCAGAGAGACGGCTGAGAGGATCGCACCCTGCCGACCTCCACAACAGATCATTTTAATATTATATCTACACTTTACTATATCCCCACTTATTATTTAAGTTGTTTTGTTAATTTTTGTATATACATTTTAAATGAAGTTGTTTTAATAATAACAGAAAAATTAAATATAAAGGAAATAAATATAAATAAAAAAATAAATACAAAAAAATCCATACCTATTGTTTGGGCTAGATGTGTCGAAAAATCAAAGTTGAATACAGCTAATTCTACCTTTACTACCAGGCAAACAGAAAAAACAGCAAGAAACTGCAAGTGTTCCATGTGAAAATGAAATCAAAACAGCTGCGCATTGGGAATATCAGGAAAGACAAAGAAATAAATTTTGCCAACGTTTGACCACGCAACAACACAGCGTGTGACATTTGTTTTTCTTCTTTCTTGTTTGCCGAACATAAGGGAAGGCAAAGGAAAAAGATATGCCTGCGTGAATCAATATGTAAATAAAACAAAATTTGTTTCTAGTTACATTATTTATTTTAACAACTCGTGAGCAACAGAACAGCTTGCTTCAACGAGTCGGAGTTTTGAACTAAACTAAACCGTTCGCCAGCCGCTAACTATACAGCTAGCGTAGTCCTTATAATAACGATCTCCCGGGGTGCTGCTGCATGCGTGGTGTCAGACTTAGTTCGCCGTTGGTTCTAAATGCCAACGTTGGTGCGTTTGCTGTTAATGCCGATGCTGGTCTTCTACGGTGTTACTGCATGTGCGGTGTGAGGCTCGGTTTGACGCACAGCTACTTCATTTCGCTTCTTGCCGACTAAGTGTTTTCTCGTGGGCTAAGTATACTATTGCTGCGGTCGACAGGATAGCTTTGTTGTAGTCTTATGCCATCGTGTTACCGTCGCTGACTTCTCTTCTCCAGACTTGGATGACCTTGACCAGGGTGAAGCACATAATAACACCGGTAAACGTAATTGTTCTAGACACAATACAGTCCGTAGTTAGTTTTATTTGTATAGCGTCGATGTGCCGCAGGTCGCCGATGCTCATCTTATGAAGGTAAGGTAGACTCAAAATATCTTGATGGTCTGTGACATTTATGAGTGTAGCTGTCGCCGAGTTGGGTGACCTCTTCAGAATGCTTTTCTGATTCTTGTATAGTGATCCGTTTATTCGTATGGCACTATCAAAGGTGACAGATAGGGCCCTGTGATAAGTTCTTCGTTCTCGCTTGTTGTTGTTATTCGAGCGATTTTGTCGTTGATTATGATGATGGCAACATCGGCAAACCACCAAATGTGCCAAATGGCGTGTAGTTGTTACGTACACGTCGGTTTGGTCATCTCTCTACAGAATATTTATTTCAGTTCTGAGCAGCAGTTCTTTATTGCAATTATGAGGTTATTGCAATCTACTACATTGTTGCTGTCTGCTAAAGGAAGAATTGTTCCGTTGTGCTGAATTGGATAGACTGTTATTCTCTTACAATCTAGCTCCCCCTTAGGATATTTAATTAAAAAATACAAAAATTTATCATCTAACAAAGCTGTGACATAAGTTAATTTATAGTAATATTTGTAGTGTCTTTAGATCATTATTATTCAAAATTGTGGGGTTTACAATGACGATTTTTGCTACAGTTAATGTTTCATATAGATGGTCTGTATCAATTTGATTCTGTTTTACACTTCCAATTATTATATTGACAGTGTCGGTTAACCTATTGGTTTGATCCTGAATTTTCGTGTTAGATAACTGTCTATTTTCTAAGTTTAGTCCGGTGTCCCGGCCACCACCTACAGCGCGGAGTATGAATAATTGGCCCGTCTATCTTATATTGTCTTTGTGAACCACTCGCCCTTTAATTGGAACTGTGGTTCTTAAAGTCTTCGCCAAGTCTTCGATTGCTATTTACATTGACCAGTTCTCCTACTTCAAATATCCTATTCTGTCTCAATGGGTTATTCCGATTCAGCTGTTGTTGTTGTGCCTTTTCGAGTAAAAACCCCTTCTTTCATTTGGCTCTGGGGAATTCGCATTAAATATTTCAATCGGTTTTTTTTTTTGTTACCGATTGCACTGATCTATTATATTCAATTGTCGCTTGTAGAAATAGTTCGACCACAACTTCGATTTTCCTTTCTTGTTTCAAGCATCTAGCAATTTCTGTGAGTGTACTTTGTAGACGCTCTATTTGACCATTTGATGTGCTGTGCAATGGTGGAGCGTTTACAACGTCCTAGTGGACTAGACTGTCGTTTTTCTTAAAGGAGATGATATGGCGAGTTTTCTCGCCTAACATAATGAAACCTCGTATCAAGGGAAATTGTGCGTGCCCCAGAATAATCAGATTTTTGAAGCAATTAATTGGCTTATCGGTAGTTTCTATGGTGAAACCCAGTGATGCCTTACTATGAATTGTGGTAGCATCAGATTGAATTTCTGCTTCAAGTTCATGAGTGGGTTGTCGCGAAAGCACATCGGCGACTCGGTTCCCTTTGCCTGGTTTATAGAATATTTAAGCATTATGCTCATCAACGAAGACTTTCCAATTTGGATTTTTGTCCGAGACCGCGAAGATCAGTGGATGGTGGTCTGTGAAGATCCTTAAGTCGTTAACACCATACAGATAGTATCTCAAATTCTTCAATGCCCAAACTATGGCTAATAGTTCTCTTTCATTCGTTGCGAATTTTGTCTCTCTCTCATTCAGAGTTCGAGGTGTCATGGTAATAGGTTTACCATTTTGGGATAGTACTACTAGCTCCTGTTATGAAGCGTCCGTCGTTAGATCGAACGGCTTCTTGAAGTCAGGGTACTGGAGCATGATGTCTTCTTTTTTTTTTATTTTTTTATTTTTTTTTTTATTTTTTTATTTCCCATATGTCGTGTACATATGTCTTTATTTTTTATTAAGACTATTAGTACATGGTTTAAAAGTTATTTCTGGGTTGTAACTAATTTATGTGAGCAGATCACAAAAGTTTTTTATTTTTGTAAGGATGTAGGGGAAAAAAAATCAAAATAGTAACAAAAATAATATACATTTAAATTAAATTAATACAATTATAGAGCAAAATATAGTAAAGTAAACATAAATGTAATAAAAATATAAAATACAAAAATAAACACATTAAACAAAAGCAAAGAAAAAAAGTGGTATTGAGATATATATATATATATAATTTCGAATTTATTCAACCAGATCCACTGGCCTTGTCCTCTGTTACCTGCGTCTGCTTTGTAGTTCCTGTATTGGTAGTAGATTGACACCAACATTTGGGTGTTTGGTAAGCTTGGTCTGGTAGATACGACTTATTTTTGTAATCTCCTCTGTTACTGTTGGAATATTAAGATCACGATGCAGATCATTGTTAGTTATATACCACCCAGCCTTGGTGATCATGCGAATTATTTTTGATTGTTGTCTTTGTATTATGTCTGTATTTGATTTTTTGGCCGTTCCCCAGATTTGTGCTCCGTACGTCCAGATTGGTCTTATAATAGCTTTGTAGATCAGTATTTTGCTTTCTAATGTTAATTTTGATTTGAGCAGCCAATATAATTGACTAATCCTCAGCTTGATTTGATCCCGTTTTTTAAGTATATGGTATTTCCAGTTGAGTTTGTTATCAATATATAATCCTAGGTATTTGACTACGTTTTCAATTTTTACGTCAGCTCCGTCAATCGTTATACGAGGTGGTGTGAATTTAGTTTTAGTTGTATATATAACATGTACTGTTTTGGTATTGTTTACTTTTATTTTCTACATTTCAAACCACTTTAGGGTAGTATCCAGATGTTGTTGCAGTTTGGATGTTGCTGTGTTTACTTGTCTATGTGTGCTAAGTATTATAGAGTCATCAGCAAATGTGGCTATCATTGAAGCGTCGTCATTTGGTGATGGTATGTCCGCTGTGAAGATAGTGTATAATAACGGTCCTAGTACACTACCTTGTGGTACGCCTGTTTTGATTTTTCTTAATGTGGAATATTCATCTGAGTCCTTAACGAAAAAATGTCTTTCTGTGATATAGTATACTAATATCTCTAGTACGTTATGCAGGAATATATTGCGCAATTTGCTGATTAGTCCTTTGTGCCAAACTTTGTCGAATGCCTTTTCTACATCTAGAAAAACTCCTATGCAGAACTTTTTGTCGTCAAGATCGATTAAAATTTTATGAGTCACACGATGGATTTGTTGTATGGTCGAGTGTTTTCGTCAAAAGCCAAATTCCAACATTTATTTTAAAGTTATTTTTAATAACTAATTGTTCACTAAAAGTGAGGATCGCTGATTTCAGTATAGCAGTGTTTTTGTTTGTTTCTTTACTATTCACCTCAAGTGGCACAACAGAAATATGTTACAAAACATAATTCAAACAACGGATAAAAATGTACAAATACAGAAATAACACCAAAAACAGAGTAGTACGTATTTTGACGACGTTCGAATCTTTCGAACAAAGTTTAAGGGAAAAATTGAACCTCTAAATGTTATATACTCTTTGAACAACACAAGCAAAAACAAGAGTAACAAGAGTAAACAATGTAACGGAACGCAAACAATACTGCAACAATACTGGGTAAGCACACCAATCATAACCAACAGGTTAGCGCTTCTCTCTCAAGACGACGACAGTCAAGTGAACAGTGCTGCGGAAAGTGCTTCCCAAGCATCAAATTCGCCAGAACAAAAAAATATCAAATCGGTTAAGCCACCGCCAATATATGTTCAAGACGTCGAACAAATTAGCGTTCCTAGCAATGCTCTAAAAAATTTAATTAAATATAAATACATTTTAAAAACGCTGCAGAATAACGAGGTGCTAATACAAACAAAAGATTCTTCCAGTTACTCCACAGTTACTAAGGTGCTGCAAGAGCACAGCGCGAAATACTACACGTTCAAACCGAAAAAAGAACGTCGATTTAAAATAGTGATGAGGAATATGCACAACGCTACTGACATTAATGAAATAATAAATGAGCTTCTCGACCTAGGGCATGAAGTCATACATATCCACAATGTACAACAAAAAGTCACGAACAAACTCCTTCCATTATTCTTCATCGAACTGAAAAACAAAAAACACAACAAAGATATTTATAACATATACACACTACTCTGCACGAAAACCATTTTTGAGCCCCCACAACATAAATGCATAACATCGCAATGCACAAATTTTCAAAAATACGGCCACACGGGAAATTTTGCACCAGAGATCTGACCTCCGTCAAATGCACCGGTAAACACAAAACAATCGACTGCAAAATTTAAGCCAACGGTCATATAAAATGTGCCTTGTGCGGTGCTGCACACAATTGGAAACTACAAAGGTTGCGATATATACAAGGCATTGAAAATAAAAAGATTTCCATCCCTTAGATAAAGTAGCCACCAAGTTCCGGCTGAGACAGTAGCAGTAGCTCCAATCGATACTCAATACTATAAAGATTTGAGTAGCTAATAATAAGAAGTAGCTAATAATAAGAATGACACAAAAAATGGCGAAAAGAATAAGAAGGAACAATTTACGTATCCAACCAATGAATACGGAAGTAGACGGATTGACATAAATACTGACATTACTGAGATGAAAGACCTGGTGAAACAATTATTCCAACAAGTCACGAATATGATAAACGTCATAACAATCCTCATATCGAAGATGGACAAACAAAATGGAAACTAAATTAAGGATCATAACTTGGAATGCAAACGGACTGAAAAACCATATTGACGAACTACAAATACTTCTTCATGACAACAGCATTGACATAGCCCTAATCTCGGAGACACATTGCACAGACAAACACTTCATACACGTTAGAGGGTACAAAGTATATACCACAAACCACGCCGATGGCACAGCGCACGGTGGAACAGCCATAATTATTAAGCATTGCATAAAGCACGACGAGCTTGAACCTTATCAGCATAACTACATACAAGCGACAAACATTCAACTTAATGATCTCGTAAGACCGCTCACAATATCTGCTGTATATAGCCCATCAAAGCATAATATTACACACACAGAATATAAGAATTTAGTCAACTCTATTGGACAACTCTTCATTGCAGCCGGTTATTAGAACACGAAACACACCATGTGGGGATCGAGGCTAACGAACAAAAAAGGCAAAAACTTCCTCAGCGCTACGCAGTTCACAAACTCTAAACACTTGAGTACAGGCGAACCAACATATTGGCCAACAGACATTAATAAAACACCTGACTTGATAGATTTTTTCATAACAAAGAACCTGGACAATCGAAAATGTAAAATCTTATCCCAATTCGAACTCTCGTCAGACCACAACCCTATAGAATTAATATATGACTCTCACGTCACGCATACACATGTAAACAGACTTTCGTACAACAACAGAACTGACTCGCATAATATAAGGAATACATTGACATTAATTTAATGACCGACATCCCTCTTAAATCATATGGGGACATCGAGTCAGCGATAGTATTCCTGAATGATGATTGCAACTTTCGCCGATGACACAATACTCCTCATAAAAACATAAATATTGCAACATCCATGTTGCAAGCAGACTTTATTTTTTTTAAACACTTATTAAACACTTGCCTCTCTTAGTAAGTGGCATATTAAAATAAACAAAAACAAAACAGTACAAGTTATATACACTACTAAGACTAGATTCACACCAATCCATATAAATATTGACGGAGACGACGTAACTATTCAAAAAGAAGCCAAGTACTTAGGATTATATATTGACAGTAAACTAAACTGGAAACACCATATACAAAAAAAGCGTGACCAAATCAAAATGAAACTAAGACAACTGCACTGGCTGCTCAAACCAAATTCAAACATTTCACTTAAAAATAAGCTCCTAATCTATAAGACAATTATTAAACCAATTTGGACATATGGAGCCGAAATATGGGGAGTTGCAAAAAAATCTTATATAAAGTTAATCCAGAGGCAACAATCAAAAATTTTTCGCACAATCACAAAAGCATAGTGGTATATCACCAACACGGACATTCATCGAGACTTATGAATTACGACAGTAGATGAGGAAATAATAAATAATCAATTTAAGCAGAAAATACCAAACCAAATTTTTCCAGAATTCGAACGATGGTGGGAACACATTACCATTAGAAGAACTAACTCGGCAACGAAGGCTAAAAGGGGTGAGACCAGTGGACCTCACATAGCACATATTACTTCATTACATTACTTACACATTGTTAATTGGTGTTATCTTTAATTCTTTATTTATTGTTAAAATACATGTATTGTTAAATTCCAGTCACAACACTATTACACGAACTGATTGTAAAGTTAAAATTCACCCACTTGTCCTAAATATTAATCTGTACAATAGTCGATTTATTTTTCTATTATTAAATTATTTCTATTATTATTTATTATTATTATTTCTATTATTATTTCTATTATTATTAAAAAAAAAATTATAAAACTATTCAAAAGTACTTCAAACTTTGAATTCTTAAAGTTAAACTTAAATGTAAAACCAGGCCACCACTGTGGTTTCCTCGCGAACTTATTCAATTCAAAAACTTAACAGACTATTTAAAAATTAAAAAGATCAATATCTTCCGTTGATTATGCTACCTACGCAATATCTCGTTATCATCTTCAACACCTTAATAATCTTTGCTACTCGTCATATGTTACCTATGTCAAAGAGGACATACAACGTGATCCGAAAAAAATCTTCAATTTCATTAATATTAAGAGCAGGGTGGAGTCATTTCCAACCTGTATGAAACTGAATGGTGTTTAAGGTTTCAACGGTGTAAAAATTTCGAATCTTTTTGCAAAATTTTTTCAAAGCATATATACTAATTTTAATAAAAACTTAAATACTCAATATCCATATTCGTTGAGTAATTTTAACCAATTGAATGTACCAGTAATCGTATATGATACAGTTTTAAATTACTTAAAATCCTTAAAACTAAATTTTTTACTAGGTCCGGATGGTGTATCTAGTTGTATTCTAAAGCTGTGTGCTAATGCTTTGCATATACCAATCAGCAAACTGTTTGAAATATCGTTAAATACCTCTATTTTACCTAGTATTTGCAAACAATCTCGCATTATTCCTCTCCATAAAAAGGGTAATAAAGCTAATATTTCAAATTAAAGAGGAATCGCTAAACTGTGTGCGATTTCGAAGTTATTTGAACATATAATTACCGATCAGATTCAGCAATTCGTTCTTCCTTTGTTGAGTACTTCTCAACATGGGTTTATTAAAAAGCGGTCAACTTCGACCAACTTACTAGAATTCACCTCACTAGTTAATCTTAGTTTTTACCAACAACGCCAAATGGACGTTATTTACACTGATTTCAGAAAGGCCTTCGACATTGTTTGTCATTCCGTACCTCTTTATAAACTGGATGCCTTTGGTATTCCACACAACCTGGTCAGTTGGATTACTTCCTACCTAACGTCCAGAACTCAAAATGTTTTGTTTAAAACAGTCACATCGGACATCCTCCGATGTCTCTCAGGTCAGTCACCATGGTCCGTTGTTATTCAATATTTTTATAAACGATTTACTAGTTGCCATTAAACATTTTCACAAGTTGACGTACGCTGACAATGTGAAACTATGCATGTCTATTTTATCTCCTCTCCATTTAAAGTTTCTTCAAGATGGCCTTGACTCTTTATGTCGGCGGTGCTCTATAAACTTTCTTTGACTTAATTGTGAAAAATGTAAACGTATGTCGTTCCTTCGTAAAAATGTGATTGTAAATAATTATCGTATTAACGATCACATCCCAAAAGGATATTATACAATTTAATGATCTGGGGGTATTGATGGATTCAAAGTTGAATTTCGCAAGCCACATTTTCGAATCCATCAATAAGGCTAAGGGTGTGTTAGGATACATTAAACATTGGTCTAAAGAGTTTAATGATGCTTATACCACTAAATTGCTGTTCACATCCTTAGTTAGACTTATTTGAGAATATGTATATTATGTATGGGACCCCAGCTTAGAATGTATAGCGATCACATTGAACCAATACAAAAACATTTCTTACTGCTTGCATTGCGTAACATGCACTGGGATTCAAATGTCCACCTCCCATCCTATCGATGCCGCCTAAAGCTTATCCAACTACCTATGTGGGCCATTCGTAGAACTACTCTTGGTGTGATGTTTTTACATAATTTAATTGGTGGTAGTATATATTCTCCTTTTTTGTTTGGTAGCATTATATTTAACGTTCCTTCTCATGTTAATAGAGGTTATGCTTCAATATCTATAGGTTTCTGTAGAACTACTTATCTGCTGCATAATCCATTTCGCGTCTTATATCAATCATACGATTTGCACTATAACCTGGCATTCATCTCTAAATCTTCTGATAATCTAAAATCTACTCTATTATGTTATCTCAACTCATTAATAATGAATAATTTTGATGTCGAATTCTTGGATACGTAGCCGCCATCTGGCAAGCCTCGGTATCAGCTTGCGTTTCTCTATTGCCCTTCGTAAGGCGTTGGTTGCGTGTACTTTGTTACACGTTGTACACCGATAGCGCTTATGTGGCAACGGACATTTGCTCGAGAAATGGCCCAAACCACTACAGTTATAGCATTTAATTTTTGGGTCTGTTATTCGTGCTTGAGTCGGCTTAGGTTCTTGTTTTGAGGGAGTATATTTATTTTCGGTGAAAATCTAACCCCGATTGATAAAGAAGTCTTGGATTGTATCTCGCATCTGTTTCATCGTCGTGAATTTTGTTGCAGCAATACTTAGTTGGAGTTCGCGGTAATTAAGACTTGTTCGCGTGTATCTTAGGGTACCGATTTCCTGGGGATGACATGCGGAAACATACTCTTTGATGCTTTCTTTCTGTCGTGTGATTGAAATAGCCACTGCATAGTGGATTTCAGACTCGTTTGGCTTCAAGACGAACTCGTTACGTAGTGCGTTTGCTAGATCGATCCACGTCGTATACAAAATGTGGCGTCGTACAACATGCGCCCTTAAGTCATGTGATGATTGCTAGTAGTACGAATTTCTCCTCTCATTGGTACGCATCGACAGCTTTGTCCATAAATTAGTCGATCTTTATCGAATTCTGGTTGGTCGGGTCATATTCCTGCAATGTGTTCGCTATTTCCGTTGCCGACGCTTGCCGTGGGTACACATGCGATGTAAACGTATCGTTTGCCGTATGAACTGAGGTGTTGTTTCTACTTTGTGGCTGTTCTGGATTAGGATTAGGACTGGTGACGTCGTTTACGATTGGGGTAGAAACTTCTACGTAGTTGGAGTTGCGTTTGTATTAACAAGTTGGTTGTGTAATAAGTGAGTCATGTAGTCGTGTAGCTGCTTCACCTGCGCTTTCAGCTTTTTCGAGCATTATGCATTGCTGATTCTTGCTGTTTTTTCTTTTCCTGATAGTAAAGGTAGAATTAGCTTTATTCAACTTAAATTTTTCGACATACCTAGCACAAAAAATAGTACTTTATAACTTATAACGTACTATATGCATTTTAAGTTAATTTGTATTGGCTGCATAGAGTTCCTGTTTGAAGCGCCAACGTACTAATCCTACCCCCTGCTATTGAGGTGGTATCTATTTATCACCTATCCATTTATACCAAAAATAACAAACAGAAAACCTTACCTTACTTTACCCACCATGGAAAGAAATCCATGTCAACCCAATCATCACCTGCGCCAAACCAATACATGTTACTTTATCGCTATCATTCCCACAACAATATCAATACATCAAAACACAAATGGTTTTATTTTTTATTTACTAAAATTTTGTAAAATTGTATTCCTGCTTCCGATCAGGGGACAGACACCCCATTAGGCAGCTCTACTTAATAACAATTATATTGAGAATTATTTACACATATAAATCTTAAGGTTAGGTATATAACTAGTAATAATATTTATATACAGAATTTATATTTTAAGATTATGACAGTAGTTGTCTGAAATGCCGTCTTTTTAGCTGATGTATAGTTGAGGAGTGGACAAGTTTCCTAGCCAATCTCTTTGCGTGATTTCTTAATCTGGTGTTATATCTACTTTTGTGTAGATTTATTTCGTCCTCAACTAGGGCTATGTTGAAATCATAGTGTACACGGCTATTCCTGCCGTACCAAGGACAGCCAGTGATTGTGCATAGAGCATAATTCTGAAACCTTTGAAGTTTTGTACGGTGAGTTCTAGACGTCGTTCCCCATATTTGTATGCCGAATCGTAATATCGGCCATATTTTAGACCGTTCTTTTGCTCTGCAATGGCAGTCGGCTTCTGCTACCTAACAACCAATGGAGATGACGCAGTCTGCTTCTACAGGTCGCTACTGTGACTTGTATGTGTCGCCGAAATGTAAGTCGTTTGTCCAGGATTAGCCCAAGTACTTTGCTTCAGTTTTGAGTACCAACATCACACCGTTATCCGAAATGGGAGGAGGTATACTCTTTCTGGTACTTTTGCTCGGGTTGAGGTGGACATTCCATCTCCGTGCCCAGTCTATCAGCTTGTCCAAATATTACTTTAAGATAAGGGCGCTGATAGCACTGGAAGGGTTGCTCACCATGACACAAACATCATCCGAATATGACGCCATAAGCAGGGACCTGGGCGGTATCCCGAGGGCTGTATCATCAGGCATTGGCATGTCAGCAGCAAATAGTGAGTATAGGAAAGGTCTCAGCATACTTTCCTGAGGAACACCTGCCCCCACAGTATGAGGGCGAGACAGCGTCGCTCGCACTTTGACCCTGAAGGATCGATCACCCAAGTAGGATCGTATCAGAGCAAAAAACGGCGAAGGGAGGGAGGATTTGACTTTCTGCAGCAGCCCCTGGTGTCGTACGCGATCAAGTGCCTGAGCGAATTTAGGAATACCGCATTACAGAAGTTCTTCCTGTCAAACGACTTTAGTATGTGGTCGATGGTTGTATGCAGCTGGTCCACGGTACCATGCTCCGGTCGAAATTCGAATTGTTGGTTGAGACTACGATTTCTTTCCTTGGCTATTTCAACTAATCTGACACCAACCAGTCGTTCCCATACCTTCGATAACAAAGGCAGGAGACTGATAGGCCGATAGGGAAGTCCGATTTCCCAAGCTTATGGACCATGGAGACAATTGCTAACTTCCTGGCTGAGGGGTAATGCTGTGTACTCCTTATAGCGTTGAAAATCGCCCTTATAACATGTATAGTATTCAGTGGTAGCGCCTTGATGGTGCGATTGCACATAATATCAAGACCTGCAGCCTTATAAGGTTTTAGACGTCGAATGACAGCATAAATTTTATCGACCGTCAATGGCCTCTCAGGTGGGTCCAACTGTGTGGGCGTGGGCAGGAATCGTTCAGTTTGTATTCCCTTTCCTTGCTGTATAAAGTCTCGTTGCTGAAATCGATGTTCCAAATGTGCGGCAAAAGAGTTGGCTTACTCAGCATCAGTGAGGCACCATCTTCCATTTTCATCTCTTATTGGCAACTGCCTAATAGGATGTCTCGTGCAGTTGCGTGTGGCTTTCTCTAAGCAGAACTCAGCATCCCTCTTCGTAGACATGTTTTCCAGCATAAAATAAAATTGCTGTGTCCGCTGGCTATTGAGCTCGGATCTGAGCAGTTCTGATGCATGGTGCCAATTTGATTTGTCTTCTGGTTCACGAGAACGTTGGAAAATTTTACGAAGTCTACGCTTCTCTAGAAGAAGGCGTCTCAATCTTGCATTTAGTTTGAATGACGCATTGAAGTGTAGTGGCGGGTGCCGTCAATCGTTTTTTATATAACATGTACTGTTTTGGTATTGTTTACTTTTATTTTGTACATTTCAAACCACTTTAGGGTAGTATCCAGATGTTGTTGCAGTTTGGATGTTGCTGTGTTTACTTGTCTATGTGTGCTAAGTATTATAGAGTCATCAGCAAATGTGGCTATCATTGAAGCGTCGTCATTTGGTGATGGTATGTCCGCTGTGAAGATAGTGTATAATAACGGTCCTAGTACACTACCTTGTGGTACGCTTGTTTTGATTTTTCTTAATGTGGAATATTCATCTGAGTCCTTAACGAAAAAATGTCTTTCTGTGATATAGTATACTAATATCTCTAGTACGTTATGCAGGAATATATTACGCAATTTGCTGATTAGTCCTTTGTGCCAAACTTTGTCGAATGCCTTTTCTACATCTAGAAAAACTCCTATGCAGAACTTTTTGTCGTAAAGATCGATTAAAATTTTATGAGTCACACGATGGATTTGTTGTATGGTCGAGTGTTTTCGTCAAAAGCCAAATTCCAACATTTATTTTAAAGTTATTTTTAATAACTAATTGTTCACTAAAAGTGAGGCTCGCTGATTTGAGTATAGCAGTGTTTTTGTTTGTTTCTTTACTATTCACCTCAAGTGGCACAACAGAAATATGTTACAAAACATAATTCAAACAACGGATAAAAATGTACAAATACAGAAATAACACCAAAAACAGCGTAGTACGTATTTTGACGACGTTCGAATCTTTCGAACAAACTTTATGGGAAAAATCGAACCTCTATATGTTATATACACTTTGAACAACACAAGCAAAAACAAGAGTAACAAGAGTAAACAATGTAACGGAACACAAACAATACTGCAACAATACTGGGTAAGCACACCAATCATAACCAACAGGTTAGCGCTTCTCTCTCAAGACGACGACAGTCAAGCGAACAGTGCTGCGGAAAGTGCTTCCGATTCATCAAATTCGCCAGAACAAAAAAATATCAAATCGGTTAAGCCACCGCCAATATATGTTCAAGACTTCGAACAAATTAGCGTTCCTAGCAATGCTCTAAAAAAATTAAATATAAATACATTTTAAAAACGCTGCAGAATAACGAGGTGCTAATACAAACAAAAGATTCTTCCAGTTACTCCACAGTTACTAAGGTGCTGCAAGAGCAAAGCGCGAAATACTACATGTTCAAACCGAAAAAAGAACGTCGATTTCAAATAGTGATGAGGAATATGCACAACGCTACTGACATTAATGAAATAATAAATGAGCTTCTCGACCTAGGGCATGAAGTCATACATAATCACAATGTACAACAAAAAGTCACGAACAAACTCCTTCCATTATTCTTCATTGAACTCAAAAAGAAAAAACACAACAAAGATATTTATAACACATAAACACTACTCTGCACGAAAACCATTTTTGAGCCCCCACAACATAAATGCATAACATCGCAATGCACAAATTTTCAAAAATACGGCCACACGGAAAATTTTGCAACAGAGATTTGACCTCCGTCAAATGCACCGGTAAACACAAAACAATCGACTGCAAAATTTAAGCCAACGGTCAAATAAAATGTGCCTTGTGCGGTGCTGCACACATATGGAAACTACAAAGGTTGCGATATATACAAGGCATTGAAAATAAAAAGATTTCCATCCCTTAGAGAAAATAGCCACCAAGTTCCGGCTGAGACAGTAGCGTAGCTCCAATTGATACTCAAATCTTTATAGTACGCTCAAGTAGCTAATAATAAGAAAGACACAAAAAATGGCGAAAAGAATAAGAAGGAACAACTCACGAATCCAACCAATGAATATGGAAGTAGACGCATTGACATAAATACTGACATTACTGAGATGAAAGACCTGATGAAACAATTATTCCAACAAGTCACAAATATGATAAACGTCATAACAATCCTCATATCGAAGATGGACAAACAAAATGGAAACTAAATTAAGGATCATAACTTGGAATGAAAACTGACTGAAAAACCATATTGACGAACTACAAATACTTCTTCATGACAACAGCATTGACATAGCCCTAATCTCGGAGACACATTGCACAGACAAACACTTCATACAAGTTAGAGGGTACAAATTATATACCACAAACCACCCCGATGGCACAGCGCACGGTGGAACAGCCAAAATTATTAAGCATTGCATAAAGCATGACGAGCTGGAACCTTATCAGCATAACTACATACAAGCGACGAACATTCAACTTAATGATCTCGTAAGACCGCTCACAATATCTGCTGTATATAGCCCACCAAAGCATAATATTACACACACAGAATATAAGAATTTAGTCAACTCTATTGGACAACTCTTTATTGCAGCCGGTGATTACAACGCGAAACACACCATGTGGGGATCGAGGCTAACGAACAAAAAAGGCAAAAACCTCCTCAGCACTTGAGTACAGGCGAACCAACATATTGGCCAACAGATATTAATAAAACACCTGACTTGATAGATTTTTTTTTCACAAAGAACCTGGACATTCGAAAATGTAAAATCTTATCCCAATTCGAACTCTCGTCAGACCACAACCCTATAGAATTAATATATGACTCTCACGTCACGCCTACACATGTAAACAGACTTTCGTACAACAACAGAACTGACTCGCATAATATAAGGAATACATTGACATTAATTTAATGACCGACATCCCTCTTAAATCATATGGGGACATCGAGTCAGCGATAGTATTCCTGAATGATGATTGCAACTTTCGCCGATGACACAATACTCCTCATAAAAACATAAATATTGCAACATCCATGTTGCAAGCAGACTTTATTTTTTTTAAACACTTATTAAACACTTGCCTCTCTTAGTAAGTGGCATATTAAAATAAACAAAAACAAAACAGTACAAGTTATATACACTACTAAGACTAGATTCACACCAATCCATATAAATATTGACGGAGACGACGTAACTATTCAAAAAGAAGCCAAGTACTTAGGATTATATATTGACAGTAAACTAAACTGGAAACACCATATACAAAAAAAGCGTGACCAAATCAAAATGAAACTAAGACAACTGCACTGGCTGCTCAAACCAAATTCAAACATTTCACTTAAAAATAAGCTCCTAATCTATAAGACAATTATTAAACCAATTTGGACATATGGAGCCGAAATATGGGGAGTTGCAAAAAAATCTTATATAAAGTTAATCCAGAGGCAACAATCAAAAATTTTTCGCACCATCACAAAAGCATAGTGGTATATCACCAACACGGACATTCATCGAGACTTATGAATTACGACAGTAGATGAGGAAATAATAAATAATCAATTTAAGCAGAAAATACCAAACCAAATTTTTCCAGAATTCGAACGATGGTGGGAACACATTACCATTAGAAGAACTAACTCGGCAACGAAGGCTAAAAGGGGTGAGACCAGTGGACCTCACATAGCACATATTACTTCATTACATTACTTACTCATTGTTAATTGGTGTTATCTTTAATTGTTTATTTATTGTTAAAATACATGTATTGTTAAATTCCAGTCACAACACTATTACACGAACTGATTGTAAAGTTAAAATTCACCCACTTGTCCTAAATATTAATCTGTACAATAGTCGATTTATTTATCTATTATTAAATTACTTCTATTATTATTTATTATTATTATTTCTATTATTATTTCTATTATTATTAAAAAAAAATTATAAAACTATTCAAAAGTATTTCAAACTTTGAATTCTTAAAGTTAAACTTAAATGTAAAACCAGGCCACCGCTGTGGTTTCCTCGCGAACTTATTCAATTCAAAAACTTAACAGACTATTTAAAAATTAAAAAGATCAATGCTTGATTGATTATGCTACCTACGCAATATCTTGTTATCATCTTCAACACCTTAATAATCTTTGCTACTCGTCATATGTTACCTATGTCAAAGAGGACATACAACGTGATCCGAAAAAAATCTTCAATTTCATTAATATTAAGAGCAGGGTGGAGTCATTTCCAACCTGTATGAAACTGAATGGTGTTTAAGGTTTCAACGGTGTAAAAATTTCGAATCTTTTTGCAAAATTTTTTCAAAGCAAATATACTAATTTTAATAAAAACTTAAATACTCAATATCCATATTCGTTGAGTAATTTTAACCAATTGAATGTACCAGTAATCGTATATGATACAGTTTTAAATTACTTAAAATCCTTAAAACTAAATTTTTTACTAATTCCGGATGGTGTATCTAGTTGTATTCTAAAGCTGTGTGCTAATGCTTTCCATATACCAATCAGCAAACTGTTTGACATTTCGTTAAATACCTCTATTTTACCTAGTATTTGGAAACAATCTCGCATTATTCCTCTCCATAAAAAGGGTAATAAAGCTAATATTTCAAATTAAAGAGGAATCGCTAAACTGTGTGGGATTTCGAAGTTATTTGAACATATAATTACTGATCAGATTCAGCAATTCGTTCTTCCTTTGTTGAGTACTTCTCAACATGGGTTTATTAAAAAGCGGTCAACTTCGACCAACTTACTAGAATTCATGTCACTAGTTAATCTTATTAGTTTATATCAACAACGCCAAATGGACGTTATTTACACTGATTTCAGTAAGGCCTTCGACAGTGTTTGTCATTCCGTACCTCTTTATAAACTGGATGCCTTTGGTATTCCACACAACCTGGTCAGTTGGATTACTTCCTACCTAACGTCCAGAACTCAAAATGTTTTGTTTAAAACAGTCACATCGGACATCCTCCGATGTCTCTCAGGTCAGTCACCATGGTCCGTTGTTATTCAATATTTTTATAAACGATTTACTAGTTGCCATTAAACATTTTCACAAGTTGACGTACGCTGACAATGTGAAACTATGCATGTCTATTTTATCTCCTCTCCATTTAAAGTTTCTTCAAGATGGCCTTGACTCTTTATGTCGGCGGTGCTCTATAAACTTTCTTTGACTTAATTGTGAAAAATGTAAACGTATGTCGTTCCTTCGTAAAAATGTGATTGTAAATAATTATCGTATTAACGATCACATCCCAAAAGGATATTATACAATTTAATGATCTGGGGGTATTGATGGATTCAAAGTTGAATTTCGCAAGCCACATTTTCGAATCCATCAATAAGGCTAAGGGTGTGTTAGGATACATTAAACATTGGTCTAAAGAGTTTAATGATACTTATACCACTAAATTGCTGTTCACATCCTTAGTTAGACTTATTTGAGAATATGTATATTATGTATGGGACCCCAGCTTAGAATGTATAGCGATCGCATTGAATCAATACAAAAATATTTCTTACTGTTTGCACTGCGTAACATGCACTGGGATTCAAATGTCCACCTCCCATCCTATCGATGCCGCCTAAAGCTTATCCAACTACCTACGTGGGCCAGTCGTAGAACTACTCTTGGTGTGATGTTTCTACATAATTTAATTGGGTGTAGTATATATTCTACTTTCTTGTTTGGTAGCATTATATTTAACGTTCCTTCTCATGTTAATAGAGGTTATGCTTCAATATCTATAGGTTTCTGTAGAACTACTTATCTGCTGCATAATCCATTTCGCGTCTTATATCAATCATACGATTTGCACTATAACCTGGCATTAATCTCTAAATCTTCTGATAATCTAAAATCTACTCTATTATCTTATCTTAACTCATTAATAATGAATAATTTTGATGTCGAATCCTTATATACGTAGCCGCCATCTGGCAATCCTCGGTATCAGCTTGCGTTTCTCTATTGCCCTTCTTAAGGCGTTGGTTGCGTGTACTTTGTTACACGTTGTACACCGATAGCGCTTATGTGGCAACGGACATTTGCTCGAGAAATGGCCCAAACCACTACAGTTATAGCATTTCATTTTTGGGTCTGTTGTTCGTGCTTGAGTCGGCTTAGGTTCTTGTTTTGAGGGAGTATATTTATTTTCGGTGAAACTCTAACCCCGATTGATAAAGAAGTCTTGGATTGTATCTCGCATCTGTTTCATCGTCGTAAATTTTGTTGCAGCAATACTTAGTTGGAGTTCGCGGTAATTAAGACTTGTTCGCGTGTATCTTAGGGTACCGATTTCCTGGGGATGACATGCGGAAACATACTCTTTGATGCTTTCTTTCTGTCGTGTGATTGAAATAGCCACTGCATAGTGGATTTCAGACTCGTTTGGCTTCAAGACGAACTCGTTACGTAGTGCGTTTGCTAGATCGATCCACGTCGTATACAAAATGTGGCGTCGTACAACATGCGCCCTTAAGTCATGTGATGATTGCTAGTAGTACGAATTTCTCCTTCCATTGGTACGCATCGACAGCTTTGTCCATAAATTAGTCGATCTTTATCGAATTCTGGTTGGTCGGGTCATATTCTGGCAATGTGTTCGCTATTTCCGTTGCCGACGCTTGCCGTGCGTATACATGCGATGTAAACGTATCGTTTGCCGTATGAACTGAGGTATTGTTTCTACTTTGTGGCTGTTCTGGATTAGGATTAGGACTGGTGACGTCGTTTACGATTGGGGTAGAAACTTCTACGTAGTTGGAGTTGCGTTTGTATTAACAAGCTGGTTGTGTAATAAGTGAGTCATGTAGTCGTGTAGCTGCTTCACCTGCGCTTTCAGCTTTTTCGAGCATTATGCATTGCTGGTTCTTGCTGTTTTTTCTTTTCCTGATAGTAAAGGTAGAATTAGCTTTATTCAACTTAAATTTTTCGACATACCTAGCACAAAACATAGTACTTTATAACTTATATACTTATATACTTTATAACTATATATGCATTTTAAGTTAATTTGTATTGGCTGCATAGAGTTCCTGTTTGAAGCGCCAACGTACTAATCCTACCCCCTGCTATTGAGGTGGTATCTATTTATCACCTATCCATTTATACCAAAAATAACAAACAGAAAACCTTACCTTACTTTACCCACCATGGAAAGAAATCCATGTCAACGCAATCAGCACCTGCGCCAAACCAATACATGTTACTTTATCGCTATCATTCCCACAACAATATCAATACATCAAAACACAAATGGTTTTATTTTTTATTTACTAAAATTTTGTAAAATTGTATTCCTGCTTCCGATCAGGGGACAGATACCCCATTAGGCAGCTCTACTTAATAACAATTATATACAGAATTATTTACACATATAAATCTTAAGGTTAGGTATATAACTAGTTATAATATTTATATACAGAATTTATATCTTAAGATTATGACAGTAGTTGTCTGAAATTCCGTCCTTTTAGCTGATGTATAGTTGAGGAGTGGACAAGTTTCCTAGCCAATCTCTTTGCGTGATTTCTTAATCTGTTGTTATATCTACTTTTGTGTAGATTTATTTCGTCCTCAACTAGGGCTATGTTGAAATCATAGTGTACACGGCTATTCCTGCCGTACCAAGGACAGCCAGTGATTGTGCTTAGAGCATAATTCTGAAACCTTTGAAGTTTTGTACGGTGAGTTCTAGACGCCATTCCCCATATTTGTATGCCGAATCGTAATATCGGCCATATTTTAGACCGTTCTTTTGCTCTGCAAGGGCAGTCGGCTTCTGCTACCTAACAACCAATGGAGATGACGCAGTCTGCTTCTACAGGTCGCTACTGTGACTGGTATGTGTCGCCAAAATGTGAGTCGTTTGTCCAGGATTAGCCCCAAGTACTTTGCTTCAGTTTTGAGTACCAACATCACACCGTTATCCGAAATGGGAGGAGGTATACTCTTTCTGGTACTTTTGCTCGGGTTGAGGTGAACATTCCATCTCCGTGCCCAGGCTATCAGCTTGTCCAAATAATTCTTTAAGATAAGGGCGCTGGTAGCACTGGAAGAGTTGCTCACCATGACACAAACATCATCCGAATATGACGCCATAATCAGGGACCTGGGCGGTATTCCGAGGGCTGTATCATCAGGCATTGGCATGTCAGCAGCAAATAGTGAGTATAGGAAAGGTCTCAGCATACTTTCCTGAGGAACACCTGCCCCTACAGGATGAGGGCGAGACAGCGTCGCTCGCACTTTGACCCTGAAGGATCGATCACCCAAGTAGGATCGTATCAGAGCAAAAAACGGCGAAGGGAGGGAGGATTTGACTTTCTGCAGCAGCCCCTGGTGCCGTACGCGATCAAGTGCCTGAACTTACTTCTTCCTGTCAAACGACTTTAGTATGTGGTCGATGGTTGTGTGCAGCTGGTCCACGATACCATGCTCCGGTCGAAATTCGAATTGTTGTTTGAGAATACGATTTCTTTCCTTGGCTATTTCAACTAATCTGACACCAACCAGTCGTTCTTATACCTTCGATAACGAAGGCAGGAGACTGATAGACCGATAGGAAGCTCCGATTTCCCAAGCTTATGGACCATGGAGACAATTGCTAACTTCCTGGCTGAGGGGTAATGCTGTGTACTCGTTATAGCGTTGAAAATCGCCCCTATAACAAGTATAGCATTCAGTGGTAGCGCCTTGATGGTGCGATTGCACATAATATCAAGACCTGCAGCCTTATAAGGTTTTAGACGTCGAATGACAGCATAAATTTTATCGACCGTCAATGGCCTCTCAGGTGGGTCCAACTGTGTGGGCGTGGGCAGGAATCGTTCAGTTTGTATTCCCTTTCCTTGCTGTATAAAGTCTCGTTGCTGAAATAGACGTTCCAACTGTGCGGCAAAAGAGTTGGCTTACTCAGCATCAGTGAGGCACCATCTTCCATTTTCATCTCTTATTGGCAACTGCCTAATAGGATGTCTCGTGCAGTTGCGTGTGGCTTTCTCTAAGCAGAACTCAGCATCCCTCTGCGTAGACATGTTTTCCAGCATAAAATAAAATTTCTCTGTCCGCTGGCTATTGAGCTCGGATCTGAGCAGTTCTGATGCATGGTGCCAATTTGATTTGTCTTCTGGTTCACGAGAACGTTGGAAAGTTTTATGAAGTCTACGCTTCTCTAGAAGAAGGCGTCTCAATCTTGCATTTAGTTTGAATGACGCATTGAAAGGTAGTAGCGGGTGCCGTCAATCGATATACGAGTTGGTGTGAATTTAGTTTTAGTTTTATATATAACATGTACTGTTTTGGTATTGTTTACTTTTATTTTCTACATTTCAAACCACTTTATAGTATCCAGATGTTGTTGCAGTTTGGATGTTGCTGTGTTTACTTGTCTATGTGTGCTAAGTATTATAGAGTCATCAGCAAATGTGGCTATCATTGAAGCGTCGTCATTTGGTGATGGTAAGTCCGCTGTAAAGATAGTGTATAATAACGGTCCTAGTGCACTACCTTGTGGTACGCCTGTTTTGATTTTTCTTAATGTGGAATATTCATCTGAGTCCTTAACGAAAAAATGTCTTTCTGTGATATAGTATACTAATATCTGTAGTACGTTATGCAGGAACATATTACGCAATTTGCTGATTAGTCCTTTGTGCCAAACTTTATCCAATGTCTTTTCTACATCTAGGAAAACTCCTATGCAGAACTTTTTGTCGTCAAGATCGATTAAAATTTTATGAGTCACACGGTGGATTTGTTGTATGGTCGAGTGTTTTCGGCAAAAGCCAAATTCCAACATTTATTTTAAAGTTATTTTTAATAACTAATTGCTCACTAAAATTGAGGCTCGCTGATTTGAGTATAGCAGTGTTTTTGTTTGTTTCTTTACTATTCACCTCAAGTGGCACAACAGAAATATGTTACAAAACATAATTCAAACAGCGGATAAAAATGTACAAATACAGAAATAACACCAAAAACAGCGTAGTACGTATTTTGACGACGTTCGAATCTTTGGAACAAACTTTATGGGAAAAATCGAACCTCTATATGTTATATACACTTTAAACAACACAAGCAAAAACAAGAGTAACAAGAGTAAACAATGTAACGGAACACAAACAATACTGCAACAATACTGGGTAAGCACACCAATCATAACCAACAGGTTAGCGCTTCTCTCTCAAGACGACGACAGTCAAGCGAACAGTGCTGCGGAAAGTGCTTCCGATTCATCAAATTCGCCAGAACAAAAAAATATCAAATCGGTTAAGCCACCGCCAATATATGTTCAAGACTTCGAACAAATTAGCGTTCCTAGCAATGCTCTAAAAAAATTAAATATAAATACATTTTAAAAACGCTGCAGAATAACGAGGTGCTAATACAAACAAAAGATTCTTCCAGTTACTCCACAGTTACTAAGGTGCTGCAAGAGCAAAGCGCGAAATACTACATGTTCAAACCGAAAAAAGAACGTCGATTTAAAATAGTGATGAGGAATATGCACAACGCTACTGACATTAATGAAATAATAAATGAGCTTCTCGACCTAGGGCATGAAGTCATACATAATCACAATGTACAACAAAAAGTCACGAACAAACTCCTTCCATTATTCTTCATTGAACTCAAAAAGAAAAAACACAACAAAGATATTTATAACACATAAACACTACTCTGCACGAAAACCATTTTTGAGCCCCCACAACATAAATGCATAACATCGCAATGCACAAATTTTCAAAAATACGGCCACACGGAAAATTTTGCAACAGAGATTTGACCTCCGTCAAATGCACCGGTAAACACAAAACAATCGACTGCAAAATTTAAGCCAACGGTCAAATAAAATGTGCCTTGTGCGGTGCTGCACACATATGGAAACTACAAAGGTTGCGATATATACAAGGCATTGAAAATAAAAAGATTTCCATCCCTTAGAGAAAATAGCCACCAAGTTCCGGCTGAGACAGTAGCGTAGCTCCAATTGATACTCAAATCTTTATAGTACGCTCAAGTAGCTAATAATAAGAAAGACACAAAAAATGGCGAAAAGAATAAGAAGGAACAACTCACGAATCCAACCAATGAATATGGAAGTAGACGCATTGACATAAATACTGACATTACTGAGATGAAAGACCTGATGAAACAATTATTCCAACAAGTCACAAATATGATAAACGTCATAACAATCCTCATATCGAAGATGGACAAACAAAATGGAAACTAAATTAAGGATCATAACTTGGAATGAAAACGGACTGAAAAACCATATTGACGAACTACATATACTTCTTCATGACAACAGCATTGACATTGCCCTAATCTCGGAGACACATTGCACAGACAAACACTTCATACAAGTTAGAGGGTACAAATTATATACCACAAACCACCCCGATGGCACAGCACATGGTGGAACAGCCAAAATTATTAAGCATTGCATAAAGCATGACGAGCTGGAACCTTATCAGCATAACTACATACAAGCGACGAACATTCAACTTAATGATCTCGTAAGACCGCTCACAATATCTGCTGTATATAGCCCACCAAAGCATAATATTACACACACAGAATATAAGAATTTAGTCAACTCTATTGGACAACTCTTCATTGCAGCCGGTGATTACAACGCGAAACACACCATGTGGGGATCGAGGCTAACGAACAAAAAAGGCAAAAACCTCCTCAGCACTTGAGTACAGGCGAACCAACATATTGGCCAACAGATATTAATAAAACACCTGACTTGATAGATTTTTTTTTCACAAAGAACCTGGACATTCGAAAATGTAAAATCTTATCCCAATTCGAACTCTCGTCAGACCACAACCCTATAGAATTAATATATGACTCTCACGTCACGCCTACACATGTAAACAGACTTTCGTACAACAACAGAACTGACTCGCATAATATAAGGAATACATTGACATTAATTTAATGACCGACATCCCTCTTAAATCATATGGGGACATCGAGTCAGCGATAGTATTCCTGAATGATGATTGCAACTTTCGCCGATGACACAATACTCCTCATAAAAACATAAATATTGCAACATCCATGTTGCAAGCAGACTTTATTTTTTTTAAACACTTATTAAACACTTGCCTCTCTTAGTAAGTGGCATATTAAAATAAACAAAAACAAAACAGTACAAGTTATATACACTACTAAGACTAGATTCACACCAATCCATATAAATATTGACGGAGACGACGTAACTATTCAAAAAGAAGCCAAGTACTTAGGATTATATATTGACAGTAAACTAAACTGGAAACACCATATACAAAAAAAGCGTGACCAAATCAAAATGAAACTAAGACAACTGCACTGGCTGCTCAAACCAAATTCAAACATTTCACTTAAAAATAAGCTCCTAATCTATAAGACAATTATTAAACCAATTTGGACATATGGAGCCGAAATATGGGGAGTTGCAAAAAAATCTTATATAAAGTTAATCCAGAGGCAACAATCAAAAATTTTTCGCACAATCACAAAAGCATAGTGGTATATCACCAACACGGACATTCATCGAGACTTATGAATTACGACAGTAGATGAGGAAATAATAAATAATCAATTTAAGCAGAAAATACCAAACCAAATTTTTCCAGAATTCGAACGATGGTGGGAACACATTACCATTAGAAGAACTAACTCGGCAACGAAGGCTAAAAGGGGTGAGACCAGTGGACCTCACATAGCACATATTACTTCATTACATTACTTACTCATTGTTAATTGGTGTTATCTTTAATTGTTTATTTATTGTTAAAATACATGTATTGTTAAATTCCAGTCACAACACTATTACACGAACTGATTGTAAAGTTAAAATTCACCCACTTGTCCTAAATATTAATCTGTACAATAGTCGATTTATTTATCTATTATTAAATTACTTCTATTATTATTTATTATTATTATTTCTATTATTATTTCTATTATTATTAAAAAAAAATTATAAAACTATTCAAAAGTATTTCAAACTTTGAATTCTTAAAGTTAAACTTAAATGTAAAACCAGGCCACCGCTGTGGTTTCCTCGCGAACTTATTCAATTCAAAAACTTAACAGACTATTTAAAAATTAAAAAGATCAATGCTTGATTGATTATGCTACCTACGCAATATCTTGTTATCATCTTCAACACCTTAATAATCTTTGCTACTCGTCATATGTTACCTATGTCAAAGAGGACATACAACGTGAGCCGAAAAAAATCTTTAATTTCATTAATATTAAGAGCAGGGTGGAGTCATTTCCAACCTGAATGAAACTGAATGGTGTTTAAGGTTTCAACGGTGTAAAAATTTCGAATCTTTTTGCAAAATTTTTTCAAAGCAAATATACTAATTTTAATAAAAACTTAAATACTCAATATCCATATTCGTTGAGTAATTTTAACCAATTGAATGTACCAGTAATCGTATATGATACAGTTTTAAATTACTTAAAATCCTTAAAACTAAATTTTTTACTAGGTCCGGATGGTGTATCTAGTTGTATTCTAAAACTGTGTGCTAATGCTTTCCATATACCAATCAGCAAACTGCTTGACATTTCGTTAAATACCTCTATTTTACCTAGTATTTGGAAACAATCTCGCATTATTCCTCTCCATAAAAAGGGTAATAAAGCTAATATTTCAAATTAAAGAGGAATCGCTAAACTGTGTGGGATTTCGAAGTTATTTGAACATATAATTACTGATCAGATTCAGCAATTCGTTCTTCCTTTGTTGAGTACTTCTCAACATGGGTTTATTAAAAAGCGGTCAACTTCGACCAACTTACTAGAATTCATGTCACTAGTTAATCTTATTAGTTTATATCAACAACGCCAAATGGACGTTATTTACACTGATTTCAGTAAGGCCTTCGACAGTGTTTGTCATTCCGTACCTCTTTATAAACTGGATGCCTTTGGTATTCCACACAACCTGGTCAGTTGGATTACTTCCTACCTAACGTCCAGAACTCAAAATGTTTTGTTTAAAACAGTCACATCGGACATCCTCCGATGTCTCTCAGGTCAGTCACCATGGTCCGTTGTTATTCAATATTTTTATAAACGATTTACTAGTTGCCATTAAACATTTTCACAAGTTGACGTACGCTGACAATGTGAAACTATGCATGTCTATTTTATCTCCTCTCCATTTAAAGTTTCTTCAAGATGGCCTTGACTCTTTATGTCGGCGGTGCTCTATAAACTTTCTTTGACTTAATTGTGAAAAATGTAAACGTATGTCGTTCCTTCGTAAAAATGTGATTGTAAATAATTATCGTATTAACGATCACATCCCAAAAGGATATTATACAATTTAATGATCTGGGGGTATTGATGGATTCAAAGTTGAATTTCGCAAGCCACATTTTCGAATCCATCAATAAGGCTAAGGGTGTGTTAGGATACATTAAACATTGGTCTAAAGAGTTTAATGATACTTATACCACTAAATTGCTGTTCACATCCTTAGTTAGACTTATTTGAGAATATGTATATTATGTATGGGACCCCAGCTTAGAATGTATAGCGATCGCATTGAATCAATACAAAAATATTTCTTACTGTTTGCACTGCGTAACATGCACTGGGATTCAAATGTCCACCTCCCATCCTATCGATGCCGCCTAAAGCTTATCCAACTACCTACGTGGGCCAGTCGTAGAACTACTCTTGGTGTGATGTTTCTACATAATTTAATTGGGTGTAGTATATATTCTACTTTCTTGTTTGGTAGCATTATATTTAACGTTCCTTCTCATGTTAATAGAGGTTATGCTTCAATATCTATAGGTTTCTGTAGAACTACTTATCTGCTGCATAATCCATTTCGCGTCTTATATCAATCATACGATTTGCACTATAACCTGGCATTAATCTCTAAATCTTCTGATAATCTAAAATCTACTCTATTATCTTATCTTAACTCATTAATAATGAATAATTTTGATGTCGAATCCTTATATACGTAGCCGCCATCTGGCAATCCTCGGTATCAGCTTGCGTTTCTCTATTGCCCTTCTTAAGGCGTTGGTTGCGTGTACTTTGTTACACGTTGTACACCGATAGCGCTTATGTGGCAACGGACATTTGCTCGAGAAATGGCCCAAACCACTACAGTTATAGCATTTCATTTTTGGGTCTGTTGTTCGTGCTTGAGTCGGCTTAGGTTCTTGTTTTGAGGGAGTATATTTATTTTCGGTGAAACTCTAACCCCGATTGATAAAGAAGTCTTGGATTGTATCTCGCATCTGTTTCATCGTCGTAAATTTTGTTGCAGCAATACTTAGTTGGAGTTCGCGGTAATTAAGACTTGTTCGCGTGTATCTTAGGGTACCGATTTCCTGGGGATGACATGCGGAAACATACTCTTTGATGCTTTCTTTCTGTCGTGTGATTGAAATAGCCACTGCATAGTGGATTTCAGACTCGTTTGGCTTCAAGACGAACTCGTTACGTAGTGCGTTTGCTAGATCGATCCACGTCGTATACAAAATGTGGCGTCGTACAACATGCGCCCTTAAGTCATGTGATGATTGCTAGTAGTACGAATTTCTCCTTCCATTGGTACGCATCGACAGCTTTGTCCATAAATTAGTCGATCTTTATCGAATTCTGGTTGGTCGGGTCATATTCTGGCAATGTGTTCGCTATTTCCGTTGCCGACGCTTGCCGTGCGTATACATGCGATGTAAACGTATCGTTTGCCATATGAACTGAGGTATTGTTTCTACTTTGTGGCTGTTCTGGATTAGGATTAGGACTGGTGACGTCGTTTACGATTGGGGTAGAAACTTCTACGTAGTTGGAGTTGCGTTTGTATTAACAAGCTGGTTGTGTAATAAGTGAGTCATGTAGTCGTGTAGCTGCTTCACCTGCGCTTTCAGCTTTTTCGAGCATTATGCATTGCTGGTTCTTGCTGTTTTTTCTTTTCCTGATAGTAAAGGTAGAATTAGCTTTATTCAACTTAAATTTTTCGACATACCTAGCACAAAAAATAGTACTTTATAACTTATATACTTATATACTTTATAACTATATATGCATTTTAAGTTAATTTGTATTGGCTGCATAGAGTTCCTGTTTGAAGCGCCAACGTACTAATCCTACCCCCTGCTATTGAGGTGGTATCTATTTATCACCTATCCATTTATACCAAAAATAACAAACAGAAAACCTTACCTTACTTTACCCACCATGGAAAGAAATCCATGTCAACGCAATCAGCACCTGCGCCAAACCAATACATGTTACTTTATCGCTATCATTCCCACAACAATATCAATACATCAAAACACAAATGGTTTTATTTTTTATTTACTAAAATTTTGTAAAATTGTATTCCTGCTTCCGATCAGGGGACAGATACCCCATTAAGCAGCTCTACTTAATAACAATTATATACAGAATTATTTACACATATAAATCTTAAGGTTAGGTATATAACTAGTTATAATATTTATATACAGAATTTATATCTTAAGATTATGACAGTAGTTGTCTGAAATTCCGTCCTTTTAGCTGATGTATAGTTGAGGAGTGGACAAGTTTCCTAGCCAATCTCTTTGCGTGATTTCTTAATCTGTTGTTATATCTACTTTTGTGTAGATTTATTTCGTCCTCAACTAGGGCTATGTTGAAATCATAGTGTACACGGCTATTCCTGCCGTACCAAGGACAGCCAGTGATTGTGCATAGAGCATAATTCTGAAACCTTTGAAGTTTTGTACGGTGAGTTCTAGACGCCATTCCCCATATTTGTATGCCGAATCGTAATATCGGCCATATTTTAGACCGTTCTTTTGCTCTGCAAGGGCAGTCGGCTTCTGCTACCTAACAACCAATGGAGATGACGCAGTCTGCTTCTACAGGTCGCTACTGTGACTGGTATGTGTCGCCAAAATGTGAGTCGTTTGTCCAGGATTAGCCCCAAGTACTTTGCTTCAGTTTTGAGTACCAACATCACACCGTTATCCGAAATGGGAGGAGGTATACTCTTTCTGGTACTTTTGCTCGGGTTGAGGTGAACATTCCATCTCCGTGCCCAGGCTATCAGCTTGTCCAAATAATTCTTTAAGATAAGGGCGCTGGTAGCACTGGAAGAGTTGCTCACCATGACACAAACATCATCCGAATATGACGCCATAATCAGGGACCTGGGCGGTATTCCGAGGGCTGTATCATCAGGCATTGGCATGTCAGCAGCAAATAGTGAGTATAGGAAAGGTCTCAGCATACTTTCCTGAGGAACACCTGCCCCTACAGGATGAGGGCGAGACAGCGTCGCTCGCACTTTGACCCTGAAGGATCGATCACCCAAGTAGGATCGTATCAGAGCAAAAAACGGCGAAGGGAGGGAGGATTTGACTTTCTGCAGCAGCCCCTGGTGCCGTACGCGATCAAGTGCCTGAACTTACTTCTTCCTGTCAAACGACTTTAGTATGTGGTCGATGGTTGTGTGCAGCTGGTCCACGATACCATGCTCCGGTCGAAATTCGAATTGTTGTTTGAGAATATGATTTCTTTCCTTGGCTATTTCAACTAATCTGACACCAACCAGTCGTTCTTATACCTTCGATAACGAAGGCAGGAGACTGATAGGCCGATAGGAAACTCCGATTTCCCAAGCTTATGGACCATGGAGACAATTGCTAACTTCCTGGCTGAGGGGTAATGCTGTGTACTCGTTATAGCGTTGAAAATCGCCCCTATAACAAGTATAGCATTCAGTGGTAGCGCCTTGATGGTGCGATTGCACATAATATCAAGACCTGCAGCCTTATAAGGTTTTAGACGTCGAATGACAGCATAAATTTTATCGACCGTCAATGGCCTCTCAGGTGGGTCCAACTGTGTGGGCGTGGGCAGGAATCGTTCAGTTTGTATTCCCTTTCCTTGCTGTATAAAGTCTCGTTGCTGAAATAGACGTTCCAACTGTGCGGCAAAAGAGTTGGCTTACTCAGCATCAGTGAGGCACCATCTTCCATTTTCATCTCTTATTGGCAACTGCCTAATAGGATGTCTCGTGCAGTTGCGTGTGGCTTTCTCTAAGCAGAACTCAGCATCCCTCTGCGTAGACATGTTTTCCAGCATAAAATAAAATTTCTCTGTCCGCTGGCTATTGAGCTCGGATCTGAGCAGTTCTGATGCATGGTGCCAATTTGATTTGTCTTCTGGTTCACGAGAACGTTGGAAAGTTTTATGAAGTCTACGCTTCTCTAGAAGAAGGCGTCTCAATCTTGCATTTAGTTTGAATGACGCATTGAAAGGTAGTAGCGGGTGCCGTCAATCGATATACGAGTTGGTGTGAATTTAGTTTTAGTTTTATATATAACATGTACTGTTTTGGTATTGTTTACTTTTATTTTGTACATTTCAAACCACTTTAGGGTAGTATCCAGATGTTGTTGCAGTTTGGATGTTGCTGTGTTTACTTGTCTATGTGTGCTAAGTATTATAGAGTCATCAGCAAATGTGGCTATCATTGAAGCGTCGTCATTTGGTGATGGTATGTCCGCTGTGAAGATAGTGTATAATAACGGTCCTAGTACACTACCTTGTGGTACGCTTGTTTTGATTTTTCTTAATGTGGAATATTCATCTGAGTCCTTAACGAAAAAATGTCTTTCTGTGATATAGTATACTAATATCTCTAGTACGTTATGCAGGAATATATTACGCAATTTGCTGATTAGTCCTTTGTGCCAAACTTTGTCGAATGCCTTTTCTACATCTAGAAAAACTCCTATGCAGAACTTTTTGTCGTAAAGATCGATTAAAATTTTATGAGTCACACGATGGATTTGTTGTATGGTCGAGTGTTTTCGTCAAAAGCCAAATTCCAACATTTATTTTAAAGTTATTTTTAATAACTAATTGTTCACTAAAAGTGAGGCTCGCTGATTTGAGTATAGCAGTGTTTTTGTTTGTTTCTTTACTATTCACCTCAAGTGGCACAACAGAAATATGTTACAAAACATAATTCAAACAACGGATAAAAATGTACAAATACAGAAATAACACCAAAAACAGCGTAGTACGTATTTTGACGACGTTCGAATCTTTCGAACAAACTTTATGGGAAAAATCGAACCTCTATATGTTATATACACTTTGAACAACACAAGCAAAAACAAGAGTAACAAGAGTAAACAATGTAACGGAACACAAACAATACTGCAACAATACTGGGTAAGCACACCAATCATAACCAACAGGTTAGCGCTTCTCTCTCAAGACGACGACAGTCAAGCGAACAGTGCTGCGGAAAGTGCTTCCGATTCATCAAATTCGCCAGAACAAAAAAATATCAAATCGGTTAAGCCACC
Source organism: Cacoxenus indagator (assembly GCA_035041755.1). Classification (NCBI taxonomy): domain Eukaryota; kingdom Metazoa; phylum Arthropoda; class Insecta; order Diptera; family Drosophilidae; genus Cacoxenus; species Cacoxenus indagator. The sequence continues at coordinate 412,503 of JAWNKX010000204.1, forward strand.
GCCAATATATGTTCAAGACTTCGAACAAATTAGCGTTCCTAGCAATGCTCTAAAAAAATTAAATATAAATACATTTTAAAAACGCTGCAGAATAACGAGGTGCTAATACAAACAAAAGATTCTTCCAGTTACTCCACAGTTACTAAGGTGCTGCAAGAGCAAAGCGCGAAATACTACATGTTCAAACCGAAAAAAGAACGTCGATTTAAAATAGTGATGAGGAATATGCACAACGCTACTGACATTAATGAAATAATAAATGAGCTTCTCGACCTAGGGCATGAAGTCATACATAATCACAATGTACAACAAAAAGTCACGAACAAACTCCTTCCATTATTCTTCATTGAACTCAAAAAGAAAAAACAAACAAAGATATTTATAACACATAAACACTACTCTGCACGAAAACCATTTTTGAGCCCCCACAACATAAATGCATAACATCGCAATGCACAAATTTTCAAAAATACGGCCACACGGAAAATTTTGCAACAGAGATTTGACCTCCGTCAAATGCACCGGTAAACACAAAACAATCGACTGCAAAATTTAAGCCAACGGTCAAATAAAATGTGCCTTGTGCGGTGCTGCACACATATGGAAACTACAAAGGTTGCGATATATACAAGGCATTGAAAATAAAAAGATTTCCATCCCTTAGAGAAAATAGCCACCAAGTTCCGGCTGAGACAGTAGCGTAGCTCCAATTGATACTCAAATCTTTATAGTACGCTCAAGTAGCTAATAATAAGAAAAACACAAAAAATGGCGAAAAGAATAAGAAGGAACAACTCACGAATCCAACCAATGAATATGGAAGTAGACGCATTGACATAAATACTGACATTACTGAGATGAAAGACCTGATGAAACAATTATTCCAACAAGTCACAAATATGATAAACGTCATAACAATCCTCATATCGAAGATGGACAAACAAAATGGAAACTAAATTAAGGATCATAACTTGGAATGAAAACGGACTGAAAAACCATATTGACGAACTACATATACTTCTTCATGACAACAGCATTGACATTGCCCTAATCTCGGAGACACATTGCACAGACAAACACTTCATACAAGTTAGAGGGTACAAATTATATACCACAAACCACCCCGATGGCACAGCACATGGTGGAACAGCCAAAATTATTAAGCATTGCATAAAGCATGACGAGCTGGAACCTTATCAGCATAACTACATACAAGCGACGAACATTCAACTTAATGATCTCGTAAGACCGCTCACAATATCTGCTGTATATAGCCCACCAAAGCATAATATTACACACACAGAATATAAGAATTTAGTCAACTCTATTGGACAACTCTTCATTGCAGCCGGTGATTACAACGCGAAACACACCATGTGGGGATCGAGGCTAACGAACAAAAAAGGCAAAAACCTCCTCAGCACTTGAGTACAGGCGAACCAACATATTGGCCAACAGATATTAATAAAACACCTGACTTGATAGATTTTTTTTTCACAAAGAACCTGGACATTCGAAAATGTAAAATCTTATCCCAATTCGAACTCTCGTCAGACCACAACCCTATAGAATTAATATATGACTCTCACGTCACGCCTACACATGTAAACAGACTTTCGTACAACAACAGAACTGACTCGCATAATATAAGGAATACATTGACATTAATTTAATGACCGACATCCCTCTTAAATCATATGGGGACATCGAGTCAGCGATAGTATTCCTGAATGATGATTGCAACTTTCGCCGATGACACAATACTCCTCATAAAAACATAAATATTGCAACATCCATGTTGCAAGCAGACTTTATTTTTTTTAAACACTTATTAAACACTTGCCTCTCTTAGTAAGTGGCATATTAAAATAAACAAAAACAAAACAGTACAAGTTATATACACTACTAAGACTAGATTCACACCAATCCATATAAATATTGACGGAGACGACGTAACTATTCAAAAAGAAGCCAAGTACTTAGGATTATATATTGACAGTAAACTAAACTGGAAACACCATATACAAAAAAAGCGTGACCAAATCAAAATGAAACTAAGACAACTGCACTGGCTGCTCAAACCAAATTCAAACATTTCACTTAAAAATAAGCTCCTAATCTATAAGACAATTATTAAACCAATTTGGACATATGGAGCCGAAATATGGGGAGTTGCAAAAAAATCTTATATAAAGTTAATCCAGAGGCAACAATCAAAAATTTTTCGCACAATCACAAAAGCATAGTGGTATATCACCAACACGGACATTCATCGAGACTTATGAATTACGACAGTAGATGAGGAAATAATAAATAATCAATTTAAGCAGAAAATACCAAACCAAATTTTTCCAGAATTCGAACGATGGTGGGAACACATTACCATTAGAAGAACTAACTCGGCAACGAAGGCTAAAAGGGGTGAGACCAGTGGACCTCACATAGCACATATTACTTCATTACATTACTTACTCATTGTTAATTGGTGTTATCTTTAATTGTTTATTTATTGTTAAAATACATGTATTGTTAAATTCCAGTCACAACACTATTACACGAACTGATTGTAAAGTTAAAATTCACCCACTTGTCCTAAATATTAATCTGTACAATAGTCGATTTATTTATCTATTATTAAATTACTTCTATTATTATTTATTATTATTATTTCTATTATTATTTCTATTATTATTAAAAAAAAATTATAAAACTATTCAAAAGTATTTCAAACTTTGAATTCTTAAAGTTAAACTTAAATGTAAAACCAGGCCACCGCTGTGGTTTCCTCGCGAACTTATTCAATTCAAAAACTTAACAGACTATTTAAAAATTAAAAAGATCAATATCTTCCGTTGATTATGCTACCTACGCAATATCTCGTTATCATCTTCAACACCTTAATAATCTTTGCTACTCGTCATATGTTACCTATGTCAAAGAGGACATACAACGTGAGCCGAAAAAAATCTTTAATTTCATTAATATTAAGAGCAGGGTGGAGTCATTTCCAACCTGAATGAAACTGAATGGTGTTTAAGGTTTCAACGGTGTAAAAATTTCGAATCTTTTTGCAAAATTTTTTCAAAGCAAATATACTAATTTTAATAAAAACTTAAATACTCAATATCCATATTCGTTGAGTAATTTTAACCAATTGAATGTACCAGTAATCGTATATGATACAGTTTTAAATTACTTAAAATCCTTAAAACTAAATTTTTTACTAGGTCCGGATGGTGTATCTAGTTGTATTCTAAAACTGTGTGCTAATGCTTTCCATATACCAATCAGCAAACTGCTTGACATTTCGTTAAATACCTCTATTTTACCTAGTATTTGGAAACAATCTCGCATTATTCCTCTCCATAAAAAGGGTAATAAAGCTAATATTTCAAATTAAAGAGGAATCGCTAAACTGTGTGGGATTTCGAAGTTATTTGAACATATAATTACTGATCAGATTCAGCAATTCGTTCTTCCTTTGTTGAGTACTTCTCAACATGGGTTTATTAAAAAGCGGTCAACTTCGACCAACTTACTAGAATTCATGTCACTAGTTAATCTTATTAGTTTATATCAACAACGCCAAATGGACGTTATTTACACTGATTTCAGAAAGGCCTTCGACAGTGTTTGTCATTCCGTACCTCTTTATAAACTGGATGCCTTTGGTATTCCACACAACCTGGTCAGTTGGATTACTTCCTACCTAACGTCCAGAACTCAAAATGTTTTGTTTAAAACAGTCACACCGGACGTACTCCGGTGTCATTCAGTACCTTGGTCCGTTGTTATTCAATATTTTTATAAAGGATTTGCTAGTTGCCATTAAAAATTTTCACCTGTTGACGTACGCTGACGATGTGAAACTATGAATGTCTATTTTATCTCATGTCCATTTAAAGTTTCTTCAAGATGGCCTTGACTCTTTATGTCGGCGGTGCTCTATAAACTTTCTTTGACTTAATTGTGAAAAATGTAAACGTATGTCGTTCCTTCGTAAAAATGTGATTGTAAATAATTATCGTATTAACGATCACATCCCAAAAGGATATTATACAATTTAATGATCTGGGGGTATTGATGGATTCAAAGTTGAATTTCGCAAGCCACATTTTCGAATCCATCAATAAGGCTAAGGGTGTGTTAGGATACATTAAACATTGGTCTAAAGAGTTTAATGATACTTATACCACTAAATTACTGTTCACATCCTTAGTTAGACTTATTTGAGAATATGTATATTATGTATGGGACCCCAGCTTAGAATGTATAGCGATCACATTGAATCAATACAAAAACATTTCTTACTGTTTGCATTGCGTAACATGCACTGGGATTCAAATGTCCACCTCCCATCCTATCGATGCCGCCTAAAGCTTATCCAACTACCTATGTGGGCCAGTCGTAGAACTACTCTTGGTGTGATGTTTCTACATAATTTAATTGGTGGTAGTATATATTCTACTTTCATGTTTGGTAGCATTATATTTAACGTTCCTTCTCATGTTAATAGAGGTTATGCTTCAATATCTATAGGTTTTTATAGAACTACTTATCTGCTGCATAATACATTTCGCGTCTTATATCAATCATACGATTTGCACTATAACCTGGCATTAATCTCTAAATCTTCTGATAATCTAAAATCTACTCTATTATCTTATCTCAACTCATTAATAATGAATAATTTTGATGTCGAATTCTTGGATACGTAGCCGCCATCTGGCAATCCTCGGTATCAGCTTGCGTTTCTCTATTGCCCTTTGTAAGGCGTTGGTTGCGTGTACTTTGTTACACGTTGTACACTGATAGCGCTAGGCAACGGACATTTGCTGTAGAAATGGCCCAAACCACTACAGTTATAGCATTTCATTTTTGGGTCTGTTATTCGTGCTTGAGTCGGCTTAGGTTCTTGTTTTGAGGGAGTATATTTATTTTCGGTGAAAATCTAACCCCGATTGATAAAGAAGTCTTGGATTGTATCTCTCATCTGTTTCATCGTCGTGAATTTTGTTGAAGCAATACTTAGTTGGAGTTCGCGGTAATTAAGACTTGTTCGCGTGTATCTTAGGGTACCGATTTCCTGGGGATGACATGCGGAAACATACTCTTTGATGCTTTCTTTCTGTCGTGTGATTGAAACAGCCACTGCATAGTGGATTTCAGACTCGTTTGGCTTCAAGACGAACTCGTTACGTAGTGCGTTTGCTAGATCGATCCACGTCGTATACAAAATGTGGCGTCGTACAACATGCGCCCTTAAGTCGTGTAATGATTGCTAGTAGTACGAATTTCTCCTCCCATTGGTACGCATCGACAGCTTTGTCCATAAATTAGTCGATCTTAATCGAATTCTGGTTGGTCGGGTCATATTCTGGCAATGTGTTCGCTATTTCCTTTGCCGACGCTTGCCGTGCGTACACATGCGATGTAAACGTATCGTTTGCTGTATGAACTGAGGTGTTGTTTCTACTTTGTGGCTGTTCTGGATTAGGATTAGGACTGGTGACGTCGTTTACGATTGGGGTAGAAACTTTTACGTAGTTGGAGTTGCGTTCGTATTAACAAGCTGGTTGTGTAATAAGTGAGTCATGATGTCGTGTAGCTGCTTCACCTGCGCTTTCAGCTTTTTCGAGCATTGTGGTGCTTAATAACTCGATGTCGTCGGATGATTCGCTCTCCGCTAAACTTTGAATTAATTCAGCTGTCTATTTGAAGTTCTCGTTCACGAAGAAGAAACTTCAACTGGTCAACTTTTAGATTCTGAATTTTCGGCATAATACTTTCTTCAGTATTATGGTTAACGTTTCGTATGTAATCATTGAAAATAGTCGTAACCACGGTAAACGTGCTATGGCTAGTCGTAACTTAATTTTCCCCCTTTCTGCCAATTTAATATGTACAAGACTTTTGTCGTCTATCTGCACATGCAAACTTCGTTGGTATTGCATGCGTGTATGTGTAAACGATGCGTTGATCAGTTGATCCGTATTTAGCGTGTGTACGAGTGAGAAAATGAGCGTCGTTTTTAATTGCGCTATGCTTTTTTTTTAGTTTAATAATTTAATTAATAATTTTCTTTAATTTTACACTAGAAACGAAATTGAGCCCATATCAGAATGGCTGCCTTTTATTTCGCATACATTCCTTTACATGAATAAAATGAAAATACCAGGCTCTCAGAAAAAAAAGAAGGATTGACCACAAAGCAAAATCATACAAAAATATTCCAATTGATACACACAATAAGAAACCAATACAATCATATGCACGCACTATACCTACACAACACACTCAAACTTATCACATTTCGATAGCAAGGAAGCCAAAGAAAACCAACACAATCTCATACATGTACTATACTGACACAACACACTCAAACATTGATTTTTGATTTCAACTTTATACCGTGTCCAGCCAAATCAATTTTTATTCCCGCACGCACCCCACTTCACTCTACACGAATTCATTACTTGTTTTATGTTCAGCTGCCCATTTCGCTTTGAATATCACTTGGGCATTTGCTGTTACTTGCTGTTTTTTCTGTTTGCCTGGTGACTGGGCCAAATGCTGTCCATATACTGTCCATATACTTTAACTCGTGCCTATTCAAATTTTACCAAGTAGTCATGAAATATTGAAAAAAGTTACATTTTTCGACAAATAGCATTAATTTTTATATGTATACGCAAAACCCTATATAAGAAGGTGATAACAATTACAAGAACAAAAACACGGTTGCTAATTTGCAAGAATGTTATAGAAGAGGGTCGAAGAAAAATGAACAACGCACGCGCCCCACTTCACAACACAGTCCTAAAGTCAATTTTCGATTGTCATACCAAAATTATCAGAGGTCAGGTCCGTAGTGCGTGTTCATCCGTAATCCATGACTTTGTCAAAGCCATATCTATCACCAACTACTCCGTTAAGACCATCTCCATTGGCATCGAACATATTTCTGAACACCGAAGCGGATTTTAGCCTTATTTGACATAAGCTCAAAAAACGCAACTGTGAATTTTATTCGCATGAGACAAGGAAAACTAGGCCCTACGAGGCAGTACTCTCCGGATTGGATAAATTGAGCAACGGCGCTGTAAGGGGTTTATTAAGCGACCGTGGTCTAAATTGCATCAACGTCCGGACCATCGATAAAACAACACGAGCTGGCTATAACCTTCTGTTGTATATCGTGTACTTCCAAAACGGCTCCACAACGCTCCAAAACTTGCATAAACCACACTCCTGTATCAACAACACCAAAGTTCGATGGGAATTCAAGTCAAGTCTAAAACCAACAAGCTGGTGAGTTGGTAAGAAAATGGCTAAAATAGTGGCAATCCCAAATCCAGGCAAACCCCTTGATAATCCCGAAAACTATCGCACTATCAGCTTACTATGCTTAATAAGCTAAGAAACTCTGGAGCCCCCCACACATAATAAACAGCTTCTTATCCGATAAATATTTCTGGGTTGAAATGGACGGTGTTAGATCTAAAAACAAATTAATCACTGCAGGTGTCCCTCAGGGTTCTGTTTTAGGCCTTACTCTTTATAATCTCTACACACAAGACATCCCAACTCTAATACCTTAATTTTTGCTGATGATACTGCTCTCTATTGCTCCGGCTTTACCTACAGTGAAATTAAGAGTAATCTGGAGTCAGACTTCAACTCACTTGCTAACTATTTCTAAAAATGGAAAATTAAAATTATTGTCCAAAAAACAAATGCAATATTCTTCTCCCGCAAGCGCAAAGCCTGCAATTTGCCTGGCTCAAACCTACATCTTAACCTAAACTCTGTTGGATAGGAAACAAACATTAAGTATATCGGCTTATTCCTTGACGAAAAAATCTCTCAAGCTTCAACTAATTTTAATATTCGAAATTAAATAACTCACAAAACGTGTTGATCGGTACTTTACAATCTAATTTAAATATTAGCCTCTCCAAGTACCGAATTTATAGTTCCAGTCCTTAGGTTAAGTTGTATAATTCATATGTACGTTTCTTTCGATTTTCCTTGTGATCATTAAATATTGCACATAGCTATAGTATTTGTTTAAATAAATTCTTCTTTCTTAGTAGTAAAGTTTCGTTACAAATTATACTCTATATAAAGATGTAAAATCTATATGTAATATGAATAAAAATAATAATAATAATAATAATAATAACAATAATATTAATAATAATTGTAATAATAATAATAATAATAATAATAATAATAATAATAATAATAATAATAATAATTATAATAATAATTATTATAATAAAAATAATAATAATAATAATAATAATAATAATTATAATAATAATAATTATAATAAAAATAAAAATAATAATAATAATAATAATAATAATAATAATAATAATAATAATAATAATAATAATAATAATAATAATAATAATAATAATAATAATAATAATAATAATAATAATAATTATATATAATAATAAAAAAATAATAAAATAATTATTATTATTATTATTATTATTAATAACGTTTATGTCACTGAGTCTCACAGTAGCTCTTTATCTCCCCATATGCCAAGCTACCTAAGTATGGCAGCCTCGTTTTTGGCAGCACTGCCCAAGTCTGCACAGGTAGCAGTAACTGCTTCATCGCTGCCTATAACACTGTGAACTGCAGCCCTGCACTGGGTGTCACTGTTAAGCCATCTCTATCTGCAAGAGTTGTCACTCATACCACGACCACAGCTGTTCTAACCCCAACTGCTACCACTACAAAAACAGCATCTATAATGATATCTGAGCAGCAACATTACTCAGTTGTTACTGACAGTTTTGATGTGTGCTTCTTTAAAACAAAACGAGTAAAGCGAAAGATAAGTAAGACACTATCTCTACCCTCCGCTAAGCGACCAAATCAACTTAGCTACAGCTCAGGCAATGCCATATTGACGGATCAAATTGGCTGTCAAGGGAAAGACTCTACCAATCGTTTCAGTGTTCAGGTTTCTGCAACTAATCAGGACACGGATGATGCATCCGAAACTGACAATATGTCGGTCGGCTCCGTTGACTCTCTTTCTCCGCTAACAAACACATCCGCAGCGCGTGGGCACAAAACCAGGTCCACCAAATTTAACACAGGCGCGGCTGCGTCCTCTGCCGACGCTGCAAATTCAGACTCTCCAACGGCTGCTAAGAGTGCAAATTTACACGGAAACCAATATAAGCCTCCACCAATAACTTTACATGGAATATTTGCAAAATATGCCCAATACCTCTGTCGATCCAGTCAATATTGACACAAGAACTTCGGTGGGAGCCGTTACACGGAGCTATGCCAAGGATAGAGATACCTACCGCGTGATGCAAAGTAACCATGACAAACTTACTGTCGATTATTACACATACCATGTAAAAGAAGAAAAGCCTTACAAAATCGTTAAGAGCCTGCATTTCGACACACCACCTGACCAAATCGATGATTCTCTCAAGAAATTGGGATATAAAGCTACAAATGGGCACTGCCCATAAACCGCTCCGCCGGATTACCTATAAGCCTCTTCTTTGTTAACATTGCTCCTGAGAGCAATAAAGTTGGGCTTAAAAACATAAGTAAACTGGTTGTTCAAAAGGGTTAAAATTGAGGAGGCTTGTAAAAAGCAGAATGTGAAGCACTACCGTTGATGCCAAGGCTTTGGCCACACTGCCAGCTATTGCAGAAAAACTCCGACCTGTGTACGTTGTGGCGTTAAACACAAATCGGCTGACTGCATACGCCCGATAAGTGATCCCGCAAATTATAAAGGCTGCCCTGCGTATCACAAATATATCCATAGAAATCAGCGTAAGGCTCATAAATTCAAGCGTCCTCCTGTAAATGATCCCACACCTGTGCACCTCCGGTTCCATTCAGCATCAATCTACTTTTGTACACCATAATGTACCTACGTACACGGAATTGGCTGCAGGCAACCGATCTAATGGGACTCATAATAAACAACAGCAACAGCCGCAGAACCAATCTTCACACATTACCACTCAGCTAAGCAACGTTGCTAACGTTCTCAGCTCGCTGCTCGTGTCCTTCAACTCTCTCAACCAGTCGATCACAAGTTTGGTGTTACTGCAGGAGCAGATGACCCATATGCAGTCCCAGATTCTGGAGCTGCGCAATGAGCGTCAATCCAGATGACTACACACCCAATAAGAATAATGTGTTGGAACGCCAGAAGCGTATCCAACAAGATGCGAGAACTTGAGTGTTTGGTACAGCTGCATGATATCCACATTATCTTACTGTCCGAAACGTGGTTGACTGGCTCAGAATGCCCATGTGATACGGCTACTTATGCTACGCCACAAATTTACCAGATTTACTCAGTTTACTGATTTATTGATTCAGAAGATTTACTGAATCAGAAAACATTCAGCACTTTGTAACTGCCCCTCAACGAACCAATTGCTTTCAAGTTGCCTCAGCGATTGTGTCCACCGTCGCGGGCAACGTCGAAATCAATGCGATTTACTGCCCGCCTCGTGAGGTCTGGATCACAAACATAGTCAACAGTTCTATGGATAGAAAATTTCTAGTTTTTTACCATCAACTGTAGGGATCCGCCCTGTCTAATGGTAGGGGGCGTGCCCTGGTTGATCAGGCTCTTGCAGCAACTATTAGCATATTAGCTATCACCCCAACCAGATACCCAACTGCACAATCACATAGCCCATCATGCCTAGACTTCGGCCTTTAAAGACACATTCCGCACTGCCAACTACAAGAGTCTCATCGCACTGACTTAAGCTCTGATCATCTTCCCTTAATAATCTCTTTAAACACCTCAACCAGATGTTTCCCGCAAGTTGAGGGCCTCATTAGAAAACACACAGATTGGGAAAACTTAAGGACCATACTAAACAATAACTGTTATCTTGAAGTTGAATTGAGCTCTGGACAAGACCTTGACGACCCTATTGAGCTGTTCAACTGTAATATATATGACAATGCTGCTGAAGCTAAACGCCCTACGGAACGCCCGCCACTACACTTCATGCGTCATTCAAACTAAAGGCAAGAGAAGCATAGACTTCGTAAAATTTCCCAACGTTCTCGTGACCCAGAAGACAAATCAAATTTGAACCATGCATCATAGCTGCTCAGATCCGAACTCAACAGCCAGCGGACACAGCAATTTGATTATATGCTGAAAAACACGTCTACGCAGAGGGATGCTGAGTTCTTCTTATGGAAAGCCACACGCAACTGCACGAGACATCCTATTAGGCAGTTGCCAATAAGAGATGAAAATGGAATATGGTTCCGCTCTGATGCCGAGCAAGCCAACCCTTTTGCCGCAAATTTGGAATGTCCTTTTCAGCAACGAGCTATTTTGCAGCCAGAGGAGGTAGCGGAAACTGAACAATTTCTGTCAACGCCAACACAGTTGGACCCACCTGAGAGGCCATTCACGGCCGATGAAGTTAAGGCTGTCATTCGACGTCTCAAGCCTAATAAAGCTTCAGGTCATGATATTGTGTGCAATCGCACCATTAAGGCGTTACCACTGAATGCTCTACTTGTTATAGGGGCGGTATTCAACGCCATAATGAGCACACAGCATAACCCCACAACCTGGAAGTCAGTAATTCTCTCCATAGTCCATTAGCTTGGTAAATTGGAGGATGACCCCGAATCTTATCAGCCTATCCGTCTCCTGCCTTCCTTTTCGAAGGTATGGGAAAGATTGGATGGTGTCAGATTACCTGGAATAGCCAAGGAAAAAATCTTATTCCTAACCTCCAATTCTGATTTCGAGCTAGACCTGGTACAGTGTAGCAGCTGCACAGAACCACCGACTATATACTAAAGGCGTTTCACAGGATGAAGTTCTGTAATACGGTATTCCTAGATGTCGCTCAGATATTTAATCGCGTATGCCACTAGGGGCTGCTGCAGAAAGTCAAATCCTCCCTCCCTTAGCCATTCTTTGCTCTGATACGATCCTACTTGGAAGATCGATCCTTCAGGGTCAAAATGCGTATGACGCTGTCTCGCCCTCATCTTGTGGGGGCAGGTGTTTCTCAGGGAAGTGTGCTGGGACCTTTCGTGTACTCGCCATTTTCGACTGACATGCCATTGCCTGGTGATACAGCCCTCGGGATACCGCCCAGGTCCCTGTTTATGGCGTAATATGCGGATGATGTTTTTGTCATGGTGAGCAACCCTTCCAGGGCTACCAGTGCCCTTGTCCTACAGAATTAGTTGGATAAGCTGACAGCGTGGACACGGAGGAATGTCCAGCTCAACGCAAAAGTAAAAAATTTGCTTCACTCTCAAAAGGAGTATCCCTCCACCCATTTCTGTCAACGATGTGATTTTGGAACTCAAAACTGAAGCAAAGTACTTGGGGCTAATCCTGCTCAAACGACTCACATTTCGGCGAAAAATACACATCACAGTAGCGACCTGTAGAAGCAGTCTGCGTCGTCTCCATTGGTTATTGGGTAGCAGAAGCCGACCTTTTGCAGAGCAAAGGAACGGTCTACAATGAAGTTGTCGCGCCGATATGGCGATACGGCATACAAATATATGAGAACGGCGTCTAGGACTCACCGTACAAAATGTCAAAGGTTTCAGAATTATGCTCCACGCACAATCACCGGCTGTCCTTGATACGTGAAGAACAGCCGTATACACCATTATCTCAATATAGCCCTAGTGGAGGACGAAATAATACTACACACAAGAAGATATAACAACAGATTAAGAAATTATGTAAACAGACTGCCTAGGGAACTTTTCCACTCCCCACCTATACATCGGCAAATATACAGCATTTCAGACAAATACTGTCATAATCTTAAGATATAGACGTGTAAATAAAATATAAATTCTGCATATAAATATTATTACTAGTTATATACCTAACCTTAAGATTTATATGTGTAAATAATTCTGTACATAATTATTATTAAGTAGTAGCTGTATACCTGGCGATTTTAACTATGCGAGCTGCCAAATGGGGTGTCTGTCCCCTGATCAGAAGAAGGAATAAAATTAAAAAAAAAAAAATGTATTAAAAACAATAATGATAATAATAATAAAAATAATAATAATAAAAATAATATCAGTTGCTCCCACTCCCCACCTATACATCGGCAAATATACAGCATTTCAGACAAATACTGTCATAATCTTAAGATATAGACGTGTAAATAAAATATAAATTCTGCATATAAATATTATTACTAGTTATATACCTAACCTTAAGATTTATATGTGTAAATAATTCTGTACATAATTATTATTAAGTAGTAGCTGTATACCTGGCGATTTTAACTATGCGAGCTGCCAAATGGGGTGTCTGTCCCCTGATCAGAAGAAGGAATAAAATTAAAAAAAAAAAAATGTATTAAAAACAATAATGATAATAATAATAAAAATAATAATAATAAAAATAATATCAGTTGCTTTTTATATCAAGTGAAGTAAAGAGATAAAAATAAAATAAAGTAAAAGATCAAAAACGTATACAAATTTAAATTTATTTTTTTCTCGTGACTTTAAGAATAAGCAAATAAAATTACCAAACAAGAAAGCAGCATCATTAAGCGACACCAAAAACCTTCTAATATTGGGCCTGGCGCTTTTAGCGCTTCAGGCAATCAAAAAATACCGCGTTTAAATAGAAACGATACGTCTAAAACCTCTGGCAGGAAAGAGTTTTATAATTATTTTCACCCTCATCAAACCATCGACCATGACAACAGCACGGACACTGCCAGTGATGATGAGCAGCCCGCACCAGCAAAAACAATTCTCCCACCACCAATTACGGTTTTGAAGAAATCGTCTTAAGTAGTTCACGATACGGTTAAAGCACCATCTATAACAGAATACTCCGTAAAATCAATTTCCATTGGCATTAAAATATTTTTAAACTCGTCGGCTGACTCTGACTCTATCTGTCACGAGCAACACAAGCTCAACTTTGAGTTTTACTTTCACGTGACAAAACAAATTAGACCTTATAAGGCTGTTCTATCAGGTCTGAATAAGTGAACTTTTTTTGATTTAAAAAAAAATTTTTTTAAATATGTTATTTATTAACCACCAAACCGGGCGCATTGTGCCTTATAATGTTCTTTGCATCTATGTCATAATTTATCGCCTTGTTTGAATAATTATTTACTACTATTACAAACGTATACATTAATTATTTGTCAGGTTTAGGATTACTTAAATTTAATTTTAAGGATAAGGTTAGCGTCTTCTCCGTCTAAGGCGAGTCCTGTTCCATTCCAAGAGCTCGCGGAAGTGAAGCCTTCTGAGGCCCTGTATAGGTGAGACTACCAGCCAGGGGTCTGTCTAAGCGTTTTGAGTGTGCCAAAAGTCGGTCGTTGTATCGGCTGGTTTGTCAGGCGATCTGGTCCTCCACAACTGGTATGTCCAGGTATCTGTGCAGGGTTGAGTTTTTGACGTACCAGGGACAACCAGTCATTAGTCGCAAAGTCTTGTTTTGCACGACTTGCACTCTTTTCTTCTGAGACTCTGCCGCGATTCCCCAGATCTCTATGCCGTATCTCCATTTAGGGATTATTATTTGTACGTAGACTGTCCGTTTGTTAGAGAGAGACAGTGAGCTTCTTTTGTTTAACAGACAGTGTAATCTAATGATCTTTCTGCAACAAGAGTGTATTACAGAAGAGATGTGTTTGCTAAATGTGAGCTTCTGGTCAAGGGTTAGACCCAAGTATTTTACTGTGTTGGCTTGGGGGAGTATGTCGCGGCAGAGATACACAGACGGTGGAGAGCCTTTTCTCAAGGTAAGGGTTAGCACTCAGGACTCTGGATAAGTCAACTAATGAAACAATAAAAGGCCTATTGATTGACCGTGGGCTCCAATGCATTGACGTTAAGACCATCGAGAAAACAACACGATCTGGTTACAAACTGCTTTTGTATGTTGTATATTTTCTTAACGGCTCAATAACTCTCCAAGATCTACGCAAACAACATAGATCTAAAGTTCGCTGGTAGTTCAAATTCAAGCCATCCAATCAACTCACTCAGTGCTACAATTGCCAACTATTTGGCCACGGATCAAGCACATGCAACGTCAAAACTGAATGCTCTTTCTGCGCTGGACCAAACAAAACTCCTCTCTGCGAAAAAACGGGTACCTTTCGCTGTGCTAACTGCAATGGTGATCGCCCCTCTGCCGATCCAGCATGCCCTTGTCGCGCTTCGTATCAGTCTATGCTAAAAATAAGAAACCATAACGGTAAACGCTCTCTCGTAAGTAATCCAAATTTCAAAAACGCTAGGCGCACCAGCTCTCACTGCTCTAAAAACAACAACAACGCTTGCTTCAACAACTATTCTTCAGTAAATCAGCAGACTACGAACACTGCAAGTGGTAACATAGGTCAAACAACAAATACATCGTTTGGCACTTTAAAAAACAATATCATCTTAAGTTATAAGGAAGCTCTTATGAGTAACAACGATACATCTCATCAAATGTCATCGGATCTATTCTCAGTTGCAGAAATCAGCTCTCTCCTAAATTAGCTTTTAGATAAGCTAACTGCACTACTAAAAAATTTCAATTCAACATCATCACCCAACTAGCAGTTAAATATGTATACTCTAATTAATAACTTCAGAGCACATCTAAACATCATGGCATGGAATGTGCGTGCCGTTCCAAATAGGCGACTTCTTAGCTTTCACAGTCCGGTGTGAACCATAGCTTCATCACCAATTTTCCTCCATTCCGCTCTATCTCTATTCAGAGCGTCAACACTCATCTTGTTAAGGTCTACTTCGACGTCGTCTATACATCTTTTTCTTGGGCGCCCACGTTATCTTCCTCCAATTGGGCGCATTATAAATGCCATTTCTGTCATTCTTTCTGCTGGCATCTTCATCACGTGACCAATCCACCTAATACGTTTTGCCTTTATGAAACTGTAAGCCAATTAATACACACGTCTGCTTCCTTTCACAGCCCGACGCAGATTGATTTTATTTCTTTCGCCTTTTGGGCATTCACACATTTGACATTCACAGAACTTTCTTAAGCTACGTTAACTAATACAACTTATATTACTACAATTCGGCCGTCCTGACATTGAGGATCACCTGATCCTCCTTTTATTTTATCCCACTTCTGAATATTGTAGGCCAATTAATACACACGTCTGCTTCCTTTCACTGCCCGACGCAGACTGATTTTATTTCTTTCGCCTTTTGGGCATTCACACATATGACATTCACAGAACTTTCTTAAGCTACATTAACTAATACAACTTATATTACTACAATTCGGCCGTCCTGACATTGAGGATCACCTGATCCTCCTTTTATTTTATCCCACTTCTGAATATTGTAGGCCAATTAATACACACGTCTACTTCCTTTCACTGCCCGACGCAGACTGATTTTATTTCTTTCGCCTTTTGGGCATTCACACGTATGACATTCACAGAACTTTCTTAAGCTACGTTAACTAATACAACTTATATTACTACAAAACGTACAACATTTTGGCCGCCGATAATATTTTCGACTAGACGCACTGGGTCATATATTTTCTTTAACACGTTTCTTTCGAAAGTCAATAATTGATTGGTATCATTTGTTTTTAATGTCCATATTTCTGCACCGTACGTAAGCACTGGTCATATTAGTATTTTATAGATTTTAATTTTCTGTGTTCTAGATAGAATTTTTGAGCGAAACAACTTCATGTTCGCGTAGTACGCCCTGTTCGCAGACGTGAAGCCCAAGTATATGGATTCAGGTATGCTCTCAAAAACATAATCGCCTATTATCAAGTCATTTCGAGTTATGTTTTGCGATGATCAACTCATGTCTTTTGTTTTGCCTGCATTGACATTAAGTCCTAAGGCTTTAGTTCTTTCTTCTTTCTTTGCTTCATTTTGCGGATCAGAACACTTTCTCTTTTGGCCATTATGAGCACAACATCTGCATAAGTGCATCTTTGGAAAGCACTCTTGAAGATGTTTTCATCTGAATTTATCTCCTAAATAACTGTATGAAGCATTAGATTAAATATTAGAGCAGACAGAGCATCTCCTTGTTTCACTCCGGACAATACTCTGAAAGACTCAGATACTTCAACTTGAACTAATACTTTAATGGTCGTGTTTTCTAAAGCAAAGACAACTAGTTCTATCAGTTTCAATGGAATACCAAGCATTTGCATACAGAATTTATTTGATTTCTATCTATACTATGGAAAGCCTGCTTAAAGTCCCCGAAAAGGCAGAAAAGATCCGTATTATGCTCATAAAACTTCTCAAATACTTGGTTTACCACAAAACCTTTGTCGACAGCTGATCTGCCGCTTCTGAAACCACATTGATACTCATCTATTATTTCTTCGGCGTGGACATTTATTCTTTGGTATATAATGTTGGTAAATACCTTATAGCCAGTATTGAGTAGGGATATACCTCTATAGTTTTGTCATTCAGCCTTGTGGCCTTTTTTGTGTATAGATAATATTATGCTGTTTAAACATTCATTAGGTATTTTATTTGTACGCCATATACTTGTAATTACTTGTAATTGTAATTTCACTGTTCAGAGTCTGTCCACCATATTTTATTAATTGCGCAATTATTTCATCTTCGCCACTGCTTTTACCATTTTTTAGTTTTGCTATAGTTGTTCTCACCTCTTCCAAGATTGGTTCTTCGACATAGGTTTCAGCTGTATATATTTGGTGTTTCTCGTCATCAATATATTCATCCGTGTATCTGTTAAATACCTCAGAGTAGGGCTCTTTCCATCCGTATATTATTTGCTTCTATCACTAATTGTCGAACCATCTTTGCCCTTACATATATTGGTTCTTAGCTGGAAGGCTTTGGTTTGCCTCTATATTCTGATACATGACCTTAAAATTATTTTCAGAAAAATCCTTCTCAATTTGCGTAACTTGTTGGTTCGTAAACATCTTTTTCTTCTTTCTTATACGTTTCTTAGCTTCTTTCCTCTTTTCTTGGTATTTCTCATAGTTTGCTCTAGTGGCTCTCTCAGTATATTTTCTTCTTGCTTCTTGATTTATCTCATTTACTTTTCTGCAGCCCTCGTCATACCACTCATTCGTCACTGGTCTTTCTTCGCCGATCGTAACTTTTGCGATATTTATGATGCGATATACATCCTTTATTTTATTCCAGTGGTCATCAATTTCCAAACGTTTTCTACTGCAAAAGTGACAACATAATTTCTTATATTATTCTCTACTGTGTTTTTAGATTTAGTTATCAGTTCATTATTTTTATTAATACCTTCTACATTAAGTTTTAATTTCTTATAACATTTACAGTCATTTACTTTCGTTATTCGTTGGAGTATTTTAGACATCACTGATGTGTTATGCCTCCTATCTATAAGTACATGGTTAATTTGGTTAGCCGCATTACTGCCTGGTATTCTCCATGTCTGGAGATGAATCCGTTTATATCTATGGCTGGTGCTACTTATAAATAGACCGTGTGAGGCTGCAAAGTTGCATAATCGTATTCTATTGTCATTTGTGTTATCATGTAGCGAAAATATTCCTGCAACATCTTTGATTTTGCTTTCCTCTTTTCCAACCTTTGCATTAAAGTCGCCAATTAAAAGCGAAACGTCATGTTTACTAATTTTGCTAAATATGTCTTCGAGGTCATCATAAAATGTATCTTTAATATTGTCAGTACTTTCATCGGTCGGTGCGTATACATTTACAATGGAAATATTTTGGAATTTCCCCTTCAGTCTTAGATAGCATAATCGATCGTTGATAGGGAGAAAATTCATTATTATTAGGGTATTAGGGCGTCAACCTATAGACCAGCCCCTCTCGGGCGTCTCACTTCATATCATTAGTTCCCAGTACTTCCACCAAAGTCTACACTGTAGAAATCTTGTTGATCACCATATCAGGTTAACAGCGTCACCACTAGAAGGCGATATGAGGGGATTGGAAAAAGATGTGTGAGGCATCCCCTCGTCCCTCGATCCACCATCAATTACACATTTTTCCCCTGATGCTCCAAAATAAGCGACTTGAACTTTTAAATTTTTTAACCACAAATCAAGTTCACATCTGCCTTCTATGCGAAACATGGCTAACCCCAGATAGCAGATTCCTCCTCCCTGGTTATTTAGTATATAGAAACGAACAGTGTAACACAAGAGGGGGTGGTGTTGCCATAATTATAAAAAAGTGACATTCAGCACGAGGAGATTACTGGAGTATATACCAACCTCGTCGAAAAAGTTGGCACACAGCTTGAACCAAATTCATCAAACTCTTTAAATATATTCTCCGTCTACTTTCCAGGCTCTTCTGCAAAATATTTGTCAAACTCTTGTAACCTAGCAAACGATACTAATTATAAAAAGATATGTTTAGGTAGGATATGCTTAAGCTCCATCGTATCAATGGCAACTAAATTCTTGGTGGTGAGCTAAATTGTCGAAATCACCAATGGAATTGCCTCAGAGCAAACTGCTAGGCAACATTCTTAGTCAGCTCCCTATGGAATTCATGTTTAGCATCCTGCACTCCAAAGATCCCACGTACATTCCGTCAAGCTTTCAAGCAAAACCGTCAACTCTCGATCTATTCATAGTCAGTTCATCATACCTCCTCTCTGAACCGATTGCCCACGAAGACCTCTCATCTGATCATTTGTCAATATTATGTAAAATTGAGTCAAGTACAACAATTTCTGAGAGTCCTGTCTAAACAGCTTCCCTTAATTAATCATGCCAAGTCTTATTATGTATTATACCGTCTACGCAGAGGGATGCTGAGTTCTTCTTATGGAAAGCAACCCGCAACTGCACGAGACATCCTATTAGGCAGTTGCCAATAAGAGATGAAAATGGAATATGGTTCCGCTCTGATGCCGAGCAAGCCAACCCTTTTGCCGCAAATTTGGAATGTCCTTTTCAGCAACGAGCTATTTTGCAGCCAGAGGAGGTAGCGGAAACTGAACAATTTCTGTCAACGCCAACACAGTTGAACCCACCTGAGAGGCCATTCACGGCCGATGATGTTAAGGCTGTCATTCGACGTCTCAAGCCTAATAAAGCTCCAGGTCATGATATTGTGTGCAATCGCACCATTAAGGCGTTACCACTGAATGCTCTACTTGTTATAGGGGCGGTATTCAACGCCATAATGAGTACACAGCATTACCCTACAACCTGGAAGTCAGTAATTCTCTCCATAGTCCATTAGCTTGGTAAATTGGAGGATGACCCCGAATCTTATCAGCCTATCTTTTTTTTTTTTTATTTTTTTTTTTACATCGACTTAGTAGGTACGCAATGACCACACACTGATCTCACAGGGGCAGGCCCAGGTGGCATCAAAATTCACCCAGTCACATAGTCTGGGCTCAGCTGGTCTTAATTGCTAATTTCTTTGGTGAACATGCGATACCAAAGCTAATGTCTACGTACTAAATATTTGGCTACAGATAAAAACATCATCAGCCATTAAAATAATCAGCATGCAAGATTAAACTGAAGCTAATATTAAATTTAGAATTCAATACCTACAATAACATAGACTATTTGAACAAGGAGGAAAAATTTAGGTTAACAGTATAGAAAATAAGTGATGCATTAATTCAATGATGCCAACAATTTAGTTTTTATAACATAAGAAGAGGTGGGAGGAGCAGCACACGCAAAGTGGGTATTAAAAGATTTGCATAAGACATAGAATGGATCATGTTGCAAATAAGAAGCTCTACAAAAGGGAAGAATAATAGGAGAATAGTTTCTAGTTGGACGTGCGGGTACACTAAAATTAATTATTCTAAGTAAGAAAGGTGAGTTAATACTACCATAAATGAGGTTATACATAAAAGTTACACCAATGACCGTTCTACGACTAGACAAGGTAGGGAGGTTGATCAATTTGAGACGACACCGATAAGATGGTAGGCAAGCATTAGGATCCCAGTGCAAGTTTTTGAGAGCAAAAAGTAGAAATTGCTTTTGCACCGACTCAATACGATCAATATACATCTGATATTGAGGATCCCAGACACAAGACGCATACTCCAGAATAGGTCTTACTAGTGAAGTGTATAGTACTTTGGTAGTATACGGATCATCAAATTCCTTAGACCAGCGTTTAATATAGCCAAGGATACCTCTAGCTTTAGAGACCGAAGTGGAAATGTGGGTACCGAAATGCAACTTCGGGTCCATCAAAATACCAAGGTCGTTAAACTGGGAAATACGACCTAAACTATTTGAGTCAATGTAATAAGAATTTGAAATAAGGGCTCCGCGAGAAAAGGACATAACTTTGCATTTATTGGTATTGAGGATTAAATAGTTTTTGGAACACCAACGAGATAAAGAGTCAATGTCACTCTGAAGGTAAATCCCGTGAGAAGGGTTATTAAGGCGGAAACATAGTTTTACATCATCTGCGTACATTAAAATCTGAGAGTGTTTGATGACGGTAGGTAGATCATTAATAAATATGTTGAAAAGCAAAGGCCCCAAATGACTGCCTTGGGGAACACCTGATGTTATCTTTAAAGACTTAGATATTGAAGACTTGAAAAGTACCCTTTGAGAGCGATGATCTAGGTAAGATGCCAGCCATCGGATCAATGGAGAAGGGAAACCAAAAGCTTTGAGTTTGGTTATGAGCAACGCATGCGATACAGTATCGAAAGCTTTACTGAAGTCGGTGTAGATAACATCAGTTTGGCTACCTACCGAAAAGTTGTGATTGACAATAGAGGTAAATTCCAACAGATTGGTTACCGTTGAACGGTTCTTTACAAAACCATGCTGAGACATACTCAACAATGGGCGAATATAAAACTGTAATTGATCAGTGATAATCTGCTCAAACAACTTAGGAATTGCACACAGCTTGGCAATACCTCTGTAGTTTGATATATCTGACTTACTACCCTTTTTGAATAAGGGAAATATATAGGATTCTTTCCAACAACTTGGCATAGATGAAGTAATAAGGGATAAATTAAATAAGGTATAAAGGGGAATATATAAGTTGTTAGCACAGCTTTTTAAGATACAACTAGGAATATTATCCGGACCAGGAGAAAAAGAAGGTTTAACCAATTTTAGATATCGTAAAATAATACTGCCGTCAATAAACGGCATATTGAAGTGATTAAATTCATCAATTTTGTAAGGGTAAGGAGAACTATTTACACAGGCACTATTAGAGTAGATGCCCTGGAAAAATTTAGCAAAAAGGTTCGCAATCCCATCATCAGAGCTACATGCAACTCCATCAAACTCCATACTAGTTGGAAATAACTCTGATTTGTTTTTGATTTTGATGAATTTAAAAAAATTTTTGGGATCTCGTTTAATATTTACTTTTACTTTGCACAAATATCTACTATAGCAAGATTGATTAAAAATGTTGAATTTACTACGAGCCGCGGCATAACTCGCATAATCAGTTGCGCAACAAGAGCGTTTAAATTTTTTAAATAACCGATTTCTAATATTTTTTAGACGGACCAAATTTATACAAAACCAAGGCGGACGCTTAGAATCATCGGTAACATGCACTTTAGGCACACATTTATTGATATAATCCAGCATAGTCGTGTTGAAAAACCGAACGGCAGTATCAATATCAGAAGAAGAACTTAATATTGACCAATCCATGGAAGCAAGCAATGAGTTGAGACGATTGAAATTAGTATGTTTAAAATTAAAAGCTTGTCTTGGCTTAGCACAAGTTGAGTCAGATGCAGACAGAAGTTGGTTAAGAGTTAGTGTCACCTCAAGAGTGGGGTGATAGGTATCTTCTGGAATTGACAATGGAGAGGATCTCGACAGTGAGGTATTTTCATGGCAGTTAGTAAACACTAGGTCTAGCATACGATGTTTGATGTTGGAAATGTGGTTTATTTGCTGGAGAGAGAGATCCAGCAATAAATCAACGAACTCGCTGCCAACAGAAGGAAGAACGATATTGGAGTCACTAAAAGGAATCCAATTAATAGAGGGAAGATTAAAATCACCCAAAACAAGCAAAATATCAGCGTCTTTAATGAGCTTTAATACATTCTGGATAGCCTTCGCTTGATCCAAGTAGACTGAGTCAGAAGATGAAGGAGGAATATATGAACAAGTAATAAAAATGTTATGATTAGAGAATGAAATTTTGACGCAGATAAATTCAATGTTTTCAGTATCGTCAAGAGAGACCAGTTCTGACGAAAAAGATGAAAGAACAGAGATTAAGACTCCTCCACCTACGCGGCCATAACGATCTTTACGAAACGTAGAGTAAGAGTTATTGAAAATTTCAGAGTTGAGAACATCAGGGCGAAGCCAAGTCTCAACGAAAACGATAATGTCAGAACTGAAAGAAAAACTTCTAAGATAAAATGAAGAAAGTTTAGAATTTAGCCCTCTAACATTTTGAAAATGTAGACTTAGTTTTTTGGAGATTTTGAAGAAGCAGAGGATGAAGCTGAAGTAGTGACTGGTAAGGTAACCTGCAAAGCCCTAGATTTTTTTCTAGGAATGAAGTCGTGGACCACCATATGGGCAGGCCAGAATGTAGGGTCACAAATGACAGAAAATACTTTCATGGAAACTGAAAGTTTGAAAGAAGAGCCTTCTCTAGGGCTAGCAAAATTAAATTTGTGAATATTAATATTTGAAAGGTTGCATGATTTTGATGAAATATAACGTGCAACGTCCTTACAGGTTGTCTCCTTATCCAACCTGGAAACAAAAACATGTTTACGAGGATCCAGCACCTTCAAAATACATGGCACTGGAGTAGAGGCAGTATTGGACTGCGAAGAACTCTTAGGGGGAGACAAGGTACGGGAGGAGTTAGAGACTTTAGTAGAAGATGAAGCAGAAGTTACAGTAGTAGGACAGGGAGTAGAGCAAGGTGAACAATTAGTGGTGGGAAAGTTGAAAGCGACAGATGAAGTGGTAGTAGTGGGGATATTGGTAGAAGGAGCTACTGGAATTGGAGCGGGATGGGATGATTGGTTAGATATTGAAGAAAGTACAGTAGAATAAGTGGGTAAAGTATGGGAAGAAGGGGAACAAGTTGGAGAAGTTGAAGCTGAAGTCATAGTAGTAAGACATGGAATAGAGGAAGTCGAACAAGTAGTGGAGGGAAGGTTAAAGGCGATAGATGAAGAAGTAGTAGATGGGATAGTGGTTGACGGAGCTACCGGAATTTGAGCGGGATGGGACGATGGGGTGGATATGGAAGAAAGTACAGAAGAGTGACTGGGTAAAGGTTGGGAAGAAGAAGAACAAGTTGGAGAAGTTGAAGCTGAAATCACAGAAGTAGGACAAGGAATCGAGGAAGACGAGCAAGTAGTGGATGGAAAGTTCAAAGCGACAGATGAAGAAATAGTAGAGGGCATAATGGTTGAAGGAGCTAAAGGAATTGGAGTAGGATGGGGCGGTTGGGTAGAAGTAGAATAAAGTACATAAGAGTAAGTGGGTAAAAGTTGGGAAGAAGTAGAACAAGTTGGAAGGGAATCAGAAGAAGGGGGTTTGGGAGACGAAAAAGAAATAAGTGGCGCTGTGGTAGGCGCAAGATTATGAGGGGATAATGGCGGCAGTTGTGCTGCATTAGTCGTTGGAGTCAAGTCGAAAGAGTACTCCAAAAACATTTTTGACCCAGCATCAAACTCTGAGGCTAGCTCAGTGAATAGTTTCTTAAGTTTTTGGTATTTAATTCGCATACGGTGGTACATCAATGAGAAGTCCCCCTGGCGATTGAAGCAGGTGGGGCACGACCACCTGATGCCACCACATGCAGGTTTAGCCGTACCGTAAAGTCTGTCATAGTCGCGACCAGTCAACCCAGCGCACTTAAGGTGGGCGATATTATCGCACATCCAACAAGAGACACCTCTAAACTTATCACTATTAAAGTTGTCCTTGTTGGAGCAAGCCCGATTACAGCAACTCATTTTGCGCAAAGTATAGAAACGAGATATTAAATAAAATAAAAGCAAAACAAGATAAATAAGATAAGAAAAAAATTTTTTTTTTTTTTTTTTTAAATAAAATAAAAATAAGTGAAAAGGAGTAAATTAAAAAAAAAAAATAAATAAATAAATAAATAAATAAATAAAAGAGAAAAAAAAATTTTTTATAATAATAATAATAAAATAAAAGAGAGAAAAAAAAATATAAAAAAAATAAAAAATTAAAAGAAAATAAAAAATCAAAAAATTTTTTTATTTTTTTTATTTTATTTTATTTTTTTTTTTTTTTGGGTATAAATTTATAAAAGCTTAAAATTTATGAATATATCAAATAAACAATAAGTAAGTAAAATAATAACAATAAAATAAACTTGAGAGTGAAAAATTTTTTTTTTTTAAATTTATTTTTAAAATTTATTTGTTATTATCAACACACTGTGCAAAAAAAAAAAAAGCACAACGACATAAGCCTGAATTTTGAGGCTCTCAGCTAGACAGAGATAGAATTGCACAGAGAAAAGTTAGGTGAATAATAATATTTTTCCAGAGAAAAAAGAGGAAATACAGTTATTTAAAAATAATAACTACTGTATAGAGAGCAAGAAGGAAATAGAATAAGACTAAAATAACAAAAACTATTTTAAAGGGAGAGCAAAGCAGGAAAAAAAAAAGAGATTGAACTCAACACACAGGAAAGGCAAATTTAAGCGTTGTACTTGCCAAAAATAATTAAACATTGATAAGTACAAAATTTATACGGGTGAAATGAGCCCTACACCAAAAATAAGTTCACTTATAAATTCACTTAACACCGGAAAGAAGATAAATATTAGTAACGATAAACGACAATAGACAAATTAATTGCCAAATGCTAATCAAATGCGGAGCAGATTCAAAACACGTCTGTTAAGCACAAGCAACCACGAGAGACATCCGTCTCCTGCCTTCCTTTTCGAAGGTATGGGAAAGATTGGATGGTGTCAGATTACCTGAAATAGCCAAGGAAAAAATCTTATTCCTAACCTCCAATTCTGATTTCGAGCTAGACCTGGTACAGTGTAGCAGCTGCACAGAACCACCGACTATATACTAAAGGCGTTTCACAGGATGAAGTTCTGTAATACGGTATTCCAAGATGTCGCTCAGATATTTGATCGCGTATGCCACTAGGGGCTGCTGCAGAAAGTCAAATCCTCCCTCCCTTAGCCATTCTATGCTCTGATACGATCCTACTTGGAAGATCGATCCTTCAGGGTCAAAGTGCGTGTGACGCTGTCTCGCCCTCATCTTGTGGGGGCAGGTGTTTCTCAGGGAAGTGTGCTGGGACCTTTCGTGTACTCGCCATTTTCGGCTGACATGCCATTGCCTGATGATACAGCCCTCGGGATACCGCCCAGGTCCCTGTTTATGGCGTAATATGCGGATGATGTTTGTGTCATGGTGAGCAACCCTTCCAGGGATACCAGCGCCCTTGTCCTACAGAATTAGTTGGATAAGCTGACAGCGTGGACACGGAGGAATGTCCAGCTCAACGCAAAAGTAAAAATGTTTGCTTCACTCTCAAAAGGAGTATCCCTCCACCCATTTCTGTCAACGATGTGATTTTGGAACTCAAAACTGAAGCAAAGTACTTGGGGCTAATCCTGCTCAAACGACTCACATTTCGGCGAAAAATACACATCACAGTAGCGACCTGTAGAAGCAGTCTGCGTCGTCTCCATTGGTTATTGGGTAGCAGAAGCCGACCTTTTGCAGAGCAAAGGAACGGTCTACAACGAAGTTGTCGCGCCGATATGGCGATACGGCATAAAAATATGGGGAACGGCGTCTAGGACTCACCGTACAAAATGTCAAAGGTTTCAGAATTATGCTCCACGCACAATCACCGGCTGTCCTTGATACGTGAAGAACAGCCGTATACACCATTATCTCAATATAGCCCTAGTGGAGGACGAAATAATACTACACACAAGAAGATATAACAACAGATTAAGAAATTATGTAAACAGACTGCCTAGGGAACTTTTCCACTCCCCACCTATACATCGGCAAATATACAGCATTTCAGACAAATACTGTCATAATCTTAAGATATAGACGTGTAAATAAAATATAAATTCTGCATATAAATATTATTACTAGTTATATACCTAACCTTAAGATTTATATGTGTAAATAATTCTGTACATAATTATTATTAAGTAGTAGCTGTATACCTGGCGATATTAACTATGCGAGCTGCCAAATGGGGTGTCTGTCCCCTGACCAGAAGAAGGAATAAAATTAAAAAAAAAAAATGTATTAAAAACAATAATGATAATAATAATAAAAATAATAATAATAAAAATAATATCAGTTGCTTTTTATATCAAGTGAAGTAAAGAGATAAAAATAAAATAAAATAAAATAAAGTAAAAGATCAAAAACGTATACAAATTTAAGTTTAATTTTTTCTCGTGACTTTAAGAATAAGCAAATAAAATTACCAAACAAGAAAGCAGCATCATTAAGCGACACCAAAAACCTTCTAATATTGGGCCTGGCGCTTTTAGCGCTTCAGGCAATCAAAAAATACCGCGTTTAAATAGAAACGATACGTCTAAAACCTCTGGCAGGAAAGAGTTTTATAATTATTTTCACCCTCATCAAACCATCGACCATGACAACAGCACGGACACTGCCAGTGATGATGAGCAGCCCGCACCAGCAAAAACAATTCTCTCACCACAAATTACGGTTTTGAAGAAATCGTCTTAAGTAGTTCACGATACGGTTAAAGCACCATCTATAACAGAATACTCCGTAAAATCAATTTCCATTGGCATTAAAATATTTTTAAACTCGTCGGCTGACTCTGACTCTATCTGTCACGAGCAACACAAGCTCAACTTTGAGTTTTACTTTCACGTGACAAAACAAATTATACATAAACGTATACATTAATTATTTGTCAGGTTTAGGATTACTTAAATTTAATTTTAAGGATAAGGTTAGCGTCTTCTCCGTCTAAGGCGAGTCCTGTTCCTTTCCAAGAGCTCGCGGAAGTGAATCCTTCTGAGGCCCTGTATAGGTGAGACTACCAGCCAGGGGTCTGTCTAAGCGTTTTGAGTGTGCCAAAAGTCGGTCGTTGTATCGGCTGGTTTGTCAGGCGATCTGGTCCTCCACAAATGGTATGTCCAGGTCTCTGTGCAGGGTTGAGTTTTTGACGTACCAGGGACAACCAGTCATTAGTCGCAAAGTCTTGTTTTGCACGACATGCACTCTTTTCTTCTGAGACTCCGCGATTCCCCAGATCTCTATGCCGTATCTCCATTTAGGGATTATTATTTGTACGTAGACTGTCCGTTTGTTAGAGAGAGACAGTGAGCTTCTTTTGATTAACAGACAGTGTAATCTAATGATCTTTCTGCGACAAGAGTGTATTACAGAAGAGATGTGTTTGCTAAATGTGAGCTTCTGGTCAAGGGTTAGACCCAAGTATTTTACTGTGTTGGCTTGGGGGAGTATGTCGCGGCAGAGATACACAGACGGTGGAGAGCCTTTTCTCAAGGTAACGGTTAGCACTCAGGACTGCTTTTGTATGTTGTATATTTTCTTAACGGCTCAATAACTCTCCAAGATCTACGCAAACAACACTCATTTATGAATAATACTAAAGTTCGCTGGTAGTTCAAATTCAAGCCATCCAATCAACTCACTTAGTGCTACAATTGCCAACTATTTGGCCACGGATCAAGCACATGCAACGTCAAAACTGCATGCTCTTTCTGCGCTGGACCAAACAAAAATCGTCTCTGCGAAAAAACGGGTACCTTTCGCTGTGCTAACTGCAACGGTGATCACCCCTCTACCGATCCAGCATGCCCTTGTCGCGCTTCGTATCAGTCTATGCTAAAAATAAGAAACCATAACGGTAAACGCTCTCTCGTAAGTAATCCAAATTTCAAAAACGCTAGGCGCACCAGCTCTCACTGCTCTAAAAACAACAACAACGCTTGCTTCAACAACTATTCTTCAGTAAATCAGCAGACTACGAACAATGCAAGTGGTAACAGAGGTCAAACAACAAATACATCGTTTGGAACTTTAAAAAACAATATCATCTTAAGTTATAAGGAAGCTCTTATGAGTAACAACGATACATCTCATCAAATGTCATCGGATCTATTCTCAGTTGAAGAAATCAGCTCTCTCCTAAATTAGCTTTTAGATAAGCTAACTGCACTACTAAAAAATTTCAATTCAACATCATCACCCAACTAGCAGTTAAATATGTATACTCTAATTAATAACTTCAGAGCACATCTAAACATCATGGCATGGAATGTGCGTGCCGTTCAAAATAGGCGACTTCTTCTTAGCTTTCACAGTCCGGTGTGAACCATAGCTTCATCACCAATTTTCCTCCATTCCGCTCTATCTCTATTCAGAGCGTCAACACTCATCTTGTTAAGGTCTACTTCGACGTCGTCTATACATCTTTTTCTTGGGCGCCCACGTTATCTTCCTCCAATTGGGCGCATTATAAATGCCATTTCTGTCATTCTTTCTGCTGGCATCTTCATCACGTGACCAATCCACCTAATACGTTTTGCCTTTATGAAACTGTAGGCCAATTAATACACACGTCTGCTTCCTTTCACAGCCCGACGCAGATTGATTTTATTTCTTTCGCCTTTTGGGCATTCACACATTTGACATTCACAGAACTTTCTTAAGCTACGTTAACTAATACAACTTATATTACTACAATTCGGCCGTCCTGACATTGAGGATCACCTGATCCTCCTTTTATTTTATCCCACTTCTGAATATTGTAGGCCAATTAATACACACGTCTGCTTCCTTTCACTGCCCGACGCAGACTGGTTTTATTTCTTTCGCCTTTTGGGCATTCACACATATGACATTCACAGAACTTTCTTAAGCTACGTTAACTAATACAACTTATATTACTACAAAACGTACAACATTTTGGCCGCCGATAATATTTTCGA
Organism: Cacoxenus indagator; assembly: GCA_035041755.1. NCBI lineage: Eukaryota > Metazoa > Arthropoda > Insecta > Diptera > Drosophilidae > Cacoxenus > Cacoxenus indagator. The sequence goes on from JAWNKX010000204.1 coordinate 442,501, forward strand.
CTAGACGCACTGGGTCATATATTTTCTTTAACACGTTTTTTTCGAAAGTCAATAATTGATTGGTATCATTTGTTTTTAATGTCCATATTTCTGCACCGTACGTAAGCACTGGTCATATTAGTATTTTATAGATTTTAATTTTCTGTGTTCTAGATAGAATTTTTGAGCGAAACAACTTCATGTTCGCGTAGTACGCCCTGTTCGCAGACGTGAAGCCCAAGTATATGGATTCAGGTATGCTCTCAAAAACATAATCGCCTATTATCAAGTCATTTCGAGTTATGTTTTGCGATGATCAACTCATGTCTTTTGTTTTGCCTGCATTGACATTAAGTCCTAAGGCTTTAGTTCTTTCTTCTTTCTTTGCTTCATTTTGCGGATCAGAACACTTTCTCTTTTGGCCATTATGAGCACAACATCTGCATAAGTGCATCTTTGGAAAGCACTCTTGAAGATGTTTTCATCTGAATTTATCTCCTAAATAACTGTATGAAGCATTAGATTAAATATTAGAGCAGACAGAGCATCTCCTTGTTTCACTCCGGACAATACTCTGAAAGACTCAGATACTTCAACTTGAACTAATACTTTAATGGTCGTGTTTTCTAAAGCAAAGACAACTAGTTCTATCAGTTTCAATGGAATACCAAGCATTTGCATACAGAATTTATTTGATTTCTATCTATACTATGGAAAGCCTGCTTAAAGTCCCCGAAAAGGCAGAAAAGATCCGTATTATGCTCATAAAACTTCTCAAATACTTGGTTTACCACAAAAGCTTTGTCGACAGCTGATCTGCCGCTTCTGAAACCACATTGATACTCATCTATTATTTCTTCGGCGTGGACATTTATTCTTTGGTATATAATGTTGGTAAATACCTTATAGCCAGTATTGAGTAGGGATATACCTCTATAGTTTTGTCATTCAGCCTTGTGGCCTTTTTTGTGTATAGATAATATTATGCTGTTTAAACATTCATTAGGTATTTTATTTGTACGCCATATACTTGTAATTACTTGTAATTGTAATTTCACTGTTCAGAGTCTGTCCACCATATTTTATTAATTGCGCAATTATTTCATCTTCGCCACTGCTTTTACCATTTTTTAGTTTTGCTATAGTTGTTCTCACCTCTTCCAAGATTGGTTCTTCGACATAGGTTTCAGCTGTATATATTTGGTGTTTCTCGTCATCAATATATTCATCCGTGTATCTGTTAAATACCTCAGAGTAGGGCTCTTTCCATCCGTATATTATTTGCTTCTATCACTAATTGTCGAACCATCTTTGCCCTTACATATATTGGTTCTTAGCTGGAAGGCTTTGGTTTGCCTCTATATTCTGATACATGACCTTAAAATTATTTTCAGAAAAATCCTTCTCAATTTGCGTAACTTGTTGGTTCGTAAACATCTTTTTCTTCTTTCTTATACGTTTCTTAGCTTCTTTCCTCTTTTCTTGGTATTTCTCATAGTTTGCTCTAGTGGCTCTCTCAGTATATTTTCTTCTTGCTTCTTGATTTATCTCATTTACTTTTCTGCAGCCCTCGTCATACCACTCATTCGTCACTGGTCTTTCTTCGCCGATCGTAACTTTTGCGATATTTATGATGCGATATACATCCTTTATTTTATTCCAGTGGTCATCAATTTCCAAACGTTTTCTACTGCAAAAGTGACAACATAATTTCTTATATTATTCTCTACTGTGTTTTTAGATTTAGTTATCAGTTCATTATTTTTATTAATACCTTCTACATTAAGTTTTAATTTCTTATAACATTTACAGTCATTTACTTTCGTTATTCGTTGGAGTATTTTAGACATCACTGATGTGTTATGCCTCCTATCTATAAGTACATGGTTAATTTGGTTAGCCGCATTACTGCCTGGTATTCTCCATGTCTGGAGATGAATCCGTTTATATCTATGGCTGGTGCTACTTATAAATAGACCGTGTGAGGCTGCAAAGTTGCATAATCGTATTCTATTGTCATTTGTGTTATCATGTAGCGAAAATATTCCTGCAACATCTTTGATTTTGCTTTCCTCTTTTCCAACCTTTGCATTAAAGTCGCCAATTAAAAGCGAAACGTCATGTTTACTAATTTTGCTAAATATCTCTTCGAGGTCATCATAAAATGTATCTTTAATATTGTCAGTACTTTCATCGGTCGGTGCGTATACATTTACAATGGAAATATTTTGGAATTTCCCCTTCAGTCTTAGATAGCATAATCGATCGTTGATAGGGAGAAAATTCATTATTATTAGGGTATTAGGGCGTCAACCTATAGACCAGCCCCTCTCGGGCGTCTCACTTCATATCATTAGTTCCCAGTACTTCCACCAAAGTCTACACTGTAGAAATCTTGTTGATCACCATATCAGGTTAACAGCGTCACCACTCGAAGGCGATATGAGGGGATTGGAAAAAGATGTGTGAGGCATCCCCTCGTCCCTCGATCCATCATCAATTACACATTTTTCCCCTGATGCTCCAAAATAAGCGACTTGAACTTTTAAATTTTTTAACCACAAATCAAGTTCACATCTGCCTTCTATGCGAAACATGGCTAACCCCAGATAGCAGATTCCTCCTCCCTGGTTATTTAGTATATAGAAACGAACAGTGTAACACAAGAGGGGGTGGTGTTGCCATAATTATAAAAAAGTGACATTCAGCACGAGGAGATTACTGGAGTATATACCAACCTTCTGCAAAATATTTGTCAAACTCTTGTAACCTACCAAACGATACTAATCATAAAAAGATATATTTAGGTCGGATATGCTTAAGCTCCATCGTATCAATGGCAACTAAATTCTTGGTGGTGAGCTAAATTGTCGAAATCGCCAATGGAATTGCCTAAGAGCAAACTGCTGGGGCAACATTCTTAGTCAGCTCTCTATGGAATTCATGTTTAACATCCTGCACTCCAAAGATCCCACGTACATTCCGTCAAGCTTTAAAGCAAAACCGTCAACTCTCGATCCATTCATAGTCAGTTCACCATACCTCCTCTCTGAACCGATTGCCCACGAAGACCTCTCATCTGACCATTTGCCAATATTATGTAAAATTAAGTCAAGTACAACAACCTCTGAGAGTCCTGTAAACCCTGTAGTACCCGAAAATTAACTGGAAGCAGTTTAGATATTCCCTTAATCAATCATGCCAAGTCTTATTAGACTATGTATTATACCATGATTTACGTATTGATATCAATCGTCTGGGACGCAATAGACAAATCCGTACCCAAAGTTAAAAAGGATCTTGCGTTCATATCCAGAACTTCTGAAAGAGTTACAGAGTTAACTAAAATAAGAAACATCACTCTAAGGAAATGGACAAGAATCAGGCAAACAATATTTAAAGCCAGGCTAAATCACTTGAACCGCCTAATTAAACTGGAATTGTTGGAACAAAATAATGCTAACTGGAACAAAAAACTCTCCCGACTGAAAAGAAACTCCAGTGGAGTTTCGTCGCATTTTGGAAATGTCGTTCGCATCTACATTAAGTATCTCCCTAAACGCTTTCTAAAACTATTAACCCTATTCTTCAACAAATGCTTAAGCATTAGCTATTTTCCGAACAAATAGAAAATTGTGGCGATTCTAAAGCCAGGCAAAATAACGGACTCTCTTAGAGGTTACCGACCGATTAGCCTACTGTGCGGGTTCTCCAAAATCTTTGAGCATGTTCCCAAATATAGATTGAATACTTATATTGAAAATCATAAATAAATATAAATGCCCCGTTGTACCTAACAAAAATTATCGACAGTTTTTTAACGGATAGACTCTCTTGGGTTGAGATGGGCGGTGTCAAGTCCAATAAAAAGCGGATCACAGCTGCCGTTCTTCAGGGATCTGTCTTAGGGCCCATGCTCTACAATATATATACCCATGACATACCTACGCCTGATCACATCAGTATTTTAATATTCACTTTATACTGCTCTGGCAACAACTATAATGACATTAAGCTTTATCTTGAACAAGCCTTACATTTCTTCGCCATTTACTTCCAGAGGAGGAAAATCAAATTAAATGCTGGTAAAGCAAATGTGACATACTTCACTCGAAAGCATAGCAGTGCTTCCTGCCTAACACCAACTTGCAGGTTAACTCTGATTCTATATTATGGGATAACAGTGTTAAATGTCGGATTAACGCTTAATAAAAAACTAATATTTAATTTTCACATAAGCAATACAATAGATAAAGTTAACAAAACAATTAGATTACTATATCCGTTTATTAACAGAAAGTCAAAGCTGTCAGTTATTAATAAGCTAACTATATTTAGGTCGATCTTCGTTACAATTGTGCTATACGGCTCTGTAATATGGGGCGTCTATGCAGTTAGTCAACGTGCCAAACTCCAGAGAGCCCAAAACAAATTATTAAAAATGATTCTTAATCTTCCCTTTTTTTCTTCCACTTCCCTACTCCATGAAATGACACATGTTTGTAAGATAGATGAAAGAATCCCTCAAGCAATAACAAGCTTTAATAGGAAACATCAAATATCTCATAATCCTTGTGACGATCCGTATTTCACAAGCTAACGCATAAGCTAGCTTTATCAAGTACGGACCCTTAGTTTTAATCTTAGTTTGAATGCCTAGGTTAGGAATTTTTAACTCCAATGTAAGGTTTTTCCACATTTTCCTTACGAAAACATGATATTACTTAAATATTACATAATTAACCACAATTCAATTCTTAGTTGTAAGGTTAGCAAATGTAGGTAAACAAGTTGCAATAAGATTTATAAGTTAATAATAAATATTGTATTGTATAATAATAATTATAATAATTAAAATAATGATAATAATAATAGTAATAATAATAATAATAATAATAATAATAATAATAATAATAATAATAATAATAATAATAATAATAATAATAATAATAATAATAATAATAATAATAATAATAATAATAATAATAATAATAATAATAATAATAATAATAATAATAATAATAATAATAATAATAATAATAATAATAATAATAATAATAATAATAATAATAATAATTATAATAATAATAATAATAATAATATTAATAATAAAATTAAGAATAATAATAATAATAATAATAATAATAATAATAATAATAATAATAATAATAATAATAATAATAATAATAATGAAAATAATAATAATGAAAATAATAATAATAATAATAATAATAATAATAATAATTATAATAATAATAATAATAATAATAATAATAATAATAATAATAATAATAATAATAATAATAATAATAATAATAATAATAATAATAATAATAATAATAATAATAATAATAATAATAATAATAATAATAATAATAATAATAATAATAATAATAATAATAATAATAATAATAATAATAATAATAATAATAATAATAATAATAATAATAATAATAATAATAATAATAATAATAATAAAAATAATAACAATAATAATAATAACAATAACAATTACAATAATAATAATGTAATAATAATAATAGCGCCTGCGCTCTTTGGAGGTTAGTCGGACAAAGGCTGGTCTTTGCCTAAATGGAGTTGGTGCAGTTGAGCACCTACCTCTGTGGCGTCAGACTTTTGCGTCGAGAGGCTATAGGCAGAATTAGAGGATATGGATTACATCGACAGGGTCTTCAAGCCATAGTTTAGTGCCTCTGAAGAATAATATTACTCACCCTCTCCTAAAGGATTTTGGGTAAGTGGTCGTTTCACGGGCTTTTAGACGTGCCAGAAGGCTGCGACTTGGCAAGTAGTGTTGGCAAAATGTGTTGAAATATAGCCGGCGGATGAAGCATTTAAATCTGCATCGCACTCATTCCACGTCTTTATTATTTTCTTATATTTTATTTCCCATATGTCTTCACAATTTATTAAGACAATTAGTACATCGTTTAAACATTTTCTTATGGTTTTAGCTAACTTATGTGCGCATGGCACAAAAGTTTTCCATTTTTACAAAGATGTTGAGGGAAAAAACCCAAATTGTAACAAAAATAAAAAAACTCAAAATTAAATTAATACAATAATAGAAATAAAATAAAATAAACAAAAATAAAATATAAAATACAAAATATTATATGTAAAATACAAAAATGAACCACATTAAAAAGTAAAAGAAACAAAGTTATTGATATATGTGTTATAATATAGCTTAGAATTTATTCTACCAGATCCACTGGCCTTATCCTCTGTAACCTGCGTCTGCGTTGAAATTCGTGTATTGGAATTAGGTTGACACCAACATTTGAGTGTTGGATAAGGTTCGTCTTGTAGATACGACTTAGTTTTGGAATCTCCTGTCACAGTTGGAATGTTTAGATCACGATGCAGATCATCGTTAGTTATGTACCACCCAGCCTTGGTGATCATATGCATGATTTTTGATTGTTGTCTTTGAATTATTCCTGTATTTGATTTTGTGGACATTCCTCAAATTGGTGATCCGTAGGTCCAAATTGGTCTCATAATAGCTTTGTAAATCAGTAGTTCATTTTCTAATGATAATTTTGAGTTGAGCAGCCAATATAATTGACTAATCCTCAGTTTGATTTAATCTCGCTTTTTAAGTGTGTGGTGTTTCCAGTTGAGTTTGTTGTCAATCATAGGTACTTGGCTTCATTTACATTTTTTATGTCAGCTCCGTCAATCGTTAAACGAGGTGGTGTGAATTTAGTTTTAGTTGTATTATATATATATATATATATTTTTTTTTACATCGACATAGTAGGTACGCAATGACCACACACTGATCTCACATGGGGCAGGCCCAGGTGGCATCAAAATTCACCCAGTCACATAGACTGGGCTCAGCTGGTCTTAATTGCTAATATCTTTGGTGATCATGCGATACCAAAGCTAATGTCTACGTACTAAATATTTGGCTACAGACAAAAACATCATCAGCCATTAACATAATCAGCATGCAAGATTAAACTAAAGCTAATATTAAATTAAGAATTCAATACCTACAATAACATATCTATTTAAACAAGGACGAAAAATTTAGGTTACAAGTATAGAAATAAGTTATGCATTAATTCAATGATGCCAACAATTTAGTTTTTATAACATAAGAAGAGGTGGGAGGAGCAGCACACGCAAAATGGGTATTAAAAGATTTGCATAAGACATAGAATGGATCATGTTGCAAATAAGAAGCTCTACAAAAGGGAATATTAATAGGAGAATAGTTTCTAGTTGGACGTGCTGGTACACTAAAGTTAATCATTCTAAGTAAGAAAGGTGAGTTAATACTACCATAAATGAGGTTATACATAAAAGTTACACCAATGACCGTTCTACGACTAGACAAGGTAAGGAGGTTGATCAATTTGAGACGACACCGATAAGATGGTAGGCAAGCATTAGGATCCCAGTGCAAGTTTTTGAGAGCAAAAGTAGAAATTGCTTTTGCACCGACTGGGATATTGAGGATCCCAGACAAAAGACGCATACTCCAGAATAGGTCTTACCAGTGAAGTGTATAGTACTTTGGACCATACGGACCATCAAATTCCTTAGACTAGCGTTTAATATAGCCAGGGACACCTCTAGCTATAAAGACCGAATTGAAAATGTGGGTAGGGAAATGCAGCTTCGAGTCCATCAAAATACCAAGGTCGTTAAACAGGGAAATACGATCTAAACTATATGAGTTAATGTAATAAGAATTTGGAAAAAGGGCTCCGCGAAAAAAGGACCTAACTTTGTATTTATTGTTATTGAGGATTAAATAGTTTTTGGAACACCGACGAGATAAAGAGTCTATGTCACTCTGAAGGAAAATCCCATGAATGGGGTTATTAAGGCTGAACCAGAGTTTTACATCATCTGCATACATTAAAATCTGAGAATGTTTGATGACGGTAGGTAGATCATTAATAAATATGTAGAAAAGCAAAGGCCCCAAATGACTGCCTTGGGGAACACCTGATGTTACCTTTAAAGACAGATATTGAAGACTTAAAAAGTACCCTTTGAGTGCGATGATCAAGGTAAGATGCTAGCCATCGGATCAATGGAGAAGGGAAAATAAAAGCTTTGAGTTTGGTTATGAGCAACGCATGCGATACAGTATCGAAAGCTTTACTGAAGTCGGTGTAGATAACATCAGTTTGGCTACCTACCGAAAAGTTGTGATTGACAGTAGAAGTAAATTCCAATAGATTGGTTACCGTTGAACGGTTCTTTACAAATCCATGCTGGGATATACTCAACAATGGGCGAATATAGATTATCAGTGATATTCTGCTCAAACAACTTAGGATTTGCACACAGTTTGGTAATACCTCTGTAGTTCGATATAGCAGACTTACTACCCTTTCTGAATAAGGGAATTATATAGGATTCTTTCCAACCACTTGGCATAGATGAAGTAATAAGGGATAAATTAAATAAGGTACAATGGGGAATATATAAGTTGTCAGCACAGCTTTTTAAGATACAACTAGGAATATTATCCGGACCAGGAGAAAAGGAAGGTTTAACCAATTTTAGATATCGTAAAATAATACTGCCGTCAATAAACGGCAAATTGAAGTGATTAAATTCATCACTTTTATAAGGGTAAGGAGAACTATTTCCACAGGTAGAGTAGATGCCCTGGAAAAATTTAACAAAAAGGTTCGCAATCCCATCATCAGAGCTACTTGCAACTCCATCAAACTCCATAGTAGTTGGAAATAACTCTGATTTGTTTTTGATTTTGATGAATTTAAAAAAAATTTTTGGGATCTCGATTAATATTTACTTTTACTTTGCGCAAATATCTACTATAGCAAGATTGATTAGAAATGTTGAATTCACTACGAGCTTCGGCATAACTCGCATAATCAGTTGCGGAACAAGAGCGTTTAAATTTTTTAAATAACCGATTTCTAAGATTTTTTAGACGGACCAAATTTATACAAAACCAAGGCGGACGCTTAGAATCATCGGTAACATGTACTTTAGGCACACATTTATTGATATAATCCAGCATAGTCGTGTTGAAAAACCGCACGGCAGTATCAATATCAGAAGAAGAACTTAATATTGACCAAACCGTGGAAGCAAGCAATGAGATGAGACGATTGAAATTAGTATGTTTAAAATTGAAAGCTTGTCTTGGCTTAGCACAAGTTGAGTCAGATGCAGACGGACGTTGGTTAAGGGTTAGTGTCACCTCAAGAGTGGGGTGATAGGTATCTTCTGGAATTGACAATGGAGAGGATCTCGACATTGAGGTATTTTCATGGCAGTTAGTAAACACTAGGTCTAGCATACGATGTTTGATGTTGGAAATGTGGTTTATTTGCTGGAGAGAGATCCAGCAATAAATCAACGAACTCGCTGCCAACAGAAGGAAGAACGATATTGGAGTCACTAAAAGGAATCCAATTAATAGAGGGAAGATTAAAATCACCCAAAACAAGCAAAATATCAGCGTCATTAATGAGCTTTAATACATTCTAGATAGCCTTCGCTTGATCCAAGTAAATTGAGTCGGACGATGAAGGAGGAATATATGAACAAGTAATAAAAATATTATGATTAGAGAATGAAATTTTGACGCAGATAAATTCAATGTTTTCAGTATCGTCAAGAGAGACCAGTTCTGACGAAAAAGATGAAAGAACAGAGATTAAGACTCAACCACCTACGCGGCCATAAGGATCTTTACGAAACGTAGAGTAAGAGTTATTGAAAATTTCAGAGTTGAGAACATCAGGGCGAAGCCAAGTCTCAACGAAAACGATAATGTCAGAACTGAAAGAAAATCTTCTAAGATAAAACGAACAAAGTTTAGTCTGAAAATGTAGACTTAGTTTTTTGGAGATTTTGAAGAAGCAGAAGATGAAGCTGAAGTAGTGACTGGTGAGGTAACCTGCAAAGCCCTAGATTTTTTTCTAGGTATGAACTCGTGGACCACCACTATGGGCAGGCCAGAATGTAGGGTCACAAATGACAGAAAATACTTCCATGGAAACTGAAAGTTTGAAAGAAGAGCCTTCTCTAGGGCCAGAAAAATTAAATTTGTGAATATTAATATTTGAAAGGTTGCATTATTTTGATGAAATATAACGTGCAACGTCCTTACAGGTTGTCTCCTTATCCAACCTATAAACAAAAGCATGTTTACGAGGATCCAGCACCTTCAAAATACATGGCACTGGAGTAGAGGCAGTATTGGACTGCGAAGAAGTTTAGAAAGTAAGTTATGCATTAATTCAATTAAGCCAATAATGCCGAGGTGGAAATTTCAGAGTTTAGAAAATCACGGCGAAGCAAAGTCTCAACGAACACAATAATGACAGAACTGATAGAGAAACTTCTAAGATAAAATGAAGAAAGTTTACACTTTAGCCTAGCCCTCTAATACTTTGAAAGTGTAGTGAAAGAAGCAGAAAATGAAACTGAAGCAGTGACTGGTAAGGTTACCTGCAAAAGCCTAGTTTTTTTCCTAGGAATAAACTCATGGACCATCATATGTGCAGGCCAGAAATTAGCGCCACAAATGTCAGAAAATACTTCCATACCAACTGAAAGCTTGAAAGAAGAGACTTCTCTAGGGCCAGAAAAATTAAACTTATGAATATTAATATTCGAAGGGTTGCATGATTTTGATGATATATAGCGTGCAACGTCCTCACAGGTTGTCTCCTTATCCAACCTGGAAAAAAAAAACATGTTTACGAGGATCCAGCACCTTCAAAATACATGGCACTGGAGTCGAGGCAGTATTGGACTGCGAAGAACTCTTAGGGGGCGACAAAGTACGGGAGGAGTTAGAGACTTTAGTAGAAGATGAAGCAGAAGTTACAGTAGTAGGACAGGGAGTAGAGCAAGGTGAACAATAAGTGGTGGGAAAGTTGAAAGCGACAGATGAAGTGGTAGTAGAGGGGATATTGGTAGAAGGAGCTACTGGAATTGGAGTGGGATGGGATGATTGGTTAGGTGTTGAAGAAAGTACAGTAGAATAAGTGGGTAAAGGATGGGAAGAAGGGGAACAAGTTGGAAAAGCTGAAGTCATAGTAGTAAGACATGGAATAGAGGAAGTCGAACAAGTAGTGGAGGGAAGGTTAAAGGCGATAGATGAAGAAGTAGTAGATGGGATAGTGGTTGACGGAGGTACCGGAATTTGAGCGGGATGGGACGATGGGGTGGATATGGAAGAAAGTACAGAAGAGTGACTGGGTAAAGGTTGGGAAGAAGAAGAACAAGTTGGAGAAGTTGAAGCTGAAATCACAGAAGTAGGACAAGGAATCGAGGAAGACGAACAAGGAGTGGATGGAAAGTTCAAAGCGACAGATGAAGAAATAGTAGAGGGCATAATGGTTGAAGGAGCTAAAGGAATTGGAGTCTGATGGGACGGTTGGGGAGAAGTAGAATAAAGTACATAAGAGTAAGTGGGTAATAGTTGTAGAACAAGTTGGAGGGGATTGTGTTGAAATGGGTTGAGGAGACGAAAAAGAAATAAGTGGCGCTGTGGTAGGCGCAAGATTATGAGGGGATAATGGCGGCAGTTATACTGCATTAGCCGTTGGAGTCACGTCGAAAGACTGAGCTAGCTCAGTGAATAGTTTCTTAAGTTTTTGGTATTTAATTCGCATACGGTGGTACATCAATGAGAAGTCCCCCTGGCGATTGAAGCAGGTGGGGCACGACCACCTGATGCCACCACATGCAGGTTTAGCAGTACCGTAAAATCGGTCATAGTCGCGACCAGTCAACCCAGCGCACTTAAGGTGGGCGATGTTATCACACATCCAACAAGAGACACCTCTAAACTTATCACTATTAAAGTTGTCCTTGTTGGAGCAAGCCCGATTACAGCAACTCATTTTGCGCGAAGAATAGAAACGAGATAATAAATAAAATAAAAGCAAAATAAGATAAGAAAAAAAAATTTTTTTTAAATAAAATAAAAATAAGTGACAAAGAAGTAAATTTAAAAAAAAATAAATAAATAAATGAGAAAAAAAAATTATAATAATAATAATAAAATAAACGAGAAAAAAAAATAAAAAATTAAAAAAAATAAAAATAAAAGAAATATAAAAAATATAAAAAAAATAAGAATAAAAAATTTTTTTTTGGTATAAATTTATAAAAGCTTAAAAATTTATGAATATATCAAATAAACAATAAGTAAGCAAAAATAAAATAAATAAATAAAATAATAACAATAAAATAAACTTGAGAGTGAACAATTTTTTTTTTAATTTATTTTTAAAATGTATTTGTTATTATCAACACACTGTGCAAAAAATGCACAACGACATAAGCCCGAATTTTGAGGCTCTCAGCTAGACAGAGATAGCATTTCAAAGAGAAAGGTGAGGTGAATAATAATACTTTCCCAGAGAAAAAAGAGGAAATACAGTTATTTAAAAATAATAACTACTGTATAGAGAGCAAGAAGGAAACAGAAAAAGACTAAAATAGCAAAAACTATTTTAAAGGGAGAGCAAAGCAGGAAAAAAAAGAGATTGAACTCAATACACAGGAAAGGCAAATTTAAGCGTTGTACTTGCCAAAATTAATTAAACATTGATAAGTACAAAATTTATACGGGTGAAATGAGCCATACACCACAAATAAGTTCAGTTATAAATTCACTTAACACCGGAAAGAAAATAAATATTAGTAACGATAAACGACAGTAGACAAATTAATTGCCAAATGCTGATATATAACATGTACTGTTTTGGTATTATTTACTTTTATTTTCCACTTTTCAAATAACTTTAGGGTAGTATCCAGATGTTGTTCCAGTTTCAATGTTGCTGTGTTTACTCGGCTATGTGCGCTAAGTATTATAGTTTAGGCGTATTTTCGTTTTAGCTTCGCGCGTTGACTGACTTTTATTGTTATTTTCTTCTATTACTTAACCTACGAACATGTGTATGTATTCTTGCGCTTTCGCCGTTATAATATTTATACATGCTACTTACTGCTACACTCGTGTACAATTAATTAAGACTAGCTTGACCGGAGAGCTTCTTATCTCCATAGTAAATGTTATAACTATTTACAAGTTTCTTAACGCTACTTATATGGCACAGTTTTGCTTAAGCTTATACATTTTTATGTTAAAATTTTTTTTCAATATTTTTGTTTTTCTTTCAAGCCAAGGTCTCATGTTTGCAACAGCCCAGGCTTCTTTGTATGGTGTTCTTGAGTGTTGAGACCCGTCGACATGCCCCAAATCATATCTGTCATTTCGCAAAACTTTTATTATTTGAAAGGTTCCCTTGAATTTGTGTATGCAATTTTTTTAAACACCTACGTGTGAATCTAAAATTTTTACCATTACGAGGACTTCTTCTCTATGTTTATGTGGTTTCTTACGTTTCGAATCGGCATGTTGTTTGATGTAAAATTGTACTCTTTGTTGATGAATGTCTGCGTCTTCTCTTATTTACTCTTTTGTATATGATTTAAATCGTCCAGGCCTTCTTTTAGCATATCTATAATTGTGCCCTTCTGAGAAACTCCGAACAATACTTTGCTGGAGTGATGGTTTATTGTCCGTTGAACGGTGTTGAGAGTGTGCTCGACCGTTTCTGCTTTTACATCACAATGTAGCCTTTTATCAGGTTCTACCAATTTGGCTATCATAGGTTCTAAGCTTCTGTTTAACCTCTCTACCTCTTTATTCGCTTGTGGTGATCCATTTGCAATTTTTATGTGTTTGATGTTGGTCTATGAAGTCTTCAAAGTCTTTCGAAGTAAACAGCTGCACCTATCGGAGATTATGTATTTAGGTCTACTGTAGGATCGGAAATAGTCTTTAATGTTATAATTGCCTGTTTATTGTTCGTGGTCTTAGTTATATAGAGTCTTAAGAACTTTGTACAAGCGTCTATTACTACGAGTATAAATTTTTTTGACCTGATTTTATCGACGGGACCATAATGATATATGTGCAAAACTTCGAATGATACCGACTATTTGGGGATGCTGTGTAAAAGTATTTCTTCTTTCCCATATTTTGCTAAGTAACCAATACATTTAAGTCAGTTGTTTATGTGTTGTTTTGCTTTTGCTTTTATGTTGGGAAACCAGTAGCTTTTGGATATAATATCTATCATTTTATCTATCCCTATATGCCCAAGTTTTTTATGATATTTAAAAAGTACGTGATCGTCCATTTCTTCTGGTACATAAAACAAGAGGGTTTCGCTGTCTTCTTTCTTTTTATATATCACACTGCTTCACATTTCGTAAATTTGTTTTTGGATTTTTGCAATAGTTCTCGTAATTTCTTCAATTTTGTATCTCTGTTTTGACAAATTATTAAGTTTCCTTCTAACGTGTATTTATCAGTCATTAATATATACATATTTTTACTTAGCGCGTCGACGTGTTGCATTCTCTTCCCAGCGTGGTGCTCCACAGTGAAGTCGTAATTTTCTAGTTCTAACGCCCGAAGGGCTATTTTCGGATTCAATTATTTCTTATTGAGGATCATTGTTAGGGCGATGCAGTCTGCAACTGCTTTGAAAATTAATCCCTGTAAATATATTCTAAACCGTTAAAGTGAGTGGATTATGGCTAAAGTTTCTAACTCGAAGGTATGGTATTTTGCCTCGGTTGCTGTAGTACGTTTTGAGAAGTAGAATATGGGGTGTAATTTCCCTTAAATTCTCTTTTGCATTAAAATTGAACGAAACCTAATGCGCTTGCGTCACAATGTAACTCTGTTGAATCGTTAAAATTGTACAGTGCTAAAACTGGTAATACTAGTAAATTATTTCTTAATATTTTAAAGCACATTAATTCGTGTGACGTAAGACGTATAAGGGTTTTACTTTTATACTGAAGGAACTCACATTTGCCTAATCTTAACTCCAACTTGTTTGCTACCAACAGTTCGATCATGATGTCGTCCATATAAATCATAACTTTGTCTTCTTTTATCATATAGGAAAAGATCTTGTTTTTAAACCTAGGAAATACGGATGGTGCGTTGCGAAGACCAAACGGCATACTTAACCATTAGTATTGCCCCATCGATGTTGTAAATGCTGTGTACTTGACAGAGTCGAGTTCGTGCATGAACACGTGAAAGAACCCGGTCTTTAAGTCTAGTTTCAAAAAAACTTTTTTCTCTGACAACTCTGACTGACAAGTCTTTGAGTTAGTTCATAGCTATTGTTTTTTCCTACGTTTAAACTGTTGGATTCATTTGGTTCCGGGTACTCGATTCTCAAAACACTGAATCCCTTTTCTATGGAGTTACTTTTTTACTGATCGTTTTTTAAAGCACTCAATTTTTCGTACTCTCTTTTAACCTACAATTATTAATAATAATTAATATGGCCGGTTCTAAGACGAATGTTTTTGATTGGCTCAATTTTTACACAATCATTTGTAATACAAACGTGATTTAGACAACTTTTTTTTGAACGATCAGTTTGTCTCTTTTAAACAATTATTTGAGACGTAATAATTTTTTAGGACATCACTCACGATTTTGAATTTACAACTATTTATAATTAATATTAATAATATTATATTAATTAATAATAACAAAACTGCACTTTTCCAAGAACGTTTAATGGGCTGTTGTTCAAACCAAACTACTTAACATTTTCATATTTTACAAAATCAAAATCGAAACGAAATTTCCCAGGTTGTTCTTCAAGCAGGATATTTTTATGAAGGTGATTAGGCTTCCGGAATCTATGAGGCTTTCTACATATGAAGACTTGTAATATCCTCCTTAAAATAAGTATTGAAATATCTTACGTATTCATTGCTTCGGTTTTTTTTCATCGGCCAATTAGCTATGCGGCGTTTCATCCTTCCACACCAGTAGCAAGCTCCTTGTTCAGGTTTCGGTTTAGGGCACTCCGATGAGTAGTAACCCAGTGAGTTGCAGTTTGCGTCAGGGATGCCTTCGATTACATTGTCGAGTAACTCCTCGTCATCGATACGTATGTGTGTCGCCAGCGTTGTTTTGGCTTTGAAATATGTTGCGAAGTCTTCATTGCTCATCCATTTGCGTGACTCAAATTTACGGCGTAACATCATTTTGTTTTCCTTGTACATAAATTCTACAGTGACATTTTTCAACAATTCATCGATAGGCATGGTTAAGTTATTTACATCAGAGTGCAACCATATTTGTGCACTATCTTTAAACATGGATAATATCAACATGCGCAAGATGTGGTCATCTAAATGGTATACATTTGCAACCCAAATGTTGTCGGTGACTGAGCTAGATATGTTGGCGTTGAATATTGGCAACGTATCCCTTACTACGCTTAGCAACATGTTGTTAGAATTCTCTGGAATGTTGGACTTAGGCGTACCAACATCAGACGGCTTCATGGTAAGTGCCTTTTTCCGTCTAGGAAAGTCTGTCACCCGTTGACCCAAGTTCAATTGGTGTCTCTACCACTCTATTTCGAGTACCGTTGTGTTTTTTTTCTGATGGGGGAACCCTGAACTTCTGTTGGCACCTCATTTAAGAGTGATACTTAGTAGGTACGCAATGACCACACACTGATCTCACATGGGGTAGGTCCAAGTGGCATCAAAATTCACCCAGTCACATAGACTGGGCTCAGCTGTTCTTAATTGCTAATAACTTTTGTGATCATGCGATACCAAAGCTAATGTCTACGTACTAAATAATAGGCTACAGATAAAAATAGCATCAGCCATTAACATAATCAGCATGAAAGATTAAACTATAGCTTATATTAAATTTAGAATTCAATATCTACAATAATATAGACTACTTAAACAAGGAGGAAAAATTTAGGTTACCAGTATAGAAAATAAGTTATGCATTAATTCAATGATGCCAACAATTTAGTTTTTATAACATAAGAAGAGGTGGGAGGAGCAGCACACGCAAAGTGGGTATTAAAAGATTTGCATAAGACATAGAATGGATCATGTTGCAAATAAGAAGCTCTACAAAAGGGAAGAGTAATAGGAGAATAGTTGGACGTGCTGGTACACTAAACTTAATCATTCTAAGTAAGAAAGGTGAGTTAATACTACTATAAATGAAGTTATACATAAAAGTTACACCAATGACCGTTCTACGACTAGACAAGGTAGGGAGGTTGATCGATTTGAGACGACACCGATAAAATGGTAGGCAAGCATTAGGGTCCCAGTGCAAGTTTTTGAGAGCAAAAAGTAGAAATTGCTTTTGCACCGACTCAATACGCTCGATATACATCTGATATTGAGGATCCCAGATACAAGACGCATACTCCAGAATAGGTCTTACCAGTGAAGTGTATAGTACTTTGGTAGTATACGGATCATCAAATTCCTTAGACCAGCGTTTAATATAGCCAAGGACACCTCTAGCTTTAGAGACGGAAGTGGAAATGTGGGTACCGAAATGCAACTTCGAGTCCATCAAAATACCAAGGTCGTTAAACTGGGAAATACGATCTAAACTATTTGAGTCAATGTAATAAGAATTTGAAATAAGGGCTCCGCGAGAAAAGGACATAACTTTGCATTTATTGGTATTGAGGATTAAATAGTTTTAGGAACACCAAAGAGCTAAAAAATCTATGTCACTCTGAAGGAAAATCACGTGAGAAGGGTTATTAAGGCGGAAACATAGTTTTACATCATCTGCGTACATTAAAATCTGAGAGTGTTTGATGACGGTAGGTAAATCATTAATAAATATGTTGAAAAGCAAAGGCCCCAAATGACTTCCTTGGGAAACACCTGAGGTTACCTTTAAAGACTTAGATATTGAAGACTTAAAAAGTACCCTTTGAGTGCGATGATCAAGGTAAGAAGCCAGCCATCGGATCAATGGAGAAGGGAAACCAAAAGCTTTGAGTTTGGTTATGAGCAACGCATGCGATACAGTATCGAAAGCTTTACTGAACTCGGTGTAGATAACATCAGTTTGGCTACCTACCGAAAAGTTGTGATTGACAATAGAAGTAAATTCCAACAGATTGGTTACCGTTGAACGGTTCTTTACAAAACCATGCTGAGACATACTCAACAATGGGCGAGTATAAAATTGTAGTTGATCAGTGATAATCTGCTCAAACAACTTAGGAATTGCACACAGCTTGGCAATACCTCTGTAGTTCGATATATCTGGCTCACTACCCTTTTTGAATAAGGGAAATATATAGGATTCTTTCCAACCACTTGGCATAGACGAAGTAATAAGGGATAAATTAAATAAGGTATAAAGGGGAATATATAAGTTGTCAGCACAGCTTTTTAACATACAACTAGGAATATAATTCGGACCAGTAGAAAAAGAAAGTTTAACCAATTTTAGATATCGTAAAATAATACTGCCGTCAATAAACGGCAAATTGAAGTGATTAATTTCATCAATTTTATAAGGGTAGGGAGAACTATTTCCACAGGCACTATTAGAGTAGATGCCCTAGAAAAATTTAACAAAAAGGTTCGCAATCCGCAATTCGCAATCGCAAATCATC
The DNA here is from genome assembly GCA_035041755.1 of Cacoxenus indagator. NCBI lineage: Eukaryota > Metazoa > Arthropoda > Insecta > Diptera > Drosophilidae > Cacoxenus > Cacoxenus indagator. The sequence goes on from JAWNKX010000204.1 coordinate 460,980, forward strand.
ATCAGAGCTACTTGCAACTCCATCAAACTCCATACTGGTTGGAAATAACTCTGATTTGTTTTTGATTTTGATGAATTTAAAAGTCTTCTTGGGATCTCGATTAATATTTACTTTTACTTTGCGCAAATATCTACTATAGCAAGATTGATTAAAAATGTTGAATTTACTAAGAGCCGCGGCATAACTCGCATAATCAGTTGCGGAACAAGATCACCATATACCATGGTGACTTTGGTGCCAACCTTGGAGAGCCCAAGCTGATCCAGCTAACTTCGCAATTGCGCAGCTGTGTATTCTCCAGGGTGAATTTCAATCATATTTGAAAAAAAAATCTTGTAAAATTTCACATTGTCTAATTCCACTTCTGAAATTCTAGGTGTCTTTCCTTTTCTAGCTTCACGCGTTGACTGACTTTTATTGTTCTTTTCTTCCTTTACTTAACCTACGTATATAATAATTATACATGCTACTTACTGCTACAGTCATGTACAACTAATTAAAACTACTAGAATAGTGTCATCTGAAAATGTGGCTATCATTGCGGTGTCATAATGTGGTGTTGGTGTTGCTCCTACGTTTATTTACTATTATTATTTTGTTCGGAAGTGTTGTTGGGAAGGAGATTACAACGGTCACGTTTTATTCTTGACTCTTGTGAGTGGGTACTGGTTGATTTTAGTACTTGCGTGTATGATGTCTTTTCCCTGATGAATGATGTTGCCGAACACAGGGAGCAAACTGACATTGTAGATGAGAATGTTGACGTTGTCGTTGCTTTGATGGGAATTAGCAGCTGATATTTGCGTCGTGTTTGTTGTTATTGATGTTGGTGGAAAATAGGAGAGTGGCATCCATAGCAGAGGCTGCACATTGCTTCTGGCCAGGGAACACATGACGTTTAGTTAAGCGGTAGAACGAGATGTTGTGTTTGTTTGTATCGATGACAAGTTTTTACTTTGAGAATGTGAAAGTGTTTGCTGTACTGCGAGAGAGCATGAACGCGCCCTCTCGAAATTAGCGGGAAGTGAACTGTTTGATTATGTGATAAGGTATGCGATGTTGTTGGTTGTGCGGGCAGCTGTTTGAGTGTGGGTTACCCTCAAGTTGTTTTTTGATGACTAATGTTGTTTTTGCGAGCTGCGCGCAGTCGTGGGACTGCGTTCAACAGGCATTTTTGAGTTTAGATAGAGAGTTTGTTTATTTTGTTTTCTGTTTTACTTTTTGTTGTGTTGAATTCGAGCGAGAGCAGACGATTTATCGACTTGACAATTTATTTGCAAATGAAAATTAGTGTGTTATTCATTATGTTCCCACCAGTAATCGGGAAGAGAAGTTACCTACGGCAGAATATGGCGTCGGGGAGCCGCGATTAAGCTTCTGAAGTAGACGGACTTACACTCATTTTGTCTCCGCTATCCAAGGCAATTGCCCTTTTCTACTAATTATTGTAATATACCAATTAAAATTAGCATAGCCCCTCTAGCTTTACGGGGAACATTCATAGGCTTTGCATTTGCAACGGCACTATATATTTACCTTAACTGTATTTATATTATATTATATTTTTTCGCAAGTGTTTTTTTAGTTTGTCTTGGCTTATCGCGTTCTTCTCTCTGTGCTTGTTGTTTATGCAGCTATGCAAAGTGACAATAAAATAAATAATGGCAATGTACCATGCGCTTCTGACGCAGGCGCAAACCACTGCACTACAATTAGCAATAACAACAATAAGTATTTGCTTATGAATTCTGGTCTCGATTATCAAGTGGTTGTTAGTCAGTTTCAGTCAAAGGGACAAAAACGTAAATCTTCCCCAACGGTCAGCCCAAAACGCAAAAGCAATAAACTTGACAACAACGATTATACCCATGCCGAGACTAATGTATATAATAATCGGTTTAAGATTCTCTCTACAGAAGATGATGATATTGAACTAAATGAAGTGGACTCCGATGTAACACCCGAAGCACCCGCTGAACAGTGAAAAGCCGCACTAAATGGAAAATCATTACGCCAAACTGCGAGCAGGACCGCTTCCTCAGTCGAAAATCCTCAAGTCGAAAAACCAAGGCTTCTTAAACCGCCACCAATCTCTCACCACAGAATAACAAATCTACCAATGATTCTAAGCCTGCTAGAGACAGTCACCGACCTAAATAACGTAGAAACTAGAACATCAGTGGGTGGTGTAACTAGGCTCTACGCTAAAGATAGCAACAGATTTAGAGCTATGCAGGCTCTGCTCGAACTGAAATTTGACACCTACCATCCAAAATGGAGAAAAACCTTACAAAGTGGTCATTGAAGGTCTGCACCATTCAACTATGAAAAACCATATGAAGTACAATCTTCACAAACAAGGGAATGATGCAGTACATACGTACCGATCCACTAATCGGTCCACCAATGAACCAATGAACATGTTCTTTGTAAACCTCACCACAGCAGATAACAACTATAAAGTCAAGGAAATAAAACGCCTCTGTTGACACCGCGTTTTAATTGAGGAAACCAGGAAAAAGACAGACGTTACCCAGTGTCGTCGCTGTCAGCAATTCGGACACACAGCTAAATACTGCCGTCTGTGCCCCCTCTGAGTCGCGTGCGGGGAAGAACACAAATCAGAGGGTTGCGTGAGAATCTTCCAGGATAGCTACATGTGCAGACTGATGATCACCCAACTAATTATAAAGGATGCGCTGCTTACCAAAGCTATGTCAAGCGGACCTCTATTAAAATCAAAAAGTAAAAATTAACGAATAAACCCAATACGGTCACACCCAACAAAGGACGACACTTACAACCATTGCTCGAACAGTCTACTAAAGAAACCTTCTCATACGCCGACATTACAAGAGGATCCCCAAATGTAATTATCAGTCTAACCAAAGAGAAACTCAACAGAAAATTCCAAAACACACGAACAAGCGCCAGCGACATTCTCTAAACGAACAGCCTATCCGATTGGAGACAAACCCATATGGCGATCAGGTTCTGAACTCTCTATGTGCCGCCGTAAATACCTTAAATGATTCTATTAAAAGTCTCAATGAAACACAGAAGCAAATGCTGCAATTACAGGTCCAAATTTTGGACTTATTCAACGCGCGTAACTCGCATTGAACTCCTTAAAAATTCTGATCTGGAACGCAAATGGCGTTTTCAAAAAACTTCATGAAATGGAATGCTTCTCACAAACCAACAACATTGACATTACTCACCGTAGCGAAACTCGACTGCTGTGAAATTCTGCCTCCAAAATTCACGGATACAACTCCTACCCAGCAAATCACCCGACCGCTAATCAGACCACTAAAAATGGCTTCTCCAGAAGACGTAAGTGACATCAGAGCCCAACTATCGTCCCCGCTGCAGATGGACCACCCTATCAACCATTTTACTGTGGCAGAAATTGAAAGTTCAATAAGAAGCCTCAAGGCCAACAAATCTCCCGGTTACGACAGGATATGTAACAGAACTTTGAAGTGCCTTCCTGAGAATGCGCTCCTCTTTCTCGCGATGATTCTCAATGCGATTCTAAAAGTACAGAATTTCCCTATTTCGTGGAAGCCCGCCATCCTTACAATAATCCATAAGCTTGGTAAGCCAGAAAGTGATCTCTTTTCTTACTGGCCTATAAGTCTCCTGCCTTCGATCTCAAAGGGTTGGGAACGACTGCTTGCCACCACTTGATGTTTATTGTGGAGCTCCGCGGACTCATCGCCGAACATCAGTTTAGTTTCCGCGCGGGCCATAGCACTACTGAACAACTGCACAGGGCCGTAAATTATATTCTTGTGGCATTTGACGCAAAACAGTTTTGTAATGCTGTTTTTATCGACTTCGAGCAGGCATTCGACCGAGTATGGCACCTTGGGCTTCTAGCGAAGGTGAAGTCCGCCCTATCATCACTCTACTTTGGCCTCATCCAGTCCTACCTGGAGGGATGCACTCTTTGCGTTAAGACCCGAAGCGGGCTATCTGTCGCACATCCGGTCACGGCAGGAGTACCACAGGGCAGCGTGTTTGGCCCAATTCTCTTCTCTTTATTTTCTGGGGATATCCCAGTACCTCACGCTGATGAGATGGGCATAGATGGCAATAAGATGTTGTTAGCCTCTTGCGCTGACGACGTGGGTGTCGTTTACTCCTCCCACTGTGAGTACGAAGCCGTTGACGGGATTCAAGAATACCTCCATCATTTAAAGACATGGGCAAAACGAAGGAATATCAAAATAAATAGCTCAAAATGCACCAACATCTGCTTTACCTTGAGAAGAAGCTCTCCACCGTCTGTGTACCTCTACGGCGACACACTCCCCCAAACCAACAAAGTAAAATACCTGGGTCTAACCCTTGACCAGAAGCTCACATTTAGCAAACACATCTCTTCTGTAATACACTCTTGTCGCAGCAAGATCATTAGGTTACACTGTCTGTTAAACTAAAGAAGCTCACTGTCCCTCTTCAACAAACGGACAGTCTACGTACAAATAATAATCCCTAAATGGAGATACGGCATAGAAATATGGAAAATAGGGGCAAAATTTTAGAAGAAAAGGGTGCAAGTCCTGCAAAACAAGACTCTGCGACTAATGACAGGTTCTCCCTGGTACGTCAAAAACTCAAAACTTAACAGAGACCTTGATATACCTCTTGTCGAGGACCAGATGGCCCGACAAACCAGCCGATACAACGACCGACTTTTGAAACCCTCAAACCGCTTAGCCAGACCCCTGGCTGAAGTCTCACATATTTAGCGCCCCAAAAGGCTTCACTTTGGCGAGCTCTGGAAAGGAGCAGGACTCGCTTTAGACGGAGAAGACGCAAAACTTATCCTTGAAATTAAATTTAAGTCATTATAAACCTGACAAATAATTAATGTATACGTATGTAATAGTAGTAAATAATTGTTCAAACCAGGCGATAAGTTATGACATAGATGCAAAGCACATTATAAGGCACAATGCGCCGGGTTTGGTGCTTAATAAATAAAATATTTAAAATAAAATAAAAATATGGCGTCGTCAGAATCGTTTTTAACTTTGAAATTAATCCAGGGTGCCAGACTTAATTGAATGCCCCCATTAAATTTAGGAAGGTGGCTGAGTAGTACTTCTTCGTCTCGAACGTATCGATGATGTGATTTGAGCAGAAATCAGGGATTGAATTTGAGCCATGATGAACTACGTCAACACACTACATAATTAATTCCTCCTAAGAGTACGTAGATGAGTTAGCTTACTGATTGCAAAGCGGTAGGAGTCCAGTAAGAAACGTGGCGGATCCTCATTCACTAGGGATTGTCTAACACTAGTAGTTTCACGCTCAACTGAGCTCTTCTTTTGGCGTGAGTTGCCGTACTTTTATCTGACACCATTTCCGAGCAATCAATTTTATCAGATGAAAAGTTAGTGGTAGAGGCGGTGGAGAGCCTCTCCGTTTTTACTTATTTTTGAAATCACCTTGTGTTTGGAAGCCGCGTTGCTCGGCTCGTTCGGAGAGACACAAACAATCAGCTTCACCACGCCAGCGCCAGTGTCGGTCATGTTGGCACCAACGTAAGGTGGGAAAACTGGCATCGAATTTACGCCAGACGAAGACAAAGATTGAATTTGTTGGTCCAAGCTAGTTCTATGGAATTGCGGAATAAGCATAAAAAAGAACAGATAATAAATTGGTTGCACAACAAAGAAAACAAAAAGATGTCCCTCTAATACGTTAACAATTGACGATTTTCCTCACGCGCTCTTATGACGGAGTTCGACAAGACAACGAAATTCTTGCCCCATTCGACTGGTGGATTGTGCGATTCGTAACATGCTTAGCACCTTCCCACAAGGAGTGGAACACTAATTGTGCCAGACGGTGGAGATAATATTTTTACGTAATTTTCAGTGTTAATTTTTAAATTTCGTTAGCCTGGTTTTCATATCTTTATTGGCTTTGTTGAATTTATCTTTGTCATTTGGAGGTTTTATCGTTTGCAAAGTCTTACTCAGTTAGTTTTTGTTCGCAATGACGCTTTTCTCTGTTGGTTTTAGTTCCGGGTTCGCCTGTACTCGGGTGCACCCCCCCAGTCACACAGATTTCCACGAGTGTTTATCAGACCTGTTACGCAGTTAAGGCGTTAAAATACCCGGCTGCCCTTAACCTGAGGCCTAGCTTTATAAAGTAGCCCATAAATTGGGCTTCTGAAATATTGTGACTGGGAAGGCAATAAATTGTTGCTATTGTAAATTTTCCATATTTGTACTCCAGTAGCACTTTAGTCGACTGTATGTGAACGTTTTAATAGTTTTTGAGTGCATCTTGGTGTTTATTGTTTTTAATAATGATAACAATGTCACCATATCCTAAGTCATCCGGATAGTTTGTTCTATACAATTTATACCCGGGTATTCTCAAGTAGTGATTACTTGAAAAAAGAGCTTTGTGTTGTCCATTCACGTTCTAAGAATTCTGTTTTTCAAACTTAATTGAGAATAATAAAATTTGTATTGGATTATTCTTGGACGTGGAAAAAGCTTCTGACAAGGTTTGGTATAAAGGACTCAAATGGAAACTTAACAATATATTCCCTCAAAACATAGCACACCTATTAACATCATATATTACAGGTAGATACTTCTTAGTTAAATATTCAGACGAATACTCAACCCTTAGAGAAATAAATGTGGGAGTTCCACGTGGAAGTGTTCCATTATTATTATTAGTGGGCCATTATTATGTACCCTATACACAGCAGACATACCATATCCCACTCACAATTCGTCGATGATTGCAATTTTCGCCGATGACACAATACTCCTAAGTACTCATAAAAACATAAATACTGCAACATCAATGTTATAAAATCTACTAAGACTATATTCACACCAATCCATATAAATATTGACGGAGACGACGTAACCATTTAAAAAGAAGCCATGTACTTAGGATTATATATTGACAGTAAACTAAACTGGAAACACCATATACAAAACAAAGCGTGACCACATCAAAATGAAAGTAAGACAACTGCACTGCCTGCTCAAACCAAATTCAACCATTTCACTTGAAACAAGCTCCTAAGCTATAAGACAATTATTAAACCAATTATTAAACCAACATATGGAGCCGAAATATGGGGAGTTGCCAAAAAATCAAATATAAAGTTAATCCAGAGGCAACAATCAAAAATTATTCGCACCATCACAAAAGCCCATTGGTATATCACCAACACGGACGTTCATCGAGACCTACGAATTGCGAAGTAGATGAGGAAACAACAAATTTAACCAGAAAATACCAAACCAAACTTTCCCAGCATTCGAACGATGGTGTGAACACATTATCATTAGAAGAACTAACTCGGCAACGAAGGCTAAAGAGGGTGAGACCAGTGGACCTCACATAACACATATTACTTCATTACATTACTTACTCATTGTTAATTGGTGATATCTTTAATTCTTTATTTTTTGTTAAAATTCATGTATTGTTAAATTCCAGTCACAACATTACTTTACCGACTGATTGTAAAGTAAAAATTCACCCACTTGTCCTATATATTAATCTGTACAATATATTTATTTTTCTATAATAGACAATGTACTCTTCTTTTGGGAAAATTATAAAAAAAAATATAAAAAAATTACGAAGGTTGTTCTCATGTTCGATATGTTACTCATTGAGGTTTTTCTGTCGAAGTTCAGGAAACCGGTATTCTATGCTTAAAATTATAGAGAGGAAGTGTTTGTTTGGATGTGAAAACTAATTTTATAAAAAGTATTTATTCGATTTTAAAAATTCCTTCACAACTAGAATGTTACGTTTTCATTGAGTTCCAAGCACTATATATTTAATTTCTTAAAGAAAAATATGTTTTTGATGTGAATTATCTATCATTTCGGTAGAGTGAAATTTTAAAGTGACATCATAGCGTCATCGCGTTATGGCATTATCGTTTTTTGTTTGCAGTGTATCTAATCAAAACAACAAAAAGAAATAATTTCTTTAAGAAACAATTCAATAAATAACTAAAATGGAGTTAAAATGCATTTTTATACCTATTTATTACGCGAAGTTGAATAAAGGTAATTCTATCTTGACTACAAGGCAAACAGCATAACTTCAAGTGTCACATGTGAAAAAGAAATCAAACCAGCTGCTCTACTGCGAATACAGGAAAGATAAAGGAAAAAATTCTGCCTGCGTGTATAATATGTATACTTTGTATGTGCCCAAAAATTTGAACGCAACAACAAAGCATACGTTCTGGAATTAACATTTATACCTTTGTTATGGCAGTCAAAAGTTCACTTATTTACTCATTTTGCTTTGACCCTCTTCTATCTCATGGTGCGAAAATGTCTAACTAATATATACTGAAAAACGAAAAGCTGCACACAACACGCAGGCAACAACAAAACATGAGTTCGACACTATAGCTTCGAGTCGGTTAAGTGGGCACTCTTATATTTAAAAATTTTGTGTTGGCTCACTATGAAACTTGTGGTTCAATACCTGTGAACGTTCATTGCATTCGACCTTAATGCTAAGTTTAATGGCAGTTTAAGTGCAGAATGTGCAGTTCACCCACTATTGAGCGGCGTAGCAGAAGAGGCTATAGAAGGGGCCACAGCAACAGTAAATCCTTTGTCTTTGCGGATTTGTGCTAAAAGCAAATTCAAAAGAAATGTTTTGCCGGTGCCTCCTGGCGCAATCAAAAAGAACAAACCACCTTCGCCATTCTCAATTTTTTTTACAACAATATCAAAAACTAGTCTTTGTTCTGGGTTCAAACTTGGAACAGACTCAGCTATTTGTTGTTGTAAAGGAGCGGCATCGTTTTACAGATCTCTTAGTAAACCACTGCAAACTTCTCCAGTTCTCTGTGCCCTCATCCCAAAATCCGGCAAATCTTTTCCAGTAATAGTTATGACATGATCTTCAATCTTTTATAGAGCCTCATGTTACCAACATAGACTGTGTGTACTCGTTCTAAAGCACATCTATATATGACACCAATTGTGAGCAGGAATTCCTTGGATTCGGCATTTTCAAGCTTTTCTGGTTGCGTCCCATGTGTAATACCTCAGCACGCCAGCGTACAGAAGAGTTATTGCAAACTCATCTCTTGTGCAAAGATCAAAAAAGGCCACTCACCGCCTTTTTTTGGTTTTTGGTCGATTAGACAGTCGTTCGCGGAAATTATTTCCGTCAAAATAAATCCATTGACCATTTTCTAAATGCACACTGGGACGCCTTCCGTGCAATTGGAACCTTAGCAACCGCCACACGCCTTCATTGCTAATTACATAGTGACCAGATTGATACATTTGTACTTCATCAATGAAATTTGCAACCCCTGTGTTTATAAAATTTAAATTAGCTCGTTCGCTACTTTTATTAATATAATTGCAAATATATTTGATAGCGCAGACTGAACCGCAATCCTAAACTGTGGGCGTTAAATATTTTTGATTAAATAGGGGAATAAGGGACCACCCAAGAAGTAACGTAACTCCCATTTCGGTGTTTCACAGATGCCGTTTGACCTCCGTCTGCTGTTGTTCTTTTACGATACAGCGGATATCCGCTTTCATTGTGAACAGTGTCTTTGAGTAACTTGCGTGGACATTTCATCGTGCATTTCACATCTATATGCAAGAACACTGAGGATTATAGGTCTGCATGGACCATGAATCATATATCATAGAGTGACTGTCACTGTGCACATTCGGTATTTCGGCGCGGATGCTTTCATCAATTTGATTGGCTCTTAACTTGATTTTTAACCACAATAATATATAAACATCTGGTAAACCACGCTTCAAATATATATACCACATATTCTTACTTTGGTAATAACAGCAATAAGTTTTTTAACTTTCAAAATGAAAACTCTTGCAACAACATCATGTCTATCAATCGCGCTTTGTCCCGACATCAACTCAATAATTATTTGAGGCCATGCTGCATTGCAGGTGAACGCAACAAATAAATCAGGGCGACCATATGTAAGCAAATGCGTCCTGCGAATATTCGTGTAAATATCGTGGAATATTTACAAATGAAGAGGGTTGTTGAATAGGTGACAATTTCAATAACATTATGTTAAGTTTAAGTACCTATTTTTATAAAACTTTACTTTACACTTATACAGGACGGTTCGCACAACATTCGTGCGCTTCTGCGAAATTCAAGTTTCACTGCAACAAGGGTAAAATGACCATTCTACCAATATCATTAGAATTCACGTTAGCGTCATTTGATACAGCATCTTGAAGATGGGTGTAATTCTCTGATTTTAATTTAGTTTGTCTCTACAGCTATCGATGACGCACGACGCTCTGCTTCTAAAATCCGACTGCCCCGAATCTGGTCCTCAGATTTTTGGTTTACAGCTTCTTTCACATTTCGAGCTTTCCTAGATCTAAGCGATAAAGTGGATTAATGCTTTCGAGGCATATCGAAAAAATAAGTACATATCTAGTAAGAATAACAATAATAATAATAAAAATAATAATAATGAAAATAATAATAAGAATACAAATAAGAATAACCAATACAGTTTCATTCACCCACGACACATACACAACACACTCATTTTAATTCAACTTCAACGCGAGCTTAGACAAAAAAAAAGTTCATTTGAGAAATCCATAGCAATAAGAATGCTCACTTAACATTGAAAACAACCCCCGAACGCAGTAAAAAATAAAAAACGTAATAACTTATAACTACTGAAATGACCTTACACATTCATTGATACTGTTTTCGATGGATTTACACAACACGAACGTGACCATGAGGGGTGGGTGTTTCTTGTACGACCGAAAATGATGCACAACCACGCTTTGTTGTTGCTTGCGCGTAGGTAAATTTATTTTCTTATCTTTCCTTATGTTCGCGGAAACCCCAACTGCTTTGATTTCGTTTTTTAATAAATATCACTTGGGCATTTGCCTGGTGGTAAAATAGTTGCATACATTGAAATTCAAATTCAAATTAAATTTTTTAAGTGAAACTTCTAAGGGCGCATTGGCAGTAAAATTGAGGAATATTTCGGCGCCGTGATGGCGCGACCAATGACAAAAATGGAAGAAAAATATGTAAGAGAAACAGAGAAGGAATACACCGCAGACATAAAAATTGTTTATGCTCATTCAAGGAAAGAAAGAAAAAGAGGAAATAAAACGTAAAAACATGAATAAGCTGTGCTGCTGTGCTCGCAAATGTTAGCAAAATCATGCGGCAAACGTAAATATAACAAAAACAAGTGCACACGCCACTACGTTTTTGGTTAGAAATAAGCAAAGAATATGAATGATCGAACTATTTTCTTCTTTTAGGGTCGCTCATGCAGAAAGAACTTATTCATATAGAGTTTACAATTCTCTCAAAAGCTTTTTACGTTTTTTTTCAAATAAGTAGAAGCTATAAAATATGTTACTTTTCTGCAATTAAAATCGAAGAACGCGCAGGCCGCTGTGTAGCAACTTCATTCTGCTAACTACTGAACTGAAGTAACTAGGCGAACAGAAATTTTAGAAGGTGGCTGCCTGTTGCGAAATGGAAGCAAGCGCTGTTTCCCCTTCTTGCTGTGTCTTCAGCAATTTTGTGTTCTTGGCGCGAAATATCGTGAAAAGGAATTTCTGTATATCACCTTCGTTTTGGTTGTCTTCATTGCCGTCACCCATTTTAATTTTGATGTATTAATATTGTTGTGGGAATGATAGCGCAAAAGGAACATGTGTATATTTGGCGCGATTTTTTAATGAATGGGGAACATGATTTTTGTTATTGCAATTCCCACCACCGACTTGTATTGGTTTTGGCGGGACTTTTGATGAATAAACTACATTATTCGTTCGGGCTGTTCGTTAGTAAAGAAATAAATAACTCAATAAATAAGTAAAATTGATTTAAAATGCATATTTTGCGGTAGGTATGTCCAAAAATCCAAGTTGAATAGAGCTAATTCTACCTTGACTAGCAGACAAACAGAAAAAGCAGCAAGCAACTGCAAGTGTCTAATGTGAAAACGATATCAAACCAGCTGGGCTACTGCGAAAACAGACAAACAATACATTTTGCCTTTGACCACGCAACAACAAAGGGTGTGACATTTGTTTTTTCCTTATTTGCCGAACATAAGGGAAGACAAAGAAAAAAAATTTGCCTGCGTATATGAATATATATACTTGTTGCGTGCACGCAAACTTGAACTCAAGAACGAAACGCGCTCGGGACCTGACAATCGAAAATTGCCTTGTTGGCTACGATGTGAAGTGGGGCGCGTGCGGGAATAAAAATTCCTCTTTTTTGCTACGCCCACGCAACAACAAAGTCTAGACCATTTGTTTTTTTTTCTTCATTGCCGATCCCAAGGAAAGAAGAGGAAAGAACACAACACAAAGTAAGGGTTACGAAATTTGCTTTGCGCGACTGAGACTCGAACATTGCGGACTGTGCGTATTTGTCGTACAGTCAACTGCCAAATCTTGAATCACCATAATGCATAACAAAAGTTCAAATTATGAAGATATTCGAGTTATGGAGGACATATTATATTAATTTTTCACTACAAATGGACTCAATTCGAGTCATGGAGATATTCCACTTATACAAATTGGACCTATGGAAATTCGACGATAGTTAGAAATTTCACTTGGTTTTCTTTGGCTTTTCAATAAATGCGCATTCACTGTACTTGCTATTGAAATGGATATCGTTTTGTGCCACAACCGAAAATTGTCTTCAAGAAGTTGAAGTCAAAAATCAAAACTTGCCATTGTGTGGGTGACATTGTTGTGTAGGTGTGGTACGAGCCCGAACGAATAATTTATTCGTTATTATTATAATTATTTATTGTGGTGGGAATTGCAATAACAAAAATCATATTCCTCATTCATAAAAAAATCGCGCCAAACCTATACATGTTCCTTTCTCGCTATCATATCATTCCCACAACAATATCAATACAATCAAAATAAAAATGGGTGACGGCAATCAAAACAAACAAAACAAAGGTGATATACAGAAACTCCTTTTCATGCTAATTCGTGCTAAGAACACAAAATGTAGGAAGACACACCAAGAAGGGGAAATAGCGCTTGCTTCGATTTCACAACAGACACCCACCTTCTAAAATTTCTGTTTGCCTGATTACTTCAGTTCAGTAGTTAGCACCATGAGTTTGCTACACAGCGACCTGCGCTGCTACTTCGATGTTAATAGCAGACAAATAACATAAGCCAATGTCTTCTTAAGATTTGGAAAAAGCTCCAAAAGCTCGTGAGAGAAATAGGAACTCTATATGGATTAATACTCTTTGAGTAATATATTCGCATAGGTTCTACTTATTTGAAAAAGCTCAAAAAGCTTTTTAGAGAAATGTAACCTCTATATAAATGAATACTCTTTGTCGTCTATCGTGAATAGGTCGTGGGACGATTGACTGGTCGTTCCGTTTTTGCTATTGCTGAGGAGAGCTTGTTTATAACTTTGAGTGTTGTTGTTCGCTTCGACATTTAATATAGAGTTATTTAACTGTTGTCTGTTTATGGAACTGTTTAACGACGATTGTTTTGGTTGTGAAGCGAAGAGAGAGGGAGTTACTGTAAACAACGCTATTATTTATGTAGTTGTTGGTACGGGTGTCGCGAGCGTTTTTGTAGTTGTTTCTACTGTCAATGCGTTTACTGATCTGGTTTCTAACATTGAGCATCGACTGATATGATTTGGGATTAGGGCAAGTCAGATCAGTGGAGGGGTGATCCCCTTTACAGTTGGCACAACGGTGGGCAGTCGTTTTAGTGCAAAGAGAAGTTTTGTGTGACCCAACACAGTAGGAGCAAGAAGTTTTCACATTGCACTTACTTGATCCATGACCGAAGAGCTGGCGATTGTAGCACTGGGTGAGCTTGTTGATTTCCTTAGTTTTGAATTCCCATCGAACTTTGGTGTTGTTGATGCAGGAGTGTGGTTTACGCAAGTTTTGGAGGGTTATGGAGCCGTTTTGGAAATACACGATATACAACAGAAGGTTATAGCCAGCTCATGTTATTTTGTCGATGGTCCGGACGTCGATGCAATTTAGGCCACGATCGCTTAATAAACCCCTTACAGCGTCGTTGCTCAATTTAGCCAATCCGGAGAGTACTGCCTCGTAGGGCCTAGTTTTCCTTGTCTCATGCGAATATAATTCACAGTTACAGTTACGCTTCGGTGTTCAAAAATATTTCGATGCCTATGGAGATGGTCTTAATCGAGTAGTTGGTGATAGATATGGCTTTGATCAAGTCATGGATTTCGGAAACACGCACTCGGGACCTGACCTCTGAAAAATTTGGTAGGACAATCGAAAATTGACTTTAGGACTGTGTTGTGAAGTGGGGCGCGTGCGGGAAATACAATTTTTAATTTTTCTTCGACCCTCTTCTATAAGATTGGTGCGAATTAGCAACCGTGTTTTTGTTTTTGTTCTTGAAAATGTTATCGCCTTGTAGGGCTACATTTTTTTTTGCGTATACATATAAAAATAAATGCTATTTGTCGAAAAATGTAACTTTTTTCAATATTTCATGACTACTTGGTGAAATTTGAATAGGCACGAGTTAAAGTATATGGACAGCATTTGGCCCAGTCACCAGGCAAACAGAAAAAACAGCAAGAAATAGCAAATGCCCAAGTGATATTCAAAACGAAATGGGCAGCCGAACATAAAACAAGTAATGAAGTCGTGAAGTGTGAATTGGGGTGCGTGCGGGAATAAAAATTGATTTGGCAGGACTCGGCATAAAGTTGAAATCAAAAATCAATGTTTGAGTGTGTTGTGTAAGTATAGTACATGTACGAGATTGGGTTGGTTTTCTTTGGCTCCCTTGCGAGCTAAATGTGATAAGTTTGAGTGTGTTGTGTAGGTATAGGGCGTGTATATGATATATATATTATGTTTCTTATTGTGTGTATCACTCGGAATATTTTTGTATGAATTTTCTTTGTGGTCAATCCTTCTTTTTTTTCTGAGAGCCTGGTATTTTCATTTCATTCATATAAAGGAATGTAGGTGAAATAAAAGGCAGCCATTCTGATATGGGCTCAATTTTGTTTCTAGTGTAAAATTAAAGAAAATTATTAATTTAATTATTAAACTAAAAAAAAGCATAGCGTAATCAAAAACGACTCTTATTTTCTCGCTCATTTTCTCGCTTAATACGGATCAACTGATCAACGCATCGTTTACACATACACATACACATACCAACGAAGTTTGCATGTGCAGATAGACGACAAAAGTCTTTTACATATTAAATTGGCAGAAAGGGGGAAAATGAAGTTACGACTAGCCATAGCACGTTTACCGTGGTTACGACTATTTTCAATGATTACATACGAAACGTTAACCATAATATTGAAGAAAGTATTATGCCGAAAATTCAGAATCTAAAAGTTGACCAGTTGAAGTTTCTTCTTCGTGAACGAGAACTTCTAATAGAGAGCTGAATTAATTCAACGTTTAGCGGAGAGCGAATCATCCGACGACATCGAGTTATTAAGCACCACAATGCTCGAAAAAGCTGAAAGCGCAGGTGAAGCAGCTACACGACATCATGACTCACTTATTACACAACCAGCTTGTTAATACGAACGCAACTCCAACTACGTAAAAGTTTCTACCCCAATCGTAAACGACGTCACCAGTCCTAATCCTAATCCAGAACAGCCACAAAGTAGAAACAACACCTCAGTTCATACAGCAAACTATACGTTTACATCGCATGTGTACGCACGGCAAGCGTCGGCAAAGGAAATAGCGAACACATTGCCAGAATATGACCCGACCAACCAGAATTCGATTAAGGATCGACTAATTTATGGACAAAGCTGTCGATGCGTACCAATGGGAGGAGAAATTCGTACTACTAGCAATCATCACACGACTTAAGGGCGCATGTTGTACGACGCCACATTTTGTATACGACGTGGATCGATCTAGCAAACGCACTACGTAACGAGTTCGTCTTGAAGCCAAACGAGTCTGAAATCCACTATGCAGTGGCTATTTCAATCACACGACAGAAAGAAAGAATCAAAGAGTATGTTTCCGCATGTCATCCCCAGGAAATCGGTACCCTAAGATACACGAGAACAAGTCTTAATTACCGCGAACTCCAACTAAGTATTGCCGCAACAAAATTCACGACGATGAAACAGATGTGAGATACAATCAAAGACTTCTTTATCAACCGATTAAGATGATAAGATTTTCACCGAAAATAAATATACTACCCCAAAACAAGAACCTAACCCGACTCAAGCACGAGTAACAGACCCAAAAATGAAATGCTATAACTGTAGTGGTTTGGGCCATTTCTCGAGCAAATGTCCATTGCCACAAAAGCGCTATCAGTGTACAACGTGTAACAAAGTACACGCAAACAACGCCTTACGAAGGGCAATGGAGAAACGCAAGCTGATACCGAGGATTGCCAGATGGCGGCTACGTATTCAAGAATTTGACATCAAAATTAGTTGACGCACTGAGTCGAGCACACTACGAAGCTCCACACGACCTCGAGGTTGCTGATATGAAAATCTAAAATAAAATAATCGAAAAAGCTGACTGGTTGTTTAGTTTAGAGTTTTTTTTTGTTTCCATTGAGTTAGCAGGTATACAATGACCACACATTGGGGGAGGCCCAAGTGGAATCAAAATTTACCTGGTTACTTACTAGACTGGGGTCAGCTGGTCTTAATTGCTAATATCTTTGCTGAACATGCGATACCAAAGCTGATGTCTAGCCACTACGTATTCGGATACAGATAAAAACATCAGCAGCGTCTGATAAATAAGCATGCAAGATGAACTAGAGCTAATATTCAACTTAGAGTTCATTACATACCATAACAATGAAGATTCAAACAAATAAAGCTAGCATTCATTTATCGACGTTAATTCAGACGATGTTACGTGTGTGAGAACTGTGAATTCACTGGAGATAACATTAGTTAATGAGTTGAGATAACTTAATAGAGTAGATTTTAGATTATCAGAAGATTTAGAGATGAATACCAGGTTATAGTGCAAATCGTATGATTGACATAAGACGAGAAATGGATTATGCAGCAGATAAGTAGTTCTACAGAAACCTATAGATATTGAAGCATAACCTCTATTAACATGAGAAAGAACGTTAAATATAATGCTACCAAACAAAATAGGAGAATATATACTACCACCAATTAAATTACGTAGAAACATCACACCAAGAGTAGTTCTACGACTGGCCCACGTAGGTAGTTGGATAAGCTTAAGGCGGCATCGATCGATGGGAGGTGGACATTTGAATCCCAGTGCATGTTACGCAGTGCAAACAGTAAGAAATGTTTTTGTATTGATTCAATGCGATCGCTATACATTCTAAGCTGGGGTCCCATACACAATATGCATATTCTCAAGTAAGTCTAACCTAGGATGTTTAATGAATCCTAACACACCCTTAGCCTTATTAATGGATTCGAAAATGTGGCTTGCGAAATTCAACTTTGAATCCATCAATACCCCCAGATCATTAAATTGTATAATATGCTTTTGGGATGTGATCGTTGATACGATAATTATTTACAATCACATTTTTACGAAGGAACGACATAAGCTTACATTTTTCACAATTAAGTAAACGAAAGTTTATAGAGCACCGCCGACGTAAAGATCAAGGCCATCTAAAAGAAACTTTAACTGGACATGAGATAAAATAGACATTCATAGTTTCACATCGTCAGCGTACGTCAACACGTGAAAATTTTTAATGGCAACTAGCAAATCCTTTATAAAAATATTGAATAACAACGGACCAAGGTACTGAATGACACCGGAGGACGTCCGGTGTGACTGTTTTAAACAAAACATTTTGAGTTCTGGACGTTAAGTAGGAAGTAATCCAACTGACCAGGTTGTGTGGAATACCAAAGGCATCCAGTTTATGAAGAGGTACGGAATGACAAACACTGTCGAAGGCCGAAATCTGAAATCACTGAAATCAGTGTAAATAACGTCCATTTGGCGTTGTTGATATAAACTAAGATTAACTACTGACGTGAATTCTAGTAAGTTGGTCGAAGTGGACCGCTTTTTAATAAACCCATGTTGAGAAGTACTCAACAAAAGAAGAAAGAAATGCTGAATCTGATCGGTAATTATATGTACAAATAACTTCGAAATTGCACACAGTTTAGCGATTCCTCTTTAATTTGAAATATCAGCTTTATTACCCTTTTTATGGAGGGGAATAATGCGAGATTGTTTCCAAATACTAGGTAAAATAGAGGTATTTAACGAAATGTCAAACAGTTTGCTGATTGGTATATGCAAAGCATTAGCACACAGCTTTAGAATACAACTAGATACACCATCCGGACCAAGTAAAAAATTTAGTTTTAAGGATTTTAAGTAATTTAAAACTGTATCATATACGATTACTGGTATATTCAATTGGTTAAAATTACTCAACGAATATGGATATTGAGTATTGAAGTTTTTAATAAAATTAGTATATTTGCTTTGAAAAAATTTTGCAAAAAGATCGCAATTTCTACACAGTTGCAACCTTAAACACCATTCAGTTTCTTACAGGTTGGGAATGACTCCACCTCCACCTGCGCATAATATTAATGAAATTGAGGAATTTTTTAGGATCATGTTTTATGTAGTCTTTGACATAGGTAACATATGATGAGTAGCAAAGATTATTAAGGTGTTGAAGATTATAACGAGATATTGCGTAGGTAGGTATAATCAACGGAAGAAATTGATCTTTTTAATTTTTGAATAGTCTGTTAAGTTAAGTTAAGTTAAACCACAGTGGTGTCCTGGTTTTACATTTAAGTTTAACTTTAAGAATTCAAAGTTTGAAATACTTTTGAATAGTTTTATAATTTATTTTTAATAATAATAGAAATAATAATAATAAATAATAATAGAAATAATTTAATAATATAAAAATAAATCGACTATTGTACAGATTAATATTTAGGACAAGTGGGTGAATTTTAACTTTACAATGAGTTCGTGAAATAGTGTTGTGACTGGAATTTAACAATGCATGTATTTTAACAATAAATAAACAATTAAAGATAACACCAATTAACAATGAGTAAGTAATGTAATGAAGTAATATGTGTCCACTGGTCTCACCCATTTTAGCCTTCGTTGCCGAGTTACTTCTTCTAATGGTAATGTGTTCACACCATCGTTCGAATGCTGGGAAAGTTTGGTTTGTTATTTTCTGCTTAAATTGGTTATTTCCTCATCTACTGTCGCGTTTCTTAGGTCTCGATGAATGTCCGTGTTGGTGATATACCATTGGGGTTTTGTGATGATGAGAATAATTTTTGATTGTTGCCTCTGGATTAACTTTATATTTGTTTTTTTTTTGCAACTCCCCATATTTCGGCTCCATATGTCCAAATTGGTTTAATAATTGTCTCATAGATTAGAAGCTTATTTTCAATGAAATTTGGTTTGAGCAACCAGTGCAGTTGTCTTAGTTTCATTTTGATTTGGTCACTCTTTTTTTGTATATGGTATTTCCAGTTTAGTTTACTATCAATATATAATCCTGAGACTTGGCTTCTTTTTGAATTGTTACGTCGTCTCCGTCAATATTTATATTGATTGGTGTGAATCTAGTCTTAGTAGTGTATATAACTTGTACTGTTTTGTTTTTGTTTATTTTAATATGCCACTTTTTAAGCAAGTCAAGTGTTTTATTAAAGTTTGCTTGCAACATGGATGTTGCAGTATTTATGTTTTTATGAGCACTTAGCAGTATTGTGTCATCGGCGAAAGTTGCAATCATCGACGAATTGTGAGTGGGATATGGTATGTCTGCTGTGTATTGTGTATATAATAATGGTCCTAGCATACTTCTCTGTGGAACTCCCGAATTTATTTCTTTAAGGGTTGAGTATTCTGAGTATTTAACTAAGAAGTATCTACCTGTGATATATGATGTTAATAGGTGTGCTATGTTTTGAGGGAATATATTGTTAAGCTCCCATTTGAGTCCTTTATGACAAACCTCGTTAAAAGCTTTTTCCACGTCAAAGAAGGATCCAATACAAAATTTTTTATTGTCAATGTCGTTTAGAATTTTGTGCGTAACTCAGTGCACTTGTTGTATTGTTGAGAGACTTCTTCGGAAACCAAATTGGTGATTAGGAATGGTGTGGCTGCCTTCTAGTACTGGCAATAGTCTACTTCTTAATATCTTCTCTAAGACTTTTGAAATCACAGGGAGTAGACTGATTGGTCTATAAGACTTTGCTTTTGATGCGTCTTTGCCTGGTTTCGGGATCGCAATAATCTCAGCTACTTTCCAGACTCTCGGAATATAGTTTAGTTTGAACATAGCGTTGAAGATGTTTCTTAGATATTCTATAGATTTTAGAGGTAGTTCTCTCATTAGTTTCCCATTTATTTTGTCATATATTGGGGACTTTTTTTCCCTTATGTCATTATTAATACATTTCCTTATTTCTCTTATGGTGGTCTTTTCATGTTTTAGATGTTCTGAACCTCTGCTAATATCCGTGTTCAGCTGTGGATCATCTGAGTTGTTGACGACTTCTGTAAAAACCCTTTCGAAGTAGTCCGCTAATAGTTTAGCTTTGTCCAAATTCGACTTGGCCCATAACCCTTTTTCCATTTTTGGAGGAGATTGATGATTACTTTTATTTGTCCATCCTTTAGTAACTCTCCATAAAGAGTAGTGCGTTTGACTCGTGGTCGTTAAGCTCTTGAGATATGATATTAATTGTTTGTTTTTTAATACCTGAGTAATTTTTTAACCTCGTTAGTTGCCTTGTTCTGTCTTGTACTGTCTCTTTGTGTCAGGAGATCTTGTGATTGACCAGGTTTTCCGCAGTTTACATTTTTTATTTAATAGTCGTCGTAGTTGAGGTTGTGTGTAGAATGTCCAATTTTTCTGCTTCTTCTTTGGTGTCGATTTTATGACTGCTTTCATAATGGTGTCATTTAGGAATACTATCGCTGACGAGATGACCCCATATGATTTAAAAGGGATGTCGGTCATTAAATTAATGTCAATGTATTCCTTATAAGTATGCCAGTCAGTTCTGTTGATGTACGAAAGTCTGTTTACATGTGTAGGGGTGACGTGCGAGTCATATATTAATTCTATAGGGTTGTGGTCTGACGAGAGTTCGAATCGTGATAAGATTTTACATTTCCGAATGTCCAGGTTCTTTGTTATGAAAAAATCTATCAAGTCAGGTGTTTTATTAATGTCTGTTGGCCAATATGTTGGTTCGCCTGTACTCAAGTGCTTAGAGTTTGTGAACTGCGTAGCGCTGAGGAGGTTTTTGCCTTTTTTGTTCGTTAGCCTCGATCCCCACATGGTGTGTTTCGCGTTGTAATCACCGGCTGCAATGAAGCGTTGTCCAAGAGAGTTGAGGAAATTCTTATATTCTGTGTGTGTAATATTATGCTTTGGTGGGCTATATACAGCAGATATTGTGAGCGTTCTTACGAGATCATAAAGTTGACTGTTCGTCGCTTTTATGTAGTTATGCTGATAAGGTACAAACTCGTCGTGCTTTATGCAATGCTTAAGAATTATGGCTGTTCCACCGTGCGCTGTGCCATCGGGGTGGTTTGTGGTATATACTTTGTACCCTCAAACTTGTATGAAGTGTTTGTCTGTGCAATGTGTCTCCGAGATTAGGGCTATGTCAATGCTGTTGTCATGAAGAAGTATTTGTAGTTCGTCATTATGGTTTTTCAGTCCGTTTACATTCCAAGTTATGATCCTTAATTTAGTTTCCATTTTGTTTGTCCATCTTCGATATGAGGATTGTTATGACGTTTATTATATTTGTGACTTGTTGGAATAATTGTTTCATCATTTCAGTAATGTCATGTATTT
This sequence comes from Cacoxenus indagator, assembly GCA_035041755.1. Taxonomy (NCBI): domain Eukaryota; kingdom Metazoa; phylum Arthropoda; class Insecta; order Diptera; family Drosophilidae; genus Cacoxenus; species Cacoxenus indagator. The sequence goes on from JAWNKX010000204.1 coordinate 482,918, forward strand.
ATGTCAATGCGTCTACTTCCGTATTCATTGGTTGGATTCGTGAGTTGTTCCTTCTTATTCTTTTCGCAGTTTTTTGTGTCATTCTTATTATTAGCTACTTGAGCGTACTATAAAGATTTGAGTATCGATTGGAGCTATTGCTACTGTCTCAGCCGGAACGTGGTGGCTATTTTCTCTAAGGGATGGAAATCTTTTTATTTTCAATGTCTTGTATATATCGCAACCTTTGTAGTTTCCATATGTGTGCAGCACCGCACAAGGCACATTTTATTTGACCGTTGGCTTAAATTTTGCAGTCGATTGTTTTGTGTTTACCGGTGCATTTGACTTAGGTCAGATCTCTGGTGCAAAATTTCCCGTGTGGCCGTATTTTTGAAAATTTGTGCATTGCGATGTTATGCATTTGTGTTGTGGGGGCTCAAAAATGGTTTTCGTGCAGAGTATTGTGTATATGTTATAAATATTTTTGTTGTGTTTTTTGTTTTTGAGTTCAATGAAGAATAATGGAAGGAGTTTGTTCGTGACTTTTTGTTGTACATTGTGGATGTGTATGACTTCATGCCCTAGGTCGAGAAGCTCATTTATTATTTCATTAATGTCAGTGGCGTTGTGCATATTCCTCAGCACTATTTTAAATCCACGTTCTTTTTTCGGTTTGAACGTGTAGTATTTCGCGCTGTGCTCTTGCAACACCTTAGTAACTGTGGAGTAACTGGAAGAATCTTTTGTTTGTATTAGCACCTCGTTATTCTGCAGCGTTTTTAAAATGTATTTATTTTTAATTAATTTTTTTAGAGCATTGCTAGGAACGCTAATTTGTTCGACGTCTTGAACATATATTGGCGGTGGCTTAACCGATTTGATATTTTTTTTGTTCTGGCGAATTTGATGCATCGGAAGTACTTTCCGCACCACTGTTCGCTTGACTGTCGTCGTCTTGAGAGAGAAGAGCTAACTTGTTGGTTATGATTGGAGTGCTTACCCAGTATTGTTGCAGTATTGTTTGCGTTCCGTTACATTGTTTACTCTTGTTACTCTTGTTTTTGCTTGTGTTGTTCAAAGAGTATGTAACATATAGAGGTTCGATTTTTCCCTTGATTTTTGTTCGAAAGATTCGAACGTCGTCAAAATACGTACTACGCTATTTTTGGTGTTATTTCTGTATTTGTACATTTTTATCCGCTGTTTGAATCATGTTTAGTTACATATTTCTGTTGTGCCAATTGAGGTGAATAGTAAAGAAACAAACAAAAACATTGCTTTACTCAATTCAGCGAGCCTCAATTATAGTGAGCAATTAGTTATTAAAAATAACTTTAAAATAAATGTTGGAATTTGGCTTTTGACGAAAACACTCGACCATACAACAAATCCATCGGGTGACTCGCAAAATTTTAATCGATCTTGACAAGAAAAAGTTCTGCATTGGAGTTTTTCTAGATGTAGAAAAGGCATTCGACAATGTTTGGCACACAGGACTAATCAGCAAATTGCGCAATATATTCCTGCATAACGTACTACAGATATTAGTATACTATATCACAGAAAGACATTTTTTCGTTAAGGACTCAGATGAATATTCCACATTAAGAAAAATCAAAACAGGCGTACCACAAGGAAGTGTACTAAGACCGTTTTTATACACTATCTTTACAGCGGACATACCATCACCAAATGACGACGCTTCAATGATAGCCACATTTGCTGATGACACTATAATACTTAGCGCACATAGACAAGTAAACATAGCAACATCCAAACTACAACAGCATCTGGATACTACCCTAAGGTGGTTTGAAAAGTGGCAAATAAAAGTAAATAATACCAAAACAGTACATGTTATATATACAACTAAAACTAAATTCACACCACCTCGTATAACGATTGACGGAGCTGACGTAAAAATTTAAAATGTAGTCAAATACCTAGGATTATATATTGACAACAAACTCAACTGAAAATACCATATACTTAAAAAACGAGATCAAATAAAGCTGAGGATTAGTCAGTTATATTGGCTGCTCAAATCAAAAGTAACATTAGAAAACAAAATACTGATCTACAAAGCCATTATAACACCATTCTGGACGTACGGAGCACAAATTTGGGGAACGGCCAAAAAATCAAATACAGACATAATACAAAGACAACAATCAAATTCTATAATTGTATATATATATATTATTTATTCTATAATTGTATTAATTTAATTTAAATTTATATTATTTTTGGTACTATTTGGCTTTTCCCGTACATCTTTACAAAAATGAAAAACTTTTGTGATCTGCTCACATAAGTTAGCTATAACCCTAAAACAACGTTTAAACTATGTACTAATAGTTTTAATAAAAGGTAAATACATACATATGTACACGACATATGGGAAATAAAAAAATAAAAATTTTAAAAAAATGTTGTTTGATTATCGTTGATGATTCTCTTGCAGAATCTATTAGCGTCCTAGCTACTGGCACCCCAACCAGATACCCAACTGCACAATCATAGCGACCATCATGTCTAGACCTCAGCCTTTACAGACACATTCCGCACTGCCAACTACAAGTGTCTCATCGCACTGACTTAAGTTCTGATCATCTTCCCTTAATAATCTCTTTTAACACCTCAACCAGATGTTTCACGCAAGTTGAGCGCCTCATTAGTAAATACACAGATTTGGAAAACTTAAGGACCATACTAAACAATAACTGTTATCTTGAAGTTGAATTGAGATCTGGACAAGACCTTGACGAGGCTATCGAGCTGTTCAACCGTAATATATATGACGATGCTGCTGAAGCTAAACGCCCTACGGAACGCCCGCCACTACACTTCAATGCGTCATTCAAACTAAATGCAAGATTGAGACGCCTTCTTCTAGAGAAGCGTAGACTTGGTAAAATTTTCCAACGTTCTCGTGAACCAGAAGACAAATCAAATTGGCACCATGCATCAGAACTGCTCAGATACGAGTTCAAGAGCCAGCGGACACAGCAATTTTATTTTATGCTGGAAAACATGTCTACGCAGAGGGATGCTGAGTTCTGCTTAGGGAAAGCCACTCGCAACTGCACGAGACATCCTATTAGGCAGTTGCCAATAAGAGATGAAAATGGAAGATGGTGCCTCACTGATGTTGAGTAAGCCAAATCTTTTGCCGCACATTTGGAACGTCGATTTCAGCAGCGAGACTTTGTACAGCAAGGAAAGGGAATACAAACTGAACGATTCCTGCCCACGCCCAAACAGTTGGACTCGCCTGAGAGGCCATTGACGATCGATAAGATGTATGCTGTCATTCGACGTCTAAAACCTTATAAGGCTGCAGGTCTTGATATTGTGTGCAATCGCACCATCAAGGCGCTACCAATGAATAAGAACACTGTAACACAAAATAACGCGTACACAGCATTACCCCTCAGCCAGGAAGTTAGCAATTGTCACCATGGTCCATAAACTTGGGAAATCGGAGAATGACCCCGAATCCTATCGGCCTATTAGTCTCCTGCCTTATTTATCGAAGGTATGGGAACGACTGGTTGGTGTTAGATTAGCTGAAATAGCCAATTTCGAGCGGGGCATGGTACCGTGGACCAGCTGCACACAACCATCGACCACATACTAAAGCCGTTTGACAGGAAAAAGTTCTGTAATGCAGTATTCCTAAATTCGCTTAAGCATTTGATAACATACGGCACCAGGGGCTGCTGTAGAAAGTCAAATCCTCCCTCCCTTCGCCATTCTTTGCTCTGATACGATCCAACTTAAGTGATCGATCCCTCAGGGTCACAGTGCGAGCGACGCTGTCTCGCCCTCATCCTCGCAGGTGTTCCGCAGGGAAGTATGCTGGGACTTTTCCTATACTGACTATTTGCTGCTGACATGCCAATGCCTGATGATATAGCCGTCGGAATACCGCCCAGGTTCTTGCTTATGGTGTCATATGCGGATGATGTTTGTGTCATGGTGAGCAACCCTTCCAGCGCTACCAATAATTCTTACAGAATTATTTGGACAAGCTGACAGCCTGGGCACGGAGATGGAATGTCCAACTCAACCCGAGCAAAAGTACCAGATCCCTCCTCCCATTTCGGTTAACGGTGTGATGTTGGAACTCAAAACTGAAGCAAAGTACTTAGGGCTAATCCTGGACAAACGACTCACATTTCGGTGACACATACAAGTCACAGTAGCGACCTGTAGAAGCAGACTGCATCGTCTGCATTGGTTGTTAGGTAGCAGATGCCGACTGTCTTTGCAGAGCAAAAGTCTACAATATGTCCGATATGGCGATACGGCATACAAATATGCGGAACGGCGTCTAGGACTCACCCTAAAAAACTTTAAAGGTTTCAGAATTATGCTCTATGCACAATCACTGGCTGTGCTTGGTACGGCAGGGATAGCCGTGTACACCATGATCTCAACATAGCCCTAGTTGAGGACAAAATAAATCTACACAAAGTAGATATAATAACAGAAGAAGAAATCACGCAAACAGATTGGCTAGGAAACTTGTCCACTCCTCAACTATACATCAGCTAAAAAGACGGCATTTCAGACAACTACTGTCATAATCTTAAGATATAAATTCTGTATATTAATATTATTACTAGTTATATACCTAACCTTAAGATTTATATGTGTAAATAATTCTGTATATAATTGTTATTAAGTAGTAGCTATAAACCTGGCTATTTTTAGTATACGAGCTGCCTAATGGGGTGTCTGTCCCCTGATCGGAAGCAGGAATACAATTTTACAAAATTTTAGTAAATAAAAAATAAAACCATTTGTATTTTGATGTATTGATATTGTTGTGGGAATGATAGCGATAAAGTAACATGCATTGGTTTGGCGCAGGTGCTGATTGCGTTGAGTTGGATTTCTTTCCATGGTGGGTAAAGTAAGGTAAGGTTTTCTGTTTTTTATTTTTGGTATAAATGGATAGGTGATAAATAGATACCACCTCAATAGCAGGGGGTAGGATTAGTATGTTGGCGCTTCAAACAGGAACTCTATGCAGCCAATACAAATTAACTTAAAATGCATGTAGTACGTTATAAGTAATAACGTACTATTTTTTGTGCTAGTTATGTCGAAAAATTTAAGTAGAATAAAGCTAATTCTACCTTTACTATCAAGAAAAGAAAAAACAGCAAGAACCAGCAAGCTACGCTTCTGTCAATAATAGGACAAAAAGAAATAATAAACTGTGCTTTCGCCACGCAACAACAAAGCGTGTGACATTTGTTTTTTCCTTATTTGTTGATAGTAAGGAAAGAAAGGGTAAGAAGAACAGCGAATGTCCAAGTGATAGTGAGAGAAAACCAAAACCAAAACCGCTACACTACCGCGAATACAAAAAAGATATGAAATAAATTTGCCTACGCTTACGTAACAACAAAGTCTAGACCATTTGTTTTTTTCTTCTTTGATGGTCATAAGGAAAGAAGAGAAGAGAACACAATACAAAGTAAGGATGACGAAATTTGCTTTGCGCGATTGACACTCGAACTTCGCGGACTGTGCGTATTTCTCGTACAGTCAAACTTCCAAATATTGAATCACCATAATGCATAACAAAAGTTCAAAATATTATTATAATTCGAGTTATAGAAGACATATTGTATTGATTTTTCGCTATAAACGCACTCAATTCGAGACATGGAGATATTCGACTCACACAAATTTGACCTATGGAAATTCGACGGTAGTTAGAAATTTCACTTGGATTTCTTTGGCTGTTCAGTGCATTCACTGTATTTGCTATTAAAATGGGTTTCGTTTTTTGCCACAACCGAAGATTTTCATTAAGGAGTTGAAGTCAAAAATTAAAACTTGCCATTGTGTGAGTGATATTGTTGTGTAGGTACTGTGCGTGTATGAGTTTGAATTGGTTTCTTATTGTGTTTATCACTCGGAATATTTTTGTATGATTTTGTTTTGTGATCATTGTGATTTTTTTGCTGGCCGTCTGGTATTTTCATTTGATTCATATAAATTAATATACGCGAAATACAAGGCAGCCCTTGCTGATATGGGCTTGATTTGGTTTGTAGTTTCAAACTAAAGAAAAATCTTGAACACCTTGCAAATAAAGAATTTTAAAAAATCAAAGAATGAAGACAGTGTCCCTGATTTTGGTTTTTATTATTTCTTTCTTGTGCCTTTTTAATTTACTTATCATTGAATATTTTCGCCTTTTACGGCATTTCGAGGTCCAGCCATTTGCTTGCTGTTTAGCAGAATATTCTACTCTACATAAGTTGTACAGGCCAGAAATATGTATAACTACAAAAAACTTAACATAAGCTATTAGCTTCTGACAAGTCTCTCCCGCCGTTTTTTTTAAGGGAGAAATGTAACCTCTATATGAATGTATACTCTTTGGCTGAATAGTAAAGAAACAAACAAAAACACTGATATACTCATATCAGCGAGCCTCAATTATAGTGAGTAATTATTTATTAGAAATAACTTTAAAATAAATGAAAAATCAAATTTAAATTAAATAGTAAAATAATGAAAAAATAAAATAGAAAAACAGTGGAAAATTAAAATAAAATAAAATAGTAAAATAATGAAAAAATAATACAAATGACACATGATCAGGTTTTGTATTTTGCACGATTTTGCTGGGCGCACAGGTGCTAAGTCCCACCGAACCGCACTAAAAAGGGTTACATATTTTCCTAGCGGGCACCGCCTGTAGAGCTAGAGCTATTTATATCTCATTAATATCCCTCTTGACCCTCACTCAAATATTTCTTCTACACCTGAAAACACAAACGAGTCCATATCAAATCTCCTGCCTTCTTTTTATTTGCATGTCTTTTGTATCAATGATAACAAACCAAAAGAAAAAAAGTGTAGGTCAGAAAACAATACCTAAAAATTCCCAAGGGTTACACACGGAATGACAATTATGAGTGGAAAACCTAGAGTCGCGCGAAAGGAAAAGAATAACAAACCCACACAATTTCATGAAACCACGGCACAAACACAACAAACTCGCACAATGGCACGCTTGTGTTGCTTGACTTCGACTTCTTCGCGAAACAAAATATCATTTGAGAAATCCATACATAGAAAACAACGATAGAACGCAGCAAAAAAAAAAAAACGTATACACGCTTTTTCGTTGCGAGGGCGAGCAAAATGCATACGTCTTTCTTTATCTTCCCTTATATTCGGCACGGAAAAAGATAGGTTTTCTCTGTCTGTCTTCCTTTTCATTGTGTACACATTGTGTATATAAGTTAACACGATGGCATAAGACGACAACAAAGGTATCTTGTCGACCACAGCAACAGTATGCTCAGCCCATGAGAAAACACTGAGTCGGCAAAAAGCGAAACGAATTAGCTAAATGTGCGTCTGGCGTACGTCCGGGGAACCTAAATTAAACTTGTCGCTGCACATGCAGCAGCACCGCGGAAAACCAACGTCGTTATTCTTTGGACTATCCCAGCTGTAGAGTTAGCGGTCGGGGAACGGTTGAGTCAGTTCAAAACTCCGACTCGTGGAAGCAAGCTGTTCTGCTGCTCACGAGTGGTTAAAATAAATAATATAACTACAATCAAACTTTTTTTAATTGGCGCCCAAAGTGGTGCTGCTGCAAAAATCAAGAACTGGCGACGTCAACTAAGACATCAATCAAGCAGAGGAACTCAACGGTATCCAGCAACAGCATTAGGACTAGACAACAGCTGCAACAGCCAGACAGATAAATATACAAGTATCCAACATGAGTGATAAAATGAAACTGTAAGTATAGTGCTTGTTTATTTCGTTGGTGTTAGAAATTAAAATAAACTGAATAAAAAGTTTTAAGAAATTCTATGCGGGTTTATGAGTGTTGAGAAGTTAAAGCGATTAACCAACAAATTTAGAAACATAGTGGTAGAATAGAAAATTGAAACCATGGCATTAAGTCCAGATCAGCTTAGAACATTAATCGAAAGCTCAGTTAGCACCGGGTTAGCGATACAAAAACAACATTTCGAACAAAAGTTAACAAGATTGAGTGAAAGAGTTGACAGTGCAGCAACCGACAATAGAAGTGTACAATATGTAGAAATCGCACCAGGCAGAAAGTGCGAAGAAACACTAGACACAGTCAAGTTACTGCAAGAATTCAATGGCAAACAAAATACGTATGTTTCATGGCGACAGGCCACACATACTGTGTACAAAGTTTCTGGAAACTACCGGGTCAGTTCCCGTCATTATCAGGCAGTAGCTATAATTAGGAACAAAATAAGTGGTCCAGCAGACATGGTACTGGCATCATTTAACACAGTGCTATATTTTAGAGCTATAATCGACAGGTTAGACTTCACCTATTCAGCCATACGTCCGATTTATCTGATTGAGTAGCAGTTATTAAACTTGCGACAAGGCAACATGACACTGTTGCAGTACTATGACGAAGTAGAATGAAAACTGACACTACTTACAAACAAGACAAGATAAATTGGAAAGTCTTCGTTGATGAGCATAATGCTTAAATATTCTATACACCAGGCCAAGAGAACCGAGTCGCCGATGTGCTTTCGCGACAACCAATTCATGAACTTGAAGCAGAAATTCAATCTGATGCTGCCACAATTCATAGTGAGGCATCACTGGCTTTCACCATTGAAACTACCGATAAGCCAATTAATTGCTTCAAAAATCAGATTATTCTGGAGCACGCACAATTTCCCTTGATACGAGGTTTCATTTTGTTAGGCGAGAAAACTCGCTATATAGTCTCCTTTAAATAAAACGACATTCTAGTGGAGTGTAAACGCCCCACTGTTGCACAGCCCATCAAATGGTCAGGTAGAGCGTCTACACAGTACAATCACAGAAATTGCAAGATGCTTTAAACAAGAAAGGAAAATCGAAGTTGTGGTCGAACTATTTCTACAAGCGACAATTGAATATAATAGATCAGTGCAATCGGTAACAAAAAAAAAAACCGATTGAAATATTTAATGCGAATTCCCCAGAGCCAAATGAAAGAAGGGTTTTTTACTCGAAAAGGCACAACAACAACAGCTGAATCGGAATAACCCATTGAGACAGAATAGGATATTTGAAGTAGGAGAACTGGTCAATGTAAAAAGCAATCGAAGATTGGCGAAGACTTTAAGAACCACAATTCCAATTAAAGGGCGAGTGGTTCACAAAGACAATATAAGATAGACGGGCTAATTATTCATACTCCGTGCTGAAGGTGGTGGCCAGGACAGCGGACTAAACTTAGAAAATAGACAGTTACCTAACACGAAAATTCAGGATCAAACCAATAGGTTAACCGACACTGTCAATATAATAATTGGAAGTGTAAAACAGAATTAAATTGATACAGACCATCTATATGAAACATTAACTGTAGCAAAAATCGTCATTGTAAACCCCACAATTTTGAATAATAATGATCTAAAGACACTACAAATATTACTATAAATTAACTTATGTCACAGCTTTGTTAGATGATAAATTTTTGTATTTTTTAATTAAATATTCTAAGGGGGAGCTAGATTGTAAGAGAATAACAGTCTATCCAATTCAGCACAACGGACAATTCTTCCTTTAGCAGACAGCAACAATGTAGTAGATTGCAATAACCTTATAATTGCAATAAAGAACTGCAGCTCAGAACTGACATAAATATTCTGTAAAGAGGTGACCAAACCGACGTGTACGTAACAACTACACGCCATTTGGCACATTTGGTGGTTTGCCGATGTTGCCATCATCATAATCAACGACAAAATCGCACGAATAACAACAACAAGCGAGAACGAAGAACTCATCACAGGGCCTTATCTGATCACCTTTGATAGTGCCATACGAATAAACGGATCACTATACAAGAATCAGAAAAGCATTCTGAAGAGGTCACCCAACTCGGCGACAGCTACACTCATAAATGTCACAGACCATCAAGATATTTTGAGTCTACCTTACCTTCATAAGATGAGCATCGGCGACCTGCGGCACATCGACGCTATAAAAATAAAACTAACTACGGACTGTATTGTGTCTGGAACAATTACGTTTACCAGTGTTATTATGTGCTACACCCTGGTCAAGGTCATCCAAGTCTGGAGAAGAGAAGTCAGCGACGGTAACACGGTGACATAAGACTACAAAAAGCTATCGTGTCGACCGCAGCAATAGTATGCTTAGCCCATGAGAAAACACTTAGTCGGTAAGAAGCGAAATGAAGTAGCTGTGCGTCAAACCGAGCCTCACACCGCACATGCAGTAACACCGTAGAAGACCAGCATCGGCATTAACAGCAAACGCACCAACGTTGGCATTTAGAACCAACGGCGAACTAAGTCTGACACCACGCATGCAGCAGCACCCCGGGAGATCGTTATTATAAGGACTACGCTAGCTGTATAGTTAGCGGCTGGCGAACGGTTTAGTTTAGTTCAAAACTCCGACTCGTTGAAGCAAGCTGTTCTGTTGCTCACGAGTTGTTAAAATAAATAATGTAACTAGAAACAAATTTTGTTTTATTTACATGATAGGCATATCTTTTTCCTTTGTCTTCCCTTATGTTCGGCAAACAAGAAAGAAAAAAAACAAATGTCACACGCTGTGTTGTTGCGTGGTCAAAAGTTGGCAAAATTTATTTCATTGTCTTTCCTGATATTCCCAATGCGCAGCTGTTTTGATTTCATTTTCACATGGAACACTTGCAGTTTCTTGCTGTTTTTTCTGTTTGCCTGGTAGTAAAGGTAGAATTAGCTGTATTCAACTTCGATTTTTCGACACACCTAGCACAAGCAATAGGTATGGATGGGTGCATTTTGAATCAATTTTAGTTATCAATAATGTTCCACCAAAACCAATAGAAGTAGGTGGTGGGAATTGCAATAACAAAAATCATTTTCCTCATTCATTAAAAAGTCGCGCCAAACCAACACATTTTCCTTTTGCGCTATCATTCCCACAACAATATCAATACATAAAAATCGAAATGGGTGACGGCAATGAAAACAACCAAAACATAGGTGATATATAGGAATTCCTTTTCACGGTATTTCGCGCCAAGAACACAAAATTGCTGAAGACACAGCAATAAGGGGAAACAGCGCTTGCTTCGTGCTTTGCGAGCACAGCACAGCTTATTCATGTTTTTACGTTTTATTTCCTCTTTTTCTTTCTTTCCATGAATGAGCATAAACAATTTTTATGTCTGCGGTGTATTCCATCTCTGTTTCTCTTACATATTTTTCTTCCTCAATTTTACTGCCAATGCGCCCTTAGAAGTTTCACTTAAAAAATTGAATTTGAATTTGAATTTCAATGTATGAAACTATTTCACCACCAGGCAAATGCCCAAGTAATATTTATTAAAAAACGAAATCAAATCAGTTGGGGTTTCCACGAACATAAGGGAAGATAAGAAAATAAATTTACCTTCGCGCACGCAACAACAAAGCGTGATTGTGCATCATTTTTGCTCGTAAAAGAAACACCCACCTTCTGTGTCTTCTTTTCCATAGACGCGAGTCTAGGTTTTTCACTCATCTTTGTAAAATTTTGTAAACACGCAGAAGCCATTGGGCGCGTTCAGCGTTCAGCAAATAAAATAATTTTCTCTGACTTAATAATCGATTACTGATTTGTCTGCTGAACGCAGTGATACTAGATTTGTAAAATTACGGCATTTAGCTACTTCGCAAATACCCTTTCTTCATTTCTGCGTTAAATATTTTACCAACAATTAACGTATTCTCCATTCCTCTCATCTGCTAAATACATATTCAGAACATAAATACATATAAACAAATTTAAATAAATAAATATCATTACATATCACTCAGTCGTACTCTCACTCTCCTTGAGTTCAGTCGCAAGCGCGCATTATTTTTATCGGTTTAGTGAGGTACAACTACAACAACAAAATTTTCGTAGCAGTGTCGTTTTTGTGCGTCGTGTCTACTCGTTGACATTTTTTTTTTTTTTTTTTTTTTTTTTTTTTTTTTTTTTTTTTTTTTTTTTTTTTTTTTTTTTTTTTTTTTTTTTTTTTTTTTTTTTTTTTTTTTTTTTTTCTATTTGGCTTTTCCCGTACATCTTTACAAAAATGAAAAACTTTTGTGATCTGCTCACATAAGTTAGCTATAACCCTAAAACAACGTTTAAACTATGTACTAATAGTTTTAATAAAAGGTAAATACATACATATGTACACGACATATGAGAAATAAAAAAATAAAAATTTTAAAAAAATGTTGTTTGATTATCGTTGATGATTCTCTTGCAGAATCTATTAGCGTCCTAGCTACTGGCACCCCAACCAGATACCCAACTGCACAATCATAGCGACCATCATGTCTAGACCTCAGCCTTTACAGACACATTCCGCACTGCCAACTACAAGTGTCTCATCGCACTGACTTAAGTTCTGATCATCTTCCCTTAATAATCTCTTTTAACACCTCAACCAGATGTTTCACGCAAGTTGAGCGCCTCATTAGTAAATACACAGATTTGGAAAACTTAAGGACCATACTAAACAATAACGGTTATCTTGAAGTTGAATTGAGATCTGGACAAGACCTTGACGAGGCTATCGAGCTGTTCAACCGTAATATATATGACGATGCTGCTGAAGCTAAACGCCCTACGGAACGCCCGCCACTACACTTCAATGCGTCATTCAAACTAAATGCAAGATTTTTTTTTCTTCTTCTAGAGAAGCGTAGACTTGGTAAAATTTTCCAACGTTCTCGTGAACCAGAAGACAAATCAAATTGGCACCATGCATCAGAACTGCTCAGATCCGAGCTCAATAGCCAGCGGACACAGCAATTTTATTTTATGCTGGAAAACATGTCTACGCAGAGGGATGCTGAGTTCTGCTTAGGGAAAGCCACTCGCAACTGCACGAGACATCCTATTAGGCAGTTGCCAATAAGAGATGAAAATGGAAGATGGTGCCTCACTGATGTTGAGTAAGCCAAATCTTTTGCCGCACATTTGGAACGTCGATTTCAGCAGCGAGACTTTGTACAGCAAGGAAAGGGAATACAAACTGAACGATTCCTGCCCACGCCCAAACAGTTGGACTCGCCTGAGAGGCCATTGACGGTCGATAAGATGTATGCTGTCATTCGACGTCTAAAACCTTATAAGGCTGCAGGTCTTGATATTGTGTGCAATCGCACCATCAAGGCGCTACCAATGAATAATAACGTCGTTATTCTTTGGACTATCCCAGCTGTAGAGTTAGCGGTCGGGGAACGGTTGAGTCAGTTCAAAACTCCGACTCGTGGAAGCAAGCTGTTCTGCTGCTCACGAGTGGTTAAAACAAATAATATAACTACAATCAAACTTTTTTTAATTGGCGCCCAAAGTGGTGCTGCTGCAAAAATCAAGAACTGGCGACGTCAACTAAGACATCAATCAAGCAGAGGAACTCAACGGTATCCAGCAACAGCATTAGGACTAGACAACAGCTGCAACAGCCAGACAGATAAATATACAAGTATCCAACATGAGTGATATAATGAAACTGTAAGTATAGTGCTTGTTTATTTCGTTGGTGTTAGAAATTAAAATAAACTGAATAAAAAGTTTTAAGAAATTCTATGCGGGTTTATGAGTGTTGAGAAGTTAAAGCGATTAACCAACAAATTTAGAAACATAGTGGTAGAATAGAAAATTGAAACAATGGCATTAAGTCCAGATCAGCTTAGAACATTAATCGAAAGCTCAGTTAGCACCGGGTTAGCGATACAAAAACAACATTTCGAACAAAAGTTAACAAGATTGAGTGAAAGAGTTGACAGTGCAGCAACCGACAATAGAAGTGTACAATATGTAGAAATCGCACCAGGCAGAAAGTGCGAAGAAACACTAGACACAGTCAAGTTACTGCAAGAATTCAATGGCAAACAAAATACGTATGTTTCATGGCGACAGGCCACACATACTGTGTACAAAGTTTCTGGAAACTACCGGGTCAGTTCCCGTCATTATCAGGCAGTAGCTATAATTAGGAACAAAATAAGTGGTCCAGCAGACATGGTACTGGCATCATTTAACACAGTGCTATATTTTAGGGCTATAATCGACAGGTTAGACTTCACCTATTCAGCCATACGTCCGATTTGTCTGATTGAGTAGGAGTTATTAAACTTGCGACAAGGCAACATGACACTGTTGCAGTATTATGACGAAGTAGAATGAAAACTGACACTACTTACAAACAAGACAAGATAAATTGGAAAGTCTTCGTTGATGAGCATAATGCTTAAATATTCTATAAACCAGGCCAAGAGAACCGAGTCGCCGATGTGCTTTCGCGACAACCAATTCATGAACTTGAAGCAGAAATTCAATCTGATGCTGCCACAATTCATAGTGAGGCATCACTGGCTTTCACCATTGAAACTACCGATAAGCCAATTAATTGCTTCAAAAATCAGATTATTCTGGAGCACGCACAATTTCCCTTGATACGAGGTTTCATTTTGTTAGGCGAGAAAACCCGCCATATCATCTCCTTTAAATAAAACGACATTCTAGTGGACGTTGTAAACGCCCCACTGTTGCACAGCCCATCAAATGGTCAGATAGAGCGTCTACACAGTACAATCACAGAAATTGCAAGATGCTTTAAACAAGAAAGGAAAATCGAGAGTATGATGGTGCGAACTATTTCTACAAGCGACAATTGAATATGATACAGTCAGTGCAAATCGGTAACAAAAAAAAAAAAACCGATTGAAATATTTAATGCGAATTCCCCAGAGCCAAATGAAAGGAGGGTTTTTTACTCGAAAAGGCACAACAACAACAGCTGAATCGGAATAACCCATTTGAGACAGAATGGGATATCTGAAAGTCAGGAGAACTGGTCAATGTAAAAAGCAATCGAAGATTGGCGAAGACTTCCAAGAACCACAATTCCAATTAAAGGGCGAGTGGCTCACGAAGACAATATAAGATAGACGGGCTAATTATTCATACTCCGTGCTGAAGGTGGTGGCCAGGACAGCGGACTAAACTTAGAAAATAGACAGTTACCTAACACGAAAATTCAGGATCAAACCAATAGGTTAACCGACACTGTCAATATAATAATTGGAAGTGTAAAACAGAATTAAATTGATACAGACCATCTATATGAAACATTAACTGTAGCAAAAATCGTCATTGTAAACCCCACAATTTTGAATAATAATGATCTAAAGACACTACAAATATTACTATAAATTAACTTATGTCACAGCTTTGTTAGATGATAAATTTTTGTATTTTTTAATTAAATATTCTAAGGGGGAGCTAGATTGTAAGAGAATAACAGTCTATCCAATTCAGCACAACGGAACAATTCTTCCTTTAGCAGACAGCAACAATGTAGTAGATTGCAATAACCTTATAATTGCAATAAAGAACTGCAGCTCAGAACTGACATAAATATTCTGTAGAGAGGTGACCAAACCGACGTGTACGTAACAACTACACGCCATTTGGCACATTTGGTGGTTTGCCGATGTTGCCATCATCATAATCAACGACAAAATCGCACGAATAACAACAACAAGCGAGAACGAAGAACTCATCACAGGGCCCTATCTGATCACCTTTGATAGTGCCATACGAATAAACGGATCACTATACAAGAATCAGAAAAGTATTCTGAAGAGGTCACCCAACTCGGCGACAGCTACACTCATAAATGTCACAGACCATCAAGATATTTTGAGTCTACCTTACCTTCATAAGATGAGCATCGGCTACCTGCGGCACATCGACGCTATAAAAATAAAACTAACTACGGACTGTATTGTGTCTGGAACAATTACGTTTACCAGTGTTATTATGTGCTACACCCTGGTCAAGGTCATCCAAGTCTGGAGAAGAGAAGTCAGCGACGGTAACACGGTGACATAAGCCTACAAAAAAGCTATCGTGTCGACCGCAGCAATAGTATGCTTAGCCCATGAGAAAACACTTAGTCGGTAAGAAGCGAAATGAAGTAGCTGTGCGTCAAACCGAGCCTCACACCGCACATGCAGTAACACCGTAGAAGACCAGCATCGGCATTAACAGCAAACGCACCAACGTTGGCATTTAGAACCAACGGCGAACTAAGTCTGACACCACGCATGCAGCAGCACCCCGGGAGATCGTTATTATAAGGACTACGCTAGCTGTATAGTTAGCGGCTGGCGAACGGTTTAGTTTAGTTCAAAACTCCGACTCGTTGAAGCAAGCTGTTCTGTTGCTCACGAGTTGTTAAAATAAATAATGTAACTAGAAACAAATTTTGTTTTATTTACATATTGATTCACGCAGGCATATCTTTTTCCTTTGTCTTCCCTTATGTTCGGCAAACAAGAAAGAAAAAAAACAAATGTCACACGCTGTGTTGTTGCGTGGTCAAAAGTTGGCAAAATTTATTTCATTGTCTTTCCTGATATTCCCAATGCGCAGCTGTTTTGATTTCATTTTCACATGGAACACTTGCAGTTTCTTGCTGTTTTTTCTGTTTGCCTGGTAGTAAAGGTAGAATTAGCTGTATTCAACTTCGATTTTTCGACACACCTAGCACAAGCAATAGGTATGGATGGGTGCATTTTGAATCAATTTTAGTTATCAATAATGTTCCACCAAAACCAATAGAAGTAGGTGGTGGGAATTGCAATAACAAAAATCATTTTCCTCATTCATTAAAAAGTCGCGCCAAACCAACACATTTTCCTTTTGAGCTATCATTCCCACAACAATATCAATACATAAAAATCGAAATGGGTGACGGCAATGAAAACAACCAAAACATAGGTGATATATAGGAATTCCTTTTCACGGTATTTCGCGCCAAGAACACAAAATTGCTGAAGACACAGCAATAAGGGGAAACAGCGCTTGCTTCGTGCTTTGCGAGCACAGCACAGCTTATTCATGTTTTTACGTTTTATTTCCTCCTTTTCTTTCTTTCCATGAATGAGCATAAACAATTTTTATGTCTGCGGTATATTCCATCTCTGTTTCACTTACATATTTTTCTTCCTCAATTTTACTGCCAATGCGCCCTTAGAAGTTTCACTTAAAAAATTGAATTTGAATTTGAATTTCAATGTATGAAACTATTTCACCACCAGGCAAATGCCCAAGTAATATTTATTAAAAAACGAAATCAAATCAGTTGGGGTTTCCACGAACATAAGGGAAGATAAGAAAATAAATTTACCTTCGCGCACGCAACAACAAAGCGTGATTGTGCATCATTTTTGCTCGTAAAAGAAACACCCACCTTCTGTGTCTTCTTTTCCATAGACGCGAGTCTAGGTTTTTCACTCATCTTTGTAAAATTTTGTAAACACGCAGAAGCCATTGGGCGCGTTCAGCGTTCAGCAAATAAAATAATTTTCTCTGACTTAATAATCGATTACTGATTTGTCTGCTGAACGCAGTGATACTAGATTTGTAAAATTACGGCATTTAGCTACTTCGCAAATACCCTTTCTTCATTTCTGCGTTAAATATTTTACCAACAATTAACGTATTCTCCATTCCTCTCATCTGCTAAATACATATTCAGAACATAAATACATATAAACAAATTTAAATAAATAAATATCATTACATATCACTCAGTCGTACTCTCACTCTCCTTGAGTTCAGTCGCAAGCGCGCATTATTTTTATCGGTTTAGTGAGGTACAACTACAACAACAAAATTTTCGTAGCAGTGTCGTTTTTGTGCGTCGTGTCTACTCGTTGACAAATTTGTTTTCTCCTTTGTTTCTTTTTTTTTCATTCGTTATCTTAAAACGTATTATCATTATCGTCGTTCGCCGTCGTTGACGACACTATGTATGACACTAACGTTGGCGTCAGTAAAGGTGTTTATTGGCAGGCCCGGGATAAGAGGATAACTGTATCTGCTTCCAAAACAAAGACGCGCTCGCCCGCAATACCAAATAAGAAGTTGCCTTTCACTAGAGCTTCTTTGCCTTCGTCTTCATTATCTGGAAAAACATTAACAGCCGATGTGGACGAACCCATTCAGGCTAAACAGTTACGTAACGTCGTATGGTATGATGACCCGAATATGTCAAACAACATTCTCAATGGAAATCGCTTCGAGATTCTTGGAGCTATGGAAACCCACAATACTCCAGGAAACCCTTAGGGACCATACATATGGAACAGGTGCCAAAAAAAATGCAAACCCCCTGCAATCTTCATTCCCTTGGTGGAAGACATTGAAACCATGCGAGAACTGATTGAAAAAAACATCGGTAGTAATGATTATTCCTACAAAGTTGACGGGCAAGTACGCATTATGCTGCAGAACAGTGATCACTACAGAGAGCTGGTAAATATATTCTGTGAAGTGGGAGTCTTATTTCACTCATATCAGTTGAAAGAAGAAAAGGCATATCGTGCGGTTATTAAAAACTTGCATTATTAAACCTCTATCCAATACATCATTAGGAACCTCCACGAACTTGGTCTCGAAGTAAGACACATCGCCAACGGAAAGACCCGCATTACGAAAGCTCCTATGTCGATATCCTTTGTTAATCTTGAGCCAGCACCATACAACATAAAAGTGTTCGAAGTCAAGAAACTTTGTAATGCTATGGTTAATATAGGGCCTACTAGAAAAATTGTCGACTTGGTACAATGTCATCGCTGCCAAGAATTCGGGCACACTCAGCGTTTCTGCAAAAAGCCATACCGGTGTGTGAAATGTGGTGTAAGCCACAAATTAACTGAATGCATGAAAATAAGGGAAAACCGTAAGACCTGCGCCCATTGCAATGAAAACCACATGGCTTCCAATAAAGGATGTAGGGTATATCAGGCTACTGTTCAGAGAATTAATGCTGGAAGGAAAAAGCCAGTATCTCAGTACCACCCATCGGAATTTTCAGTACAGCAACAAGTCAACTCGGTCTGGCACTCCAGCAGCCGCTTCACGTATGCTACCGTAACTAGGGGTAACGCTATTTCCCAGTCAGAGATTCCTCTTGAGAACCTAAATACGGCTAGTAATGCAACGAATAGTAAAGAGAGAATCCTGAGACGTGTAGAGCTGATGATTCAGGAAATGTTAAACACGCTTACTACCCAGTTCACCCAGATGATCTCCAACCTCTTCTCTAAATCATGCAAGTAAATATCAGGATGACTACATGGTATGTTAATGGCCTATACAAATATAGGACAATTATTGAACACTTTTTCAAAACTAATAAAATTGACGTTCTACTTGTTTCTGAATCCTATCTAAATTACTTATCCTACTTTAAAATACAGGGGTACGATCTTATCACTGCAAACCATCCAAGTGGTAGAGCTCGTGGTGGTGCAGCAATTCTAATCAAATCAATTTTAAAATTTTCTGAACAAGCTTCGAGTAGTCTTGACTGGTTCCAAGCTTCAGTAGTCAATGTATCAAACCCCCTAGGAGACATTACATTAGCAGCTGTTTATGCACCTCCAACGTACAAGGTTTTACAGTCGATGTTCCAGCAAGTAGACTGTGGTAGACTGGGCCAGAGATTTATAGCATGTGGTGATTTTGATGCGAAGCACACTGGGTGGGGTTCCAGACTTTGCAATCCAAGAGGAGTTACTTTGTATAATTGTATGCGTACCACGCAACTCACTAGTCACTCCACAGGTGAACCAACATACTGGCCCACAAACCCGGAAAAGATCCCAAATCTATTGGATATTGCTCTGAGTAAAGGCATTGATCCCAACAAAATCTCTACTGCACCTTTTCATGACCTATGCTCTGATCATTCAGTCGTATAAGTCAACATAGATATCCCCATTGATGTTGTACCTGTTAAACCTGTTAAAATCTTTAGAAGAAACACCAAACCTATATCACACCTTGAACATCCACGAAGCCGCAACCTACTCTACTCCTTCACCCCCCGAGTAACACAGTATCCAAAACGCGACCTCCACCTCTGGTCTCCTGATATTGATAGCATGGTCCGAGAGATGAGAAGACTTTGAAGAGTTTGGCACCTCAGTAGAAATCCGGAGGACAAAATGGCGCTCAAAGGAGCAACGAAGAAACTGACAGCAGTGATTAACGAGGCAAAAAACAAGGCAACTTCATATTTCCTTGAAAAAGCTGAACCAGGGAGAGCGGAACACAATCTATGGACCGCGACAAGATACCTTAAAAGATACCAACAAAGAGAAAGGTGCCTCTTCAGAGTCATAGTCAGAGAGAACTTATTCATATAGAGCTTAGACCATTTTCCAAAAGTCAGGCGCTATTAGAATTTGTTATCTTTCTGCTATTAACATCGAAGAACCAGCGCAGGCCGCTGTTTAGCAACGTCATTCTGCTAATTACTGAACGCGAATTCTTGGCGCGAATTAGCTTGAAAAGGAATTTCTGTATATCACTTTTGTTTTGGTTGTCACCCATTTGTATTTTGATGTATTGGTATTATTGTGCTCAATTTTGTGTACTTGGCGCGAATTAGCATGACAAGGAATTTCACCTTTGTTTTGGTTGTTTTGATTGTCGTCACCCATTTGTATTGATGTATTGATATTGAATTATATTGTTGTGGGAATGATAGAGAAAAAGAAACATGTATTGGTTTGGCGTGATTTTTTAATTAATGAGGAACATGATTTTTGTTATTGTAATAAAATAATACCCGCCTTCCACTGCTATTGTTTTTGGCGCCATTTTTAATAAATAAGGAACATGACTTTTGCCTACCTCCCACTTCCATATTTTTAGCACGAAAAAGGGTCATTCTTTGTCAGCATTCATTGTGTGAACAAGTGAAAGCAAAGAATTTTTACTAAATTGTTCAGAATTCAAAAAAATGTACACTTAATATTTATTTACGTATTTTGGAGTGAGTGTTTGTGAAGGGAGATTGTGAAAAAATACATAGTATGTGCATACATAATTAAAAAAGGGATATACAATTTACCAAAAATATATACATGCAGATGTAGTGGGTGTGAGTGAGTGTGAGTGTATGGTGAATAAAACTGGTGATTTTACATCATATTTACAGAGTTTAGTAAAAAAGTTATACTTATCTACTGTACATTTACTTATATACGTGTATTTGTTTAAATTTAAAAGGAGCTTATAAATATAAATTTATGGGGATGGTTATTTGAAATTTTTATATAC
Organism: Cacoxenus indagator; assembly: GCA_035041755.1. Classification (NCBI taxonomy): domain Eukaryota; kingdom Metazoa; phylum Arthropoda; class Insecta; order Diptera; family Drosophilidae; genus Cacoxenus; species Cacoxenus indagator. Next base: position 504,077 of record JAWNKX010000204.1, read on the forward strand.
ATCGGAAAATATATAATAGGAAAATGAAGTTCATTGTTAAAAATTGTCCGGGTGGTGGTAAATTGTTCGCGTTTAATGCTGTTGATGCCGACAGGTGGTGCAAAAATTTAAAAATCAGCATCAACACTTTAACAAGTACTGACGCGAGAAAATATTGGGCACAGATTTTCGGAACTGAGGAACATGTTCAGAAAGTACAACAACTACTTCCACTCATCTGACATATTAAATACTAAGTGTTTGAAAAAGCGCACACCCCATAATGATGCCAACAACATCAGCGCAAACACAAAACAGTGATCAGCAACAAAACGACTGTGCTGAACAGGTGGGCGAGATGACTGACATGGGCGTAGGGGTTGATACCTCCGCAGCCTTCGCTGAGGCGAGGCCGACAGAGGTAGTTTGTCCGAATTGCGAAATGTTCTGCCGAAATGAAGCCTTTTTGATAAAACGCAGTTTTGAGTACAAATCGGAAATAGGAAAATTAAATAATAAAATTTAGAAACTAGAAAAGGAACTTAGAAAAACAACAGAAACTGGGACTAAAATGGAAAAAATACTGAATGATCGCATTTTAGAAAATAACAGGGCTTAGGCGTAAGTAAGCGCAGATGTTAGCGACGATGCCGCAGAAATTATTAATATATTGGCGAAAGGGAGGCACACTTGGTATACGCAGAACCAGAAGCACGTTCTACAGAACATAAATTACATATTCTCAAAGGCCTATGTGTTTATGCGGGAATCATTAAAATTTAGTTTGCCGTCAACCGTCATATTGCACGGATGGTGCCCAATTACGCGGCTTGAACCCGGTATTAATACGATAATTGAGAAGAACATAGGATCTGTAGTTACTAATATGCCAGAAAGTCATAGTGGCAATGCCAGAAAGTGGCAATTAGGAAGGAATTGGAATACAACGCAGCATACGACCAAATTGATGGCTTCGAGGATTACGGTGACGGACAAAGAACTAATGAAGTCCCAACATCTGCATTATTCTTCGTGATTCGCGGATTAATCGACCCCTGGAAATACGTGTTTAGCTTTTACTTTGTTGGAAAAGCAATGGTTATGGAAAAATTGGCACCCATTGTTCTGGAGAACATAGTAGCAGCCGAACGGATTGGATTGACAGTGAAAGGATTAATATGTGATCAGGCACAACAAAACATGATAGTTTTTAATATAATAATGTCAAAGGACGAAAGACCTTTCGTGACAAAAAAAGGTACAAAAGTATAACCTTTATATGATTATGTGAATATGTTCAAATTCATAAGGAATGCACTATCCGTATTATACCCGATGGAGAAGCATCGTGGAGTGTAGTAAATGAAATGCTCATCAAGGATTGTGAAAACCCAGTAAAATTGGCCCCAAAACTAACTGCTAATGACATTTATCCGATTGGGTATGCAGCAATGCGTGTTTTGTATGCCACGCAAATACTAAGTGCCACAGTTGCAAATGCTATACAAGTGCTATACGAGGCGAATAAGTTTTCTGAAGAAAACCAAGGCAAAGGATTAGCAACTGCAAAGTTCCTCAAACATTGCAATGATACCTGTGATTCGCTGAAAAAAGGAAGAAGAATTAAATGAAATAGTGAAATATTTTCAAAAAGTTGACTTAGGAAATAAAGTCAGAGCCGGCAGTTAATTAATTTTCACTATTGACAGCATGATCAATTTGTGCCAAGATATATTAAAAGTGAATTGAGTCACATATATCTCACTCCGCCGGCTAAACCAGGATTGCCTCGAAAACTTCTTTGGAACTTTGAGATCGAAGCAAGGAAATAGCACGAATCCATCAGTCAAGGAAATATAGTATTTGACTGCCCGACTGATGTCGATGAAAATATTGACCCAACCATATTTGCGGAGCACGAAGTGCGAGAACGAAGAGGACTTCAGATTGGATTGGAACTATCCCACTGAAGGTGAGACTGGTAATCCAAACGGCCCTCCCTCTGGCGAAAATATGAATTTTCCAAATACTGGCGAGTTCATTGATAGTACTTCGGCGGGGCAAAACGGTAACTCCGCCGAATTAGCAGCTAGTAGATATTTTTGCCGTTATGTGGTAAAAAAAATTTTAAAGGAAAATTTAAATTTTGAGTGTAGCACTTGTTCAGAAGGTTTTTTTTTAGTTTAATAATTTAATAATTCCAATCAAACATTATAGAATTCTTACAAGGGATATGATGGATAACAATAACAGTGAGAATTTAAGATTTACAAAATACAAAAAAGATTAATAGACAAAATAACAAATAGGATTGAAATATGAACATATGTATATATAACTATATTACTATATTACTCTATGTAGTAGATCCAAAGGGTGAAACCTTTGCAGCCTTCTCGGGGAGTAGTTTTTTCTAAGGGCAACTGCAGGAGAATTTATATGCACAGGAGGATTGAAGTGCATCATTATAACGACTGATATGGCGATTAATTTGTTCATTAACTATAAGGATGTCAAGGTCACGGTGTATTAAATCACGCTTGACATAACAAGGAGCACCCGTGATGTACAGGAGAGCTTTATTCTGCATAACCCGAACGCGATTTATCGTACTCTTTACAGCTACTCCCCAAAGCTGAATGCCATAGGTGTAGGAAGGTATAACAATGGCCTTATATAGCGTAACTTTGGAAGCCAGGTTGAGAGAACTACCAGATACCATGAGCCATCGAAGTTTTTGCAGCTTACTTTTGCATGTGGCCGTAACATCATTGATGTGCTTAGACCACGTCAATCGGCGATTCAAAACCATGCCCAAGTATTTGACAGAAGGTGTTTGGCAGGTGGACAGCGTTTAGTACGCAACGTAAAGCAACAGTGCTGCGATTTTGCGGAATTGAGGAAGGGCTTTTGCAACCATCAATACCATCGTATCCAGGCGCTTTGTTAGTTTTCATTGTTTTAAATTGGAGTCAAATTTCGGCCGGAGTAATGTGCGGAATAGGATATGAGTTGTGGGCGGGGACAAATAAAAAGGCTCTCGTACTGTCCTGGGCCTGAGGATCAGCTAAAGTGAACGGTGTAAAACGATCCTCTAATTCGTCTGCAAATGCATCAGCCTTCTCTTTGTTTAAGGAGCACCATGAGTCATCCGTTCGCTGAATAGATACTTGCCTCTTCTTCTGGTTGCCTCTTAATGTTACACGTCACCTTCCAAAGGTTGAAGCCACTCCTTTTTTTCGGATCAGCATTGCGAAAGAAGTTGCTAAAAAAAATTGGCTCTTGGCCTCCATGAGAACTTTTTTTAATTTTCTCGCTTCACACCTCCAAGCACGATCATCAAAAACATTCTGTGTCCAGAAGATATCGTTGCCTTAGAGCCCGCTTGCGAAGAACCATATTACGAATTTCGGGTTTCAAAGGAGGTTGACTCAGATGTGAGCAGCAAGATGAAGGTTGTTGGGACGTAGCAAAGTCGGCTGCAGAGTAGATATTCCTTGCGAACAGCTCAACAGCATCATCAATGTCGTTAGCAGTCCGAGTTTCAATATTCAAATTTTAGAGTTTTTCCAATTTCTGATGAAAAAGATGAACATTCGCATTTTCCGGCAGCAATCTATGCTTAGACATATATCAGTTGATACCGACTCCAAGGTCTATGATCAAAGGAAGATGGTAGGAGCTGAGATCAGGGGGGAAGAAGATGAACAATCGCATTTTCCGGCAGCAATCTAGGCTTAGACATATGGCAGTTGATACCGACTCCAAGGTCTATGATCAAAGGAAGATGGTAGGAGCTGAGATCAGGGACGCTCTTAATAGAGAGTCGCTCTGATGGAATCCCTTCGTATACTGTAAAGTCGATCGGGCTAGAAGAAGAAAAATTTTATGGATAGTGTGTCGGAGCACCAGTAGCAAGAACCTTAACAGTAGAGCTCGTTATATAATCAAACAGCGAGACACCTCTGGCGTTGCGTCGACTTTCACCCCAAAGTGAATGGTGAGCGTTCCAATCCCAGCTATAATATATTTTGGGCCCAGTTGTCCCAAAAGTTGACTGAAAGCCAGTGTTGGCCATGCACACATTGGAGGGAAATAAACCCAAGCAATTACAATACTACCAAGGTCACAGTTAACTTTGATAGCAACATATTGAACAACACATTGATTCAGAAGTGGAGGTGAGAAAATGGTGTTTAATGGCTGATCGGATAAGGATAGCAGCACCTCCTCTGTGTCGATTTAGAGGGTGGTTTTGTAAGTGAAGCGAATAACCAAACAGCTTATAATAAGACCTGCTGCAAAGGTGGGATTCGCTGATAAGAATGACGTCAATATTGTTGGCTTGTAAGAAAAATTCCAGTTTGTTTGCATGATTAGTCAGTCCGTCAGCATTCCAGACTCCAATTTTAAGACCTATTGTTGACATTGTTGAGGGTTAATGACGAGAAGTCGATTAAACTGGCGCTCATGCAAGTTCATCATTCGATCCAACCTAGATAAAATTAAATCAACTTTAGATTAAGGTCCATCTGAACCTGTTTAGATAACTGCTGATGTTTCAGCGATTCATGTTGTTGTTGTTGCTACTTCTGATGTTGTATATCTAAACGACCCAGTTGTTGCAAAATTTTATGCAATGATTGAAGTTGAAATTGATGAGCAGATTGTGAATGCTGCAATTGAGGTGGTTGGGATTGCTGTGGTTGTGGAAGGATATATGTAAATAGTTTTTGATTTTGTGTCGTTTGGGTGTGACTGGATTTGCCCCTGTTGGGATTTTTGTTTATGGATTTCCTATTGTTTGCCTTGTTTGTGCTTACGCTAAATATGCTTATTTATGTCCCCTCTAATAGCACTTGCGTAAGAGGGCGCAGAGCAACTATTCCCAATTGATGAGGGTATTGCCGTAGTCAAAGTTGTGGAAACTCTTAGGGGACGGAGCGCTTTAGATGAGAGAATTTGATTAACATAGTGCTTAGAAACGTCGCCCACTTTGTAGTTTGCTGTGTGGTCAGCACCACAGAGTGCACATTTAGCAGGGAACCCTTATCCTTGCAACACTCAATAGTAGCGTGCGTGTCACCACATTTAACACAGCGATGTAGCTTGGAACAATATTTTTGAGTGTGCCCATATTCTTGACATCTATGGCAGTGAGGTGGAGAAACACGTTGATGTGGAGGCTCAACAATATCAATTTGGTCGCGGAGTCTTTTGATTTCTAAAACTGATTTATTGATTTCTTTGTGTTCAAGCTCAACGAAAAATAAATTAAGTGGCTTCCTGTCTAAGAGATAATGGGTTGTGCACGTGACGCACAACATGACTAGCATTCAGGAGTTCACCCTTTATATCCTTAACGAAAGTGGTGTATCATAATCTGTGGTTGGGACCCCCGCGAGGGAACCCGGAGGACCCATAATAAGAAGCAATTGGTTTAATTTAAGTTTGAATTCGGCACACACTGTCGCGACGAAAGTTAATACAAAAATCGATACTTCAATTAGAAACCGAGCAAGTAACCTAAACGGTATTGAGTAGAGGTATTGAGTAGTGGTACTCGATAACTTAGGGGTAACGTTTCCACGCTATATCAAGGGCGCTTCCGGCAACGAAATGCCCGTCGCAGCACCACGTTTTGGGCTATCAATTTTTTTCACACACAAATGTTTTGATTTGAAATAAATTATTGATTAAATTATAGTTATCATTAGGTTTATTAAACAAAGGCACTAAATTATCGCCCAACGGCCAGAAAAATACTTTAAAAAGCCACCGCGAAACACAAAAATGCGTTACACGTCCGCACGATTTGAAAGCTGCGAAATGACTGAAAAGGTTTGAGAAAGGTAGATGAGGGGTTAGATTTGCAGTCGGAGAGTTTTATTAGGTTGAAGAACTATAAGGAGGCTGAACTTGCGCTAGTAAACCTATCTGACAAATTTTTCGCCATTAGCAATTCACATTTCAAAATTTTCCAAGAAGAATTTGAGTCTATACGCCACATGACATCGCTAAAAGCAAGATTATTGGAGAAATGCATAGGACACACCCGAACGACAAATACGGAATGGGTCGATGAAATTAATCCTTGCTTCGAGCATCATATTATAATTACGGAACATTTCCTAGATGTACTCCTGCGGAAATCGGCAAGATGGATGTTGAGTGATAGACCCTCATGGATCAAAGATCGACAAGCACACGACGCGCAAGCCAAAAAGATGAAAATAGGAAGGAAAGCAGGACTTGATTGCATCGACTTGGATTTTATTCCATGCGCAAAAAAATAAAAAACGGGCAATATCGTTGGAAAAATAACTTGGTGGGTAAGGTCAGGTTTTTTTTGTTATTCGTCATATAAATTGATAGGTGATGAATAGGTGTTAGGACCGAAAAGTACTACAGGGAAATATATTAGGATCCTGCTCAATGGGAGGGGGTTGGTTTAGTACGTATGCGCCTCAAGCAATAACTCTATGCAGGCAGAGTTCTTGTTGGGCTACTTAGCCGGCGAACTGTGCAGGCTAACAGTACGGGCTGCTAGTTCCTATGAAGATTCCTACCTCCTTGGCGCATCCAAAAACAAAACAACAAAAAGAGGGTGATTTAATTAGTAAACATTTTTTTCTTTAATATAACTAAATAATTAACTAAAATTAATTTAAAATAAAGTTGTTATACCTATTTTTGCGCTATATATGTCGAAAAATCGAAGTTGAATTTAGTTAATTCTACCTTGACTAGCGGACAAACAGAAAACACAGCAAGAAACGGCAAGTGTCCCATGTTGAAATGAAATTTAACCAGCTGCGCTACTGCGAATACAGGAATGGGAAATAAATATATTTTGCCTTTGACAACGCAACACAAAGCGTGTGACATTTGTTTTTTTCTTATTTGCCGAATATAAGGGAAGACAAAGAAAAAAGATATGCCTACGAGAATGAACATGTATACTTTTTGCGTGCACGCAAATTTTAATTCAAAAAAGACAAAGACAAAGAGACAAAAAAGCTCCTCTTTTTTTCCGCCAACCCTCTTCTATGCCCTTGGTGCGAGTTAGCAACTGCGTCTTTGTCTACTGCTATCGACTACTTGTGGACAAGGAATGAAGTCGTGAAGTGCGAAGTGGGGTGCGTTCGGAAATAAAAATTTATTTGACTGGACTCGACAAGAAGTTGAAATCAAAAATCAAAAGCAAGGCATTGTTTGAGTGTATTGTGTATGTATAGTGTGTGTATGATATTGTGTTGGTTACCTTTGTAACCATTTTGTGAGAAATGTGCTAAGTTTGAGTGCGTTGTGTAGGTATAGTGCGTGTATAAGATTGTATTGGTTTCTTATTTTGTGTATCACTGGCAATATTTTTGTACGATTTTGCTTTGTGATCAATCCTCTGTTTTTTCTGAGCTCCTGGTATTTTCATTTCATTCATATAAAGGAATATAGTCGAAATACACGGCAGCTACGCTGCTATTGGTTTGTAGTTTAAAATTAAAGAAAAATCCAAACAATTTGCCTAATACAGTATTTCTGAGTTTTGTTTTAATTATGACTTCCTTGTGTATTTAATTTATTTGAATATCATATTCTCCTAAATTTGGTTATTTAAACCCAAGAAAACCAACAGCAATATGTTAAGCTGCATAAGTTGAACAGCCAACAATTCTGGTGATGTAGAGAATCAGTGTCCGATTCTAATCGTGCCTGACAAGTCTCTCCCGGCTTTTTGTTTTAAGAGAGAAATGTAACCTCTATATGAATGCATACTCTTTGGTCAGAGTGGTGCCTGGTGCAGGTCCGGCGAATACAAGGCTCAAGAGTTTGCGAAGCACCTTGAAGCAACGGTTCAACTTCTGCTCTCCGGCTGATGAAAAAGAGACAATCGAGTTTATTGACTCTGCATGTCAGATGGATCTCCCAATACGCCCAGTAGGACTTCAAGAAGTTTTAAACCAAGCAAATCTCCTGGCTATGATAAAATAGATGCTCTTGCCACCCGATCCTTGCCCATCAAAGGGCTGTTGTTATTTTTTGCGATCTTTAATGGGATTTTGAGGCCCAGTCACTTCCCTGCGCAATGGAAGTTTACTGAGATCATCATGATTGCCAAACCAGGGAAGCCAGAGCACAAGCTAAGCTCCTACCGACCAATTAGCCTGCTAACGATTCTTTCGAAGATGTTTGAAAGCATATTTTTAAGTCGACTGCTCCCGCTCCTGGATAATGGACGAATGATTCCCGATCACCAATTTGGCTTCCACGGAACACCTGAGTAGTGTCACAGAGTGGTTCAACATATTTTGCAAGCATTCGAACACAAAAGGTATTGTTCGGCTATTTTTCTCGACATCCGTAAGTCGTTTGACAAAGTTTGGCACCCACGAGCTGAAAAAGGTCTTCCCAGCACCGTACTATCTGCTCTTCAATTCCTATCTTGAAAATAGAACTTTCTATGTCACTTGTGACGGTAAGGACTCAGATATAAAACAAATAAAAGCTGGTGTGCCAAAGGTAGTGTGTTGGGGCCTATCCTTTATACATTATACATTTCCGACCTTCCGACTCCAAGCGAAGGCAGTGCAATGATGGATACATAGGTTGATGACACAGCACTCCTAACATCGAACAGTGATCCAAGTACTGCCTCATCAATTTTGCAATGTATTATAAATCAATTAGAACCATGGCTATTTACATATTTACAATTACTTATTTATATAAGGAAAATTTACTAAATTTGACAGAAGAAACTTATGAAAGGACCCTCGTAGGAAGATCCTATGGGTGACATTTTTGAGTCCTCTTTTTCTGGCTCTCGAAGTTAGCCGTCTCGCGAGTGCATTTGGGTGAGAACCAAGGCGCTCTACATATTTTCCCGCTTGTGCCTGGATAACATCGCCGGCTTTAGGAACCCTAAGATCCTTTTCGATATCTCTTGTACGCATGTACCAGGGAGCATTGCAAATTTTTCTAATCGTTTTAGCTTGAACAATTCTGATTTTATTCATATGCGACTTAGAGGCTATGCCGTATACTTGCAGCGCATACTTCCACATGGGGCTTAAAATTGTCTTTTATATTGTTGTCTTGTTATCCAAGGACAGCTTGCTCTTGGGGGACAACAGCCACGACATTTTTCTAGCTTTTGCCAGCACGGACCGCTGAACCATTGTTACATGTCTTTGAAATGTAAATCTCCTGTCCAGTATGACTCCAAGGTATTTATGCGCAGGCTGGGGCTTCAGAGTTGAGCCTAGAAACGATATGTCAGGGCAAGACAATTGCTGTGTGGCATACGTAACACAGGCACATTTGCTGGCATTGATGCCTATGTTACAGTCTAGAGCCCACTTCTCAAAACAACACACGTATTGCTGCAAAGACTCCGTGGCAACTTTTATACTAGGACTTCTGGTTAGCACTGCAGTGTCGTCCGCGTAAGTTGCTATGAGTGCGTTTTCCAGCGTAGGGCCTAATACGCTGCCTTGAGGTACACCAGAGCAGATTAAATATTAAAATTATTAAATTAAATAAATAAATATAATTACATTTCACTTTCCAAGCAACTAATAACAACACACAAATTATTTATTTTAAATTTTATTACTTTGTATAGAAACGAAAAACAACTAAATTAAATGAGATGACTTGACCCATCGCAATCACTAAATTTTCAACGAAATTTTGAATTTGGCATTCACAATGAGCGAAAAGCATCAAAAAAGGTCATCAGACATTTCTGTTGAAAGCGCCCATTGTTGTTGTGTGTGTAACCTGTGCGAATTTTTAGTTATAGTTTTCTGACCATTCTGAATTTGTGTTTTTAAGTGTATAAGAAATATATGAGCGAGGGTCAAGTGGGATATTAATAAGATATAAATAGCAAAGGCTCTAGAGACGGCACCCACAAGGAAAATAGGTCACCCCTTTTAGTGGGGTTCGGTTGGACTTAGCACTTGTGCGCCCAGCAAAATCGTGCATAATACAAAACCTTATCTTGTGTCATTTTTATTATTTTCTCATTATTTTACGATTTTGATTTTTATTAATTAAAAAAATATATTTTATAGTTGTTTTTAATAAATAATTCCTCTCTATAATTGAGCAGATTTGATTATATCAGTGTTTTTGTTTGTTTCTTTACTATTCAACTTCCGTAGCACAACAGAAATATGTTACTATACGTAAGTCATACAGCGGATTACTACGTAAAAGCACAGAAGTAACACCGAAAACCGCAAGGTACGTCATCTCCGACGTTCGATTTTTTCGCACAAAATTTAAGGGAAAAATAGAACCTTGTATACTCTTTGCAATGAACAAATATTGGCAGCATCGGATAAATCTGACTTTTTTCCAATGACACAGAGCCTAGATGCAGTAGAGGCATCATATAATCTCCAAAAAGTCCAAATCGAACCGAATTGGGAAACCCAGCAATTATCTACGTCGCTACCTGCAACAGAAGTAACAGGTGAATCTTTCCAAAAGATGCAACAACAAATACCTTGACAAGCGAAAAACGCCAAAACTTAGAGATATCGTAAAAGAGGCAGGTCAGAAGCAGTTAATTCCTCGCATACTTTAGAAAACCAAAGAGGGAGAATTAATGCAAATCGGAGAACTCTACCAATGCCTTATTATAACTTTTCTCGACACACTGCAGCTCATGCGCATTTTAAAAAACCCTTTCTAGACACCAATTTTACAATTGCATGTGGTATATGCGATAGGTTAGACCATTATCTTAGACGAATTACGTCCAACTGTGGCACTATTTTTATTAATGAGTCTCATAACAACTCACAAACCCAAACGCAAAAATTAAGAAGAAGCATACCAGAAACAATGAAAAATCGTACGAACCTTTCTGTGCTTGGTGTTGTAGTAGTTTTGCAAAAATTTAATACTAATAAAAAAAAAATGTGTGACTGTGCTTGGCACTCACGAGCTTTTGATGTGAAACATATTCAGTATGAATCAATCCTTATGAATGAATGAATGAATCAATGCTTTATTCCCTAAAAAATTACAAGTTTCACTTAAGCTGGTGATTTTGCATTATATTTGGTGAGTTTAGTAAGTTATAGGTTATACTTATCTACTCTACAATTAATTATATATGTGGATTTGTTTAAATTTTGCTTCAAATGTCCAATGGATATTAAGGAAAAATGGGAAAATCCTTAAGCAATTTTAACTAATCAAGGAAGGAGTCAGTACTTAATAGTATTAACAAGTAAATAGTAAATTAAGTACTGAATAGCACCATCATTATGCAATATAAGGATTATTAATGTTCAAATTTGTTTTTGCACGTAGTATTTGGTGATGGATCAATTGGACGTTTATAAATCCTTATTAATATTATAAATGCGAAAGTAACTCTGTCTGTCTATCTGTTGCCTTTTTACGCCTAAACCGCTGAGCCAATTACTATGCATTTAGGTGTAGGGATAGATAGGACCTTGAAGACCTACATAGGCTCTTTTTTGTCCCAAAAACATAAACATATATAGGTTTGACAAGTGAAAACGTGCTTAGCCCAACATACATACATTATCTCGTTCACTGTATATACAAACGAAAAAGTGAAGCAGAGAAACGAAACGAAAATTTCGAATTGTATTGGTTGAAAATAACAACAACAACAACAATGCGGCGCGCGCTGTGAGTTGGGTGAATCGAAGCGAGAGAGAGAGAAACGTTTGATTTTACGTATAACAAGCAAAGAAGAGAAACAAAACTGAGTGAGGGAGAAAGATTGATGGCTCACATGTCCATATTTGCTCTGCATAAATAGCAGCAAAAAATGTGGAGAAATGTAACAATACGTATACAGAAAATAAATATTTCTCTTCTCATTTCTTAAACTCGCACATCAGTGTGTACACAAGTGTGCACGAGATATACGGTAGTAGTGCTTATTCACTATGGCTCATGTAAATCACTGCATTTTCTTAAGGATTACTCTGTGGAGTGGAAAGAGAAAAAACTAAAATACTGCAATCAGCAAGTGCACGTGTCAGTCGTGTTTTGATCGTATAATAGTAGAGTCATTTTTGGAATTTTGGGTTTTGCTGTTTTATATTCTTTAAATAGCTTCGTTTCTTAGAAAAAAAATTATTCTTTCGCTGATTTGTATTCTTATTATTATTTTCATTATTATTATTTTTATAATTATTATTGTTATTCTTACTAGATATGTACTTATTTTTTCGATATGCCTCGAAAGCATTAATCCACTTTATCGCTTAGCTCTAGGAAAGCTCGAAATGTGAAAGAAGCTAGAAACCAAGAATCTGAGGACCAGATTCGGGGCAGTCGGATTTTAGAAGCAGAGCGTCGTACGTTATCGATAGCTGCAGAGACAAACTAAATTAAAGGCAGAGAATTACACCCATCTTCAAGATGCTGTATCAAATGACGCTAACGTGAATTCTAATGATATTGGTAGAATGGTCATTTTACCCTTGATGCAGTGAAACTTGAATTTCGCAGAAGCGCACGAATGTTGTGCGAACCGTCCTGTATAAGTGTAAAGTAAAGTTTTATAAAAATAGGTACTTAAACTTAACATAATGTTATTGAAATTGTCACCTATTCAACAACCCTCTTCATTTGTAAATATTCCACGATATTTACACGAATATTCGCAGGACGCATTTGCTTACATATGGTCGCCCTGATTTATTTGTTGCGTTCACCTGCAATGCAGCATGGCCTCAAATAGTTACTGAGTTGATGTCGGGACAAAGCGCGATTGATAGACATGATGTTGTTGCAAGAGTTTTCATTTTGAAAGTTAAAAAACTTATTGCTGTTATTACCAAAGTAAGAATATGTGGTATATATATTTGAAGCGTGGTTTACCAGATATTTATATATTATTGTGGTTAAAAATCAAGTTAAGAGCCAATCAAATTGATGAAAGCATCCGCGCCGAAATACCGGATGTGCACAGTGACAGTCACTCTATGATATATGATTCATGGCCCATGCAGACCTATAATCCTCAGTGTTCTTGCATATAGATGTGAAATGCACGATGAAATGTCCACGCAAGTTACTCAAAGACACTGTTCACAATGAAAACGGATATCCGCTGTATCGTAAAAGAACAACAGCAGACGGAGGTCGAACGGCATCTGTGAAACACCGAAATGGGAGTTACGTTACTTCTTGGGTGGTCCCTTATTCCCCTATTTAATCAAAAATATTTAACGCCCACAGTTTAGGATTGCGGTTCAGTCTGCGCTATCAAATATATTTGCAATTATATTAATAAAAGTAGCGAACGAGCTAATTTAAATTTTATAAACACAGGGGTTGCAAATTTCATTGATGAAGTACAAATGTATCAATCTGGTCACTATGTAAGTAGCAATGAAGCCGTGTGGCGGCTGCTAAGGTTCCCCTTGCACGGAAGGCAATTGTGCATTTAGAAAATGGTCAACGGATTTATTTTGCCGCAAATAATTTCCGCGAACGACTGTCTAATCGACCATAAACCAAAAAAGGCGGTAAGTGGCCTGAAAACTAGTGAACAGTTGTTTTTTTTTTTATATTTGTATTCAATTCAATTTATTTCGCCTATAATAATAATAATTCATATTTCTTTAATATATAATGTACAAACTTTAACCCTTAATTTAAGGCCTTCTACTGAGAAGGAAAGAAAGATTGTAAATACAATTTTCTTAATGTAAATGTAAATAGGAAAGAGGAAAATAAACCTTAAAATAGTTTTAGGAGAAAAACTTATAACTATCTTAACACTAGGCAAACAATACCAATAGACTAAGTGCGAACTTAGTTTTGGTGAAGGTCGTTTGCGCAGGCTTGTGATACAATGGGTTTATTTAATTTATTTTATAAATATGCAACATAAACGTGCTAAAGTGGGCTTGCTAGAGCTTTGGTGACAATTTATTAGGACAATACATGGGGATTACAGGATGGAAGATATTATTTAATTTTATTTAGTCTTTAATCTTTGAGATTCAAGCTTTTTCATGAAGTCGGGTGGTTGAATAAAAAAATGGCAGATTTAAGACCATTTTTAGGATCTTGTTTTGAATTCTTTGAAGTTTGTTTATATGTGTTTGTGCATAGTCTTTGTTTACTTTATCAATTATTTGCTGATATGTAAGTTAAATAATGTTTTTGTATCTAAACACAATTCGAGGTAAGCGACGCAATTTTCCCAGCATATGTCCAGATTAACCAGACGTCAATTCGAGGACAGAAAGAGCACGCTTTACGCTTTCTAGTTGAGAAAATACACTTTGTTTTATCACAGTTTAACTTGATTTTCCACTTGTGTAAGCGCACGAAATGACCGCTTGAAGCAATGCCCGTAATGCTTGACTGGCAACGCCAGTGTTTTGTACGAATTAGCATGAAAAGGAATTTCTGTATATCACCTTTGTTTTGGTTGTCTTGGTTGCCGTCAACTATTTGCATTTTGATGTATTGATATTGTTGTGGGAATGATAGCGAAAAATGAGCATGTATAGGTTTGGCGCGATTTTTTTATGAAAAACATTATTTGTACGGTAGTTTCCTTGGCGCATGCCAAAAGTATAATTAGTTGAAATAACTAGAACTAATTTAAAATGCAACGTTTATATATCGAAAAAACGAAGGCAAACAGAAAAAACAGCAAGAAACTGCAAGTGTCCCATGTCAAAACGAAGTCAAACCAGCTCCGCATTGGGAATATCAGGAAAGACCAAAAAATATTTTTTGCTTTTGACCACGCACCAACAAAGCGTGTGCCATTTGTTTTATTTGCATGCCTGCGTGAATACGTATGCTTTTTGCGTGTAGGCAAATTTGAACTCAACAACGTAACACGCGCTCAGAGCCTGACCTCTGATAAATTTCGTACGACAATCGAAAATTTACTATAGGACTTTGTTGTGAAGTGGGGCGCGTACGAGAATAAAAATTCCTCTTTTTTGCTACGTTCACGCAACAACAAAGTCTAGACCATTTGTTTTTTTTTTCTTTGATGGTCATAGGGAAAGAAGAGAAAAGAACAAAACACAAAGTAAGGATGACGAAATTTGATTTGCGCGATTGAGACTCGAACTTAGCGGATTGTGCGTATTCCTCGAACAGTCAAACTTCCAAATCTCGAATCACCATAATGCATAACAAAAGTTCAAAATATTATTATAATTCGAGTTATAGAAGACATATTGTATTGATTTTTCGCCATAAACGCACTCAATTCGAGTCATGGAGATATTCGACTTATACAAATTGGACCTATGGAAATTCGACGGTAGTTAGAAATTTCACTTGGATTTCTTTGGCTGTTCAGTGAATGTGCATTCACTGTATTTGCTATTAAAATGGGTTTCGCTTTTTGCCACAACCGAAAATTGTCATCAAGAAGTTGAAGTGAAAATAAAAACTTGCCATTGTGTGAGTGACCTTGTTGTGTAGGTGTGGTACGTGTATGAGATTGTGTTGTTGTTGGTTTTTATTGTTTCCCTTGCGTGCGAAATGTGCTAAGTTTGAGTGTGTTGTGTAGGTATAGTGCGTGAATAAAATTGTATTGGATTCTTAGTGTGTGTATCACCCGGAATATTTTTGTATGATTTTGTTATATGATCGATGCCTTCTTTTTTGCTGGCCGCCTGGTATTTTCATTTCCTTCATATAAATGAATACAACGCAGCCCTTGCTGATATGGGCTCGATTTCGTTTCTAGTGTAAAATTAAAGAAAACTCCACACAATTTCTTTAATATTCTCGAACACCTTGCAAATAAAGAACTTTAAGAAAATCAAAGAAAGAAGATAGTGTCTCTGATTTTTGTTTTTATTCTACCTTTTTGTGTTTTTTATAATTAACTTATCATTGAATATTTTCCCCTTTTACGGCATTTCGACGGCCGGCCATTTGCTTGCTGTTTAGCTTTTGCAAACCAACAGAATATTCTACCCCACTTAAATTCAACAAACAAAAAATCTGCAAACATACAAAAAATTTAACACAAGCTAATAGTGCCTGACAACTAAAGTCTCTAGCTCGGGCTCTACTTTGCCTCCCCCTAAGAGTTCTTCGCAGTCTTACACTGCCACTACTCCATTGCCATGTACTTTGAAGATGCTGCATCCTCGTAAATATGTTTTTATTTCCAGGTTGGATAAGGAGACAACCTGTGACTATGTTGCACGCTATATATCATCAAAAGCATGCAACCTTTCGAATATTAATATTCATAAGTTTAATTTTTCTAGCCCTAGAGGGCTAGGCTCTTCTTTCAAGATTTCAGTTGATATTGAAGTATTTTCTGTCATTTGTGGCGCTAATTTCTGGCCTGCACATATGGTGGTCCATGAGATTATTCCTAGGAAAAAAACTAGGCTTTTGCAGGTAACCTTACCAGTCACTGCTTCAGCTTCATCTTCTGCTACTTCCAATGCTCCAAAAAACTAACACTACACTTTCAAAGTATTAGAGGGCTAGGCTAAGGTGTAAACTTTCTTCATTTTATCTTAGAAGTTTTTGTTTCAGTTCTGTCATTATTGTTTTCGTTGAGACTTTGCTTCGCCGTGATGTTCTAAACTCTGAAATTTCCACCTCGACATTATTGGCTTAATTGAATCAATGCATAACTTACTTTCAAAACTTCTAAATTTTTGTTTGAATTGTCTATATCATTTTAGGTATTGAATTCTAAATTAAGTCTTAGATTTAGTTTATTCTTGCATGTTTATAAGAGGCTGATGATGTTTTTATCTGTACCCAAATATTTAGTACGTAGACATTAGCTTTGGTATCGCATGTTCACCAAAGAACTTAGCAATTAACACCAGCTGAGCCCAGTCTATGTGACTGGGTGAATTTTGATGCCACTTGGGCCTGCCCCATGTAAGATCAGTGTGTGGTCATTGCGTACCTACTAGTCATTGTAAGCAAAAAAAAAAGTCTCTCCCGCCTTTTATAAGGGACAAATGTAACCACTATATGAATGTATATTCTTTGGGCAACGCTGTCAAACGTGGTGAACTTCTTCTTCAACGTCTTCTTCTTTAACGTCTTCTTCTTCAACTGCTGATACTTAACTACGGACCCTCGAAACACACTACGATCAGCGCCGGTAGCTGCTTACGTCGTACAAACCATTTTAATGCTAAGTTTTATTCATATGTTCAGTTTTAATAAAGTAAAATAACCATTTTTACAGTTTCATTTCATTGTTATTTACCCAAGGAAAATAGAAAATTTAAACCTAAACGTGTGTTTTGTTTAACGAGAAAGTAACTCAATGCATAGAGTAATTAAAAACGACGCCAATTTTCTCGCTCGTACACACGCTTAATACGGATCAACTGATCAACGCTTCGTTTATACATACAGGCATACAATACCAACGAAGTTTGCATGTGCTGACAGACGACAAAAGTCTTGTACATATTAAATTGTCGGAAAGGGGGAAAATGAACTTACGACTATCCACGTTTGCACGTTTGCCGTGGTTACGACTATTTCCAATGATTACATACGAGACGTAAACCATAATACTGATGAAGTATTATGACAAAAATTCACGATCTAAAAGTTGACCAGTTGAAGTTTCTTCTCCGTGAACGAGAACTTCAAACAGCGAGCTGAATTAATTCAACGTTTAGCGGAGCGCGAATCATCCGACGACATCGAGTTACTAAGCACTATAATGCTTGAAAACAATGACGACACTGCATTAACGTAGTTGAAAGCGCAGGTAAAGCAGTTACATGACAAGTTTCTGCACCAATCGTAAACGACGTCACCAGTCCTAATCCTAATACAGAACAGCCACAAAGTAGAAACAACACCTCAGTTCATACGGCAAACGATACGTTTACATCGCATGTTTACGCACGGCAAGCGTCGGCAACGCAAAATAGTGAACACATTGCCAGAATATGACCCGACGAACCAGAATTCGATAAAGATCGACCAATTTATGGAACGCGTGGACAAACCTGTCAATGCGTACCAATGGGAGGCGAAATTTGTACTACTACCAATCTGCACACGACTTAAGTGCGCATGTTGTACGACGCCACACCAACATTGTATAAGACGTGGATCGATCTAGCAAACGCACTACGTAACGAGTTCGTCTTGAAGCCAAACGAGTCTGAAATCCACTATGCAGTGACTATTTCAATCAGACGACAGAAAGAAAGCATCAAAGAGAAGTTTCTGCATGTCATCTCTAGGAAATCCGTATCACACGATACACGCGAACAGATCTTAATTACCGCGAACTCCAACTAAGTATTGCTGCAACGAAATTCACGACGATGAAACAGATGCGAGATACAATCAGACTTCTTTATCAACCGGGGTAAGATTTTCACCGAAAATAAATATACTATTCCAAAACAAGACGAACCTTAGCCGACTCAAGCACGAGTAAAAGACCCAAAAATGAAATGCTATAACTGTGGTGGTTTGGGCCATTTCTCGAGCAAATGTCCGCTGCCACAGAAGCGCTATCGGTGTACAACGTGTAACAAAGTACACGCAACCAACGACAGTTGTGCTAAAATCGAAACAACAATACGCCAACTGGGAGCTATAAACAAAGACAAATGCTTTACTAAAGTAATCAAAGTATTCGGACAAGCGTACACTGCCTTCATCGACACTGGTAGTCAATGCACTATCGTTCGTACAAGCATCGCAGAACGCATTAACGCCGATCGACACAAGTGCAACATGTAGATAAAAGGCATTTGTGGTGCCACTCGCAGTTTACATGAATCAATGATATTGGATCAACTTATCGACGACATGGTGATTGCAGCGAATGTTTACATAGCTGAAGACAACCTCGTCCAACGAGACTTTCTTTAGGAACAGGGCGTTACCTCTAATGCCAATACAACGGTTACGGTTAAAGGCGGTTCCACGATTTTCCAAAATAAACGCATACAGCATGATTCTGTAATATAACCGACAACACATCCAAAATTAAAATGAAGAATATGTTGAACATCTACACAGATGTTTTCGCAACCGGGTTACAAAACATTGGAAGAACAGACATTGTCTAAGCCAAAATGTACTTAGAACGCAATCAAGTCATCACCCAACCACCCTATCGTATTCCCGAGCACAAACGTGAAATCGTCAACAACCTAGTAGCCGAACTACTACAACGCGATATTATCGTCGAATCTACATCGCACTACGCCAGTCCAGTTGTACTCACGAATATACAGAATGGAAGCGATCGACATTGCATCGACTATCGACGACTTAATTAAAATTGGAGAATTTTCCAGTTCCCAACATCGAAGAATGTCTCTAACAAGCGAAACGTTTCACTTATTTTTCATCTCTCGACTTGAATAGCGGATACTATCTGTTTATTTGGTGGACTGTATATAAATAGTAAGTGGCACTTACCCGTTGTTGTGATGATGGGGCTGCTGACGTGTGTTGGTTGTGGAGGGAGGCGGAACAAGTCGTCGGGCGTCCGGTACTGTACTGCCGCTTAAAATTAAGAATACACACACACTCGATTTGCGATTTGATAAAATTAAGAGCGGCACTGATTTTATATTATACTACTTATTCGGAAGGAAATGTAGCACATTCAGAGCGCGTAGCGCGGGTTGCTCGAGTTTGGTTTCTGAAGCTCTCTTCAGGCAGTCGATCAAGATGCAGGGCGAAAGTGCCGTAGGAACTTTTCGCGGCGCTGCACTCACTAAGTTAGCCGTCCGCTCCTAGCCACTCTCTTTGTTTGGGCGCTCTATGGAGAGTTCCAAAGGAATTATTCGCCGCAGAAGCCAGCCGCTTCTATTCTATCTCATTGAGCTTGGTCGGTGAGAGTGCAGGCGAAAGCTCTGTAAGACCTTTAACTCTCAAAGGGAACCGTACATTCCCACTCATATGTGAGTGCAGCGGTTGGCTCCGAAGGAGCGTGCCTCTATTTAGGGATGGGCGGTTCGTGAACACTATCAAATCGCAGTATCACCAGAAGTAAGCCCACCGCTTTTATTAAACCAGACGGGTTGTATGAGTTCAAACAAATGCCATTCGTTCTGAAGAACGCTCCGGCCTCATTTAACCGCATCATGGCCGATATACAAACACGCGTCGAGAAAGGGAACATGATCACTAGATGAATTGTTACGCATTACGAATTACGCATACATCATGTTCTACGCGCATGTGGCTTAACACTTAACATCGACAAATGTGAACTGTATGTGGCCGTAACATCATTGATGTGCTTAGACCACGTCAATCGGCGATTCAAAACCATGCCCAAGTATTTGACAGAAGGTGTTTGGCAGGTGGACAGCGTTTAGTACGCAACGTAAAGCAACAGTGCTGCGATTTTGCGGAATTGAGGAAGGGCTTTTGCAACCATCAATACCATCGTATCCAGGCGCTTTGTTAGTTTTCATTGTTTTAAATTGGAGTCAAATTTCGGCCGGAGTAATGTGCGGAATAGGATATGAGTTGTGGGCGGGGACAAATAAAAAGGCTCTCGTACTGTCCTGGGCCTGAGGATCAGCTAAAGTGAACGGTGTAAAACGATCCTCTAATTCGTCTGCAAATGCATCAGCCTTCTCTTTGTTTAAGGAGCACCATGAGTCATCCGTTCGCTGAATAGATACTTGCCTCTTCTTCTGGTTGCCTCTTAATGTTACACGTCACCTTCCAAAGGTTGAAGCCACTCCTTTTTTTCGGATCAGCATTGCGAAAGAAGTTGCTAAAAAAAATTGGCTCTTGGCCTCCATGAGAACTTTTTTTAATTTTCTCGCTTCACACCTCCAAGCACGATCATCAAAAACATTCTGTGTCCAGAAGATATCGTTGCCTTAGAGCCCGCTTGCGAAGAACCATATTACGAATTTCGGGTTTCAAAGGAGGTTGACTCAGATGTGAGCAGCAAGATGAAGGTTGTTGGGACGTAGCAAAGTCGGCTGCAGAGTAGATATTCCTTGCGAACAGCTCAACAGCATCATCAATGTCGTTAGCAGTCCGAGTTTCAATATTCAAATTTTAGAGTTTTTCCAATTTCTGATGAAAAAGATGAACATTCGCATTTTCCGGCAGCAATCTATGCTTAGACATATATCAGTTGATACCGACTCCAAGGTCTATGATCAAAGGAAGATGGTAGGAGCTGAGATCAGGGGGGAAGAAGATGAACAATCGCATTTTCCGGCAGCAATCTAGGCTTAGACATATGGCAGTTGATACCGACTCCAAGGTCTATGATCAAAGGAAGATGGTAGGAGCTGAGATCAGGGACGCTCTTAATAGAGAGTCGCTCTGATGGAATCCCTTCGTATACTGTAAAGTCGATCGGGCTAGAAGAAGAAAAATTTTATGGATAGTGTGTCGGAGCACCAGTAGCAAGAACCTTAACAGTAGAGCTCGTTATATAATCAAACAGCGAGACACCTCTGGCGTTGCGTCGACTTTCACCCCAAAGTGAATGGTGAGCGTTCCAATCCCAGCTATAATATATTTTGGGCCCAGTTGTCCCAAAAGTTGACTGAAAGCCAGTGTTGGCCATGCACACATTGGAGGGAAATAAACCCAAGCAATTACAATACTACCAAGGTCACAGTTAACTTTGATAGCAACATATTGAACAACACATTGATTCAGAAGTGGAGGTGAGAAAATGGTGTTTAATGGCTGATCGGATAAGGATAGCAGCACCTCCTCTGTGTCGATTTAGAGGGTGGTTTTGTAAGTGAAGCGAATAACCAAACAGCTTATAATAAGACCTGCTGCAAAGGTGGGATTCGCTGATAAGAATGACGTCAATATTGTTGGCTTGTAAGAAAAATTCCAGTTTGTTTGCATGATTAGTCAGTCCGTCAGCATTCCAGACTCCAATTTTAAGACCTATTGTTGACATTGTTGAGGGTTAATGACGAGAAGTCGATTAAACTGGCGCTCATGCAAGTTCATCATTCGATCCAACCTAGATAAAATTAAATCAACTTTAGATTAAGGTCCATCTGAACCTGTTTAGATAACTGCTGATGTTTCAGCGATTCATGTTGTTGTTGTTGCTACTTCTGATGTTGTATATCTAAACGACCCAGTTGTTGCAAAATTTTATGCAATGATTGAAGTTGAAATTGATGAGCAGATTGTGAATGCTGCAATTGAGGTGGTTGGGATTGCTGTGGTTGTGGAAGGATATATGTAAATAGTTTTTGATTTTGTGTCGTTTGGGTGTGACTGGATTTGCCCCTGTTGGGATTTTTGTTTATGGATTTCCTATTGTTTGCCTTGTTTGTGCTTACGCTAAATATGCTTATTTATGTCCCCTCTAATAGCACTTGCGTAAGAGGGCGCAGAGCAACTATTCCCAATTGATGAGGGTATTGCCGTAGTCAAAGTTGTGGAAACTCTTAGGGGACGGAGCGCTTTAGATGAGAGAATTTGATTAACATAGTGCTTAGAAACGTCGCCCACTTTGTAGTTTGCTGTGTGGTCAGCACCACAGAGTGCACATTTAGCAGGGAACCCTTATCCTTGCAACACTCAATAGTAGCGTGCGTGTCACCACATTTAACACAGCGATGTAGCTTGGAACAATATTTTTGAGTGTGCCCATATTCTTGACATCTATGGCAGTGAGGTGGAGAAACACGTTGATGTGGAGGCTCAACAATATCAATTTGGTCGCGGAGTCTTTTGATTTCTAAAACTGATTTATTGATTTCTTTGTGTTCAAGCTCAACGAAAAATAAATTAAGTGGCTTCCTGTCTAAGAGATAATGGGTTGTGCACGTGACGCACAACATGACTAGCATTCAGGAGTTCACCCTTTATATCCTTAACGAAAGTGGTGTATCATAATCTGTGGTTGGGACCCCCGCGAGGGAACCCGGAGGACCCATAATAAGAAGCAATTGGTTTAATTTAAGTTTGAATTCGGCACACACTGTCGCGACGAAAGTTAATACAAAAATCGATACTTCAATTAGAAACCGAGCAAGTAACCTAAACGGTATTGAGTAGAGGTATTGAGTAGTGGTACTCGATAACTTAGGGGTAACGTTTCCACGCTATATCAAGGGCGCTTCCGGCAACGAAATGCCCGTCGCAGCACCACGTTTTGGGCTATCAATTTTTTTCACACACAAATGTTTTGATTTGAAATAAATTATTGATTAAATTATAGTTATCATTAGGTTTATTAAACAAAGGCACTAAATTATCGCCCAACGGCCAGAAAAATACTTTAAAAAGCCACCGCGAAACACAAAAATGCGTTACACGTCCGCACGATTTGAAAGCTGCGAAATGACTGAAAAGGTTTGAGAAAGGTAGATGAGGGGTTAGATTTGCAGTCGGAGAGTTTTATTAGGTTGAAGAACTATAAGGAGGCTGAACTTGCGCTAGTAAACCTATCTGACAAATTTTTCGCCATTAGCAATTCACATTTCAAAATTTTCCAAGAAGAATTTGAGTCTATACGCCACATGACATCGCTAAAAGCAAGATTATTGGAGAAATGCATAGGACACACCCGAACGACAAATACGGAATGGGTCGATGAAATTAATCCTTGCTTCGAGCATCATATTATAATTACGGAACATTTCCTAGATGTACTCCTGCGGAAATCGGCAAGATGGATGTTGAGTGATAGACCCTCATGGATCAAAGATCGACAAGCACACGACGCGCAAGCCAAAAAGATGAAAATAGGAAGGAAAGCAGGACTTGATTGCATCGACTTGGATTTTATTCCATGCGCAAAAAAATAAAAAACGGGCAATATCGTTGGAAAAATAACTTGGTGGGTAAGGTCAGGTTTTTTTTGTTATTCGTCATATAAATTGATAGGTGATGAATAGGTGTTAGGACCGAAAAGTACTACAGGGAAATATATTAGGATCCTGCTCAATGGGAGGGGGTTGGTTTAGTACGTATGCGCCTCAAGCAATAACTCTATGCAGGCAGAGTTCTTGTTGGGCTACTTAGCCGGCGAACTGTGCAGGCTAACAGTACGGGCTGCTAGTTCCTATGAAGATTCCTACCTCCTTGGCGCATCCAAAAACAAAACAACAAAAAGAGGGTGATTTAATTAGTAAACATTTTTTTCTTTAATATAACTAAATAATTAACTAAAATTAATTTAAAATAAAGTTGTTATACCTATTTTTGCGCTATATATGTCGAAAAATCGAAGTTGAATTTAGTTAATTCTACCTTGACTAGCGGACAAACAGAAAACACAGCAAGAAACGGCAAGTGTCCCATGTTGAAATGAAATTTAACCAGCTGCGCTACTGCGAATACAGGAATGGGAAATAAATATATTTTGCCTTTGACAACGCAACACAAAGCGTGTGACATTTGTTTTTTTCTTATTTGCCGAATATAAGGGAAGACAAAGAAAAAAGATATGCCTACGAGAATGAACATGTATACTTTTTGCGTGCACGCAAATTTTAATTCAAAAAAGACAAAGACAAAGAGACAAAAAAGCTCCTCTTTTTTTCCGCCAACCCTCTTCTATGCCCTTGGTGCGAGTTAGCAACTGCGTCTTTGTCTACTGCTATCGACTACTTGTGGACAAGGAATGAAGTCGTGAAGTGCGAAGTGGGGTGCGTTCGGAAATAAAAATTTATTTGACTGGACTCGACAAGAAGTTGAAATCAAAAATCAAAAGCAAGGCATTGTTTGAGTGTATTGTGTATGTATAGTGTGTGTATGATATTGTGTTGGTTACCTTTGTAACCATTTTGTGAGAAATGTGCTAAGTTTGAGTGCGTTGTGTAGGTATAGTGCGTGTATAAGATTGTATTGGTTTCTTATTTTGTGTATCACTGGCAATATTTTTGTACGATTTTGCTTTGTGATCAATCCTCTGTTTTTTCTGAGCTCCTGGTATTTTCATTTCATTCATATAAAGGAATATAGTCGAAATACACGGCAGCTACGCTGCTATTGGTTTGTAGTTTAAAATTAAAGAAAAATCCAAACAATTTGCCTAATACAGTATTTCTGAGTTTTGTTTTAATTATGACTTCCTTGTGTATTTAATTTATTTGAATATCATATTCTCCTAAATTTGGTTATTTAAACCCAAGAAAACCAACAGCAATATGTTAAGCTGCATAAGTTGAACAGCCAACAATTCTGGTGATGTAGAGAATCAGTGTCCGATTCTAATCGTGCCTGACAAGTCTCTCCCGGCTTTTTGTTTTAAGAGAGAAATGTAACCTCTATATGAATGCATACTCTTTGGTCAGAGTGGTGCCTGGTGCAGGTCCGGCGAATACAAGGCTCAAGAGTTTGCGAAGCACCTTGAAGCAACGGTTCAACTTCTGCTCTCCGGCTGATGAAAAAGAGACAATCGAGTTTATTGACTCTGCATGTCAGATGGATCTCCCAATACGCCCAGTAGGACTTCAAGAAGTTTTAAACCAAGCAAATCTCCTGGCTATGATAAAATAGATGCTCTTGCCACCCGATCCTTGCCCATCAAAGGGCTGTTGTTATTTTTTGCGATCTTTAATGGGATTTTGAGGCCCAGTCACTTCCCTGCGCAATGGAAGTTTACTGAGATCATCATGATTGCCAAACCAGGGAAGCCAGAGCACAAGCTAAGCTCCTACCGACCAATTAGCCTGCTAACGATTCTTTCGAAGATGTTTGAAAGCATATTTTTAAGTCGACTGCTCCCGCTCCTGGATAATGGACGAATGATTCCCGATCACCAATTTGGCTTCCACGGAACACCTGAGTAGTGTCACAGAGTGGTTCAACATATTTTGCAAGCATTCGAACACAAAAGGTATTGTTCGGCTATTTTTCTCGACATCCGTAAGTCGTTTGACAAAGTTTGGCACCCACGAGCTGAAAAAGGTCTTCCCAGCACCGTACTATCTGCTCTTCAATTCCTATCTTGAAAATAGAACTTTCTATGTCACTTGTGACGGTAAGGACTCAGATATAAAACAAATAAAAGCTGGTGTGCCAAAGGTAGTGTGTTGGGGCCTATCCTTTATACATTATACATTTCCGACCTTCCGACTCCAAGCGAAGGCAGTGCAATGATGGATACATAGGTTGATGACACAGCACTCCTAACATCGAACAGTGATCCAAGTACTGCCTCATCAATTTTGCAATGTATTATAAATCAATTAGAACCATGGCTATTTACATATTTACAATTACTTATTTATATAAGGAAAATTTACTAAATTTGACAGAAGAAACTTATGAAAGGACCCTCGTAGGAAGATCCTATGGGTGACATTTTTGAGTCCTCTTTTTCTGGCTCTCGAAGTTAGCCGTCTCGCGAGTGCATTTGGGTGAGAACCAAGGCGCTCTACATATTTTCCCGCTTGTGCCTGGATAACATCGCCGGCTTTAGGAACCCTAAGATCCTTTTCGATATCTCTTGTACGCATGTACCAGGGAGCATTGCAAATTTTTCTAATCGTTTTAGCTTGAACAATTCTGATTTTATTCATATGCGACTTAGAGGCTATGCCGTATACTTGCAGCGCATACTTCCACATGGGGCTTAAAATTGTCTTTTATATTGTTGTCTTGTTATCCAAGGACAGCTTGCTCTTGGGGGACAACAGCCACGACATTTTTCTAGCTTTTGCCAGCACGGACCGCTGAACCATTGTTACATGTCTTTGAAATGTAAATCTCCTGTCCAGTATGACTCCAAGGTATTTATGCGCAGGCTGGGGCTTCAGAGTTGAGCCTAGAAACGATATGTCAGGGCAAGACAATTGCTGTGTGGCATACGTAACACAGGCACATTTGCTGGCATTGATGCCTATGTTACAGTCTAGAGCCCACTTCTCAAAACAACACACGTATTGCTGCAAAGACTCCGTGGCAACTTTTATACTAGGACTTCTGGTTAGCACTGCAGTGTCGTCCGCGTAAGTTGCTATGAGTGCGTTTTCCAGCGTAGGGCCTAATACGCTGCCTTGAGGTACACCAGAGCAGATTAAATATTAAAATTATTAAATTAAATAAATAAATATAATTACATTTCACTTTCCAAGCAACTAATAACAACACACAAATTATTTATTTTAAATTTTATTACTTTGTATAGAAACGAAAAACAACTAAATTAAATGAGATGACTTGACCCATCGCAATCACTAAATTTTCAACGAAATTTTGAATTTGGCATTCACAATGAGCGAAAAGCATCAAAAAAGGTCATCAGACATTTCTGTTGAAAGCGCCCATTGTTGTTGTGTGTGTAACCTGTGCGAATTTTTAGTTATAGTTTTCTGACCATTCTGAATTTGTGTTTTTAAGTGTATAAGAAATATATGAGCGAGGGTCAAGTGGGATATTAATAAGATATAAATAGCAAAGGCTCTAGAGACGGCACCCACAAGGAAAATAGGTCACCCCTTTTAGTGGGGTTCGGTTGGACTTAGCACTTGTGCGCCCAGCAAAATCGTGCATAATACAAAACCTTATCTTGTGTCATTTTTATTATTTTCTCATTATTTTACGATTTTGATTTTTATTAATTAAAAAAATATATTTTATAGTTGTTTTTAATAAATAATTCCTCTCTATAATTGAGCAGATTTGATTATATCAGTGTTTTTGTTTGTTTCTTTACTATTCAACTTCCGTAGCACAACAGAAATATGTTACTATACGTAAGTCATACAGCGGATTACTACGTAAAAGCACAGAAGTAACACCGAAAACCGCAAGGTACGTCATCTCCGACGTTCGATTTTTTCGCACAAAATTTAAGGGAAAAATAGAACCTTGTATACTCTTTGCAATGAACAAATATTGGCAGCATCGGATAAATCTGACTTTTTTCCAATGACACAGAGCCTAGATGCAGTAGAGGCATCATATAATCTCCAAAAAGTCCAAATCGAACCGAATTGGGAAACCCAGCAATTATCTACGTCGCTACCTGCAACAGAAGTAACAGGTGAATCTTTCCAAAAGATGCAACAACAAATACCTTGACAAGCGAAAAACGCCAAAACTTAGAGATATCGTAAAAGAGGCAGGTCAGAAGCAGTTAATTCCTCGCATACTTTAGAAAACCAAAGAGGGAGAATTAATGCAAATCGGAGAACTCTACCAATGCCTTATTATAACTTTTCTCGACACACTGCAGCTCATGCGCATTTTAAAAAACCCTTTCTAGACACCAATTTTACAATTGCATGTGGTATATGCGATAGGTTAGACCATTATCTTAGACGAATTACGTCCAACTGTGGCACTATTTTTATTAATGAGTCTCATAACAACTCACAAACCCAAACGCAAAAATTAAGAAGAAGCATACCAGAAACAATGAAAAATCGTACGAACCTTTCTGTGCTTGGTGTTGTAGTAGTTTTGCAAAAATTTAATACTAATAAAAAAAAAATGTGTGACTGTGCTTGGCACTCACGAGCTTTTGATGTGAAACATATTCAGTATGAATCAATCCTTATGAATGAATGAATGAATCAATGCTTTATTCCCTAAAAAATTACAAGTTTCACTTAAGCTGGTGATTTTGCATTATATTTGGTGAGTTTAGTAAGTTATAGGTTATACTTATCTACTCTACAATTAATTATATATGTGGATTTGTTTAAATTTTGCTTCAAATGTCCAATGGATATTAAGGAAAAATGGGAAAATCCTTAAGCAATTTTAACTAATCAAGGAAGGAGTCAGTACTTAATAGTATTAACAAGTAAATAGTAAATTAAGTACTGAATAGCACCATCATTATGCAATATAAGGATTATTAATGTTCAAATTTGTTTTTGCACGTAGTATTTGGTGATGGATCAATTGGACGTTTATAAATCCTTATTAATATTATAAATGCGAAAGTAACTCTGTCTGTCTATCTGTTGCCTTTTTACGCCTAAACCGCTGAGCCAATTACTATGCATTTAGGTGTAGGGATAGATAGGACCAAAGAGTATTAATCCATATAGAGTTCCTATTTCTCTCACGAGCTTTTGGAGCTTTTTCCAAATCTTAAGAAGACATTGGCTTATGTTATTTGTCTGCTATTAACATCGAAGTAGCAGCGCAGGTCGCTGTGTAGCAAACTCATGGTGCTAACTACTGAACTGAAGTAATCAGGCAAACAGAAATTTTAGAAGGTGGGTGTCTGTTGTGAAATCGAAGCAAGCGCTATTTCCCCTTCTTGGTGTGTCTTCCTACATTTTGTGTTCTTAGCACGAATTATCATGAAAAGGAGTTTCTGTATATCACCTTTGTTTTGTTTGTTTTGATTGCCGTCACCCATTTTTATTTTGATTGTATTGATATTGTTGTGGGAATGATATGATAGCGAGAAAGGAACATGTATAGGTTTGGCGCGATTTTTTTATGAATGAGGAATATGATTTTTGTTATTGCAATTCCCACCACAATAAATAATTATAATAATAACGAATAAATTATTCGTTCGGGCTGTTAGAAATAAAGAAACAAATCAATAAATAAGTAAAATTGATTTAAAATGCATATTTTGCGCTAGGTATGGCCAAATTGAATACAGCTAATTCTACCTTGACTACCAGACAAACAGAAAAAACAGCAAGCAACTGCAAGTGTCCCATGTGAAAACGATACGCAAATTTGAAGTCAAAACGAAACGCGCTCAATAAATGCGCATTCACTGTACTTGCTCTTGAAATGGATTTCGTTTTCTGCCACAACCGAAAATTGTCTTCAAGAAGTTGAAGTCAAAAATCAAAACTTGCCATTGTGTGGGTGACCTTGTTGTGTAGGTGTGGTACGTGTATGGGACTGTGTTGGTTTTTATTGTCTCCCTTGCGTGCGAAATGTGAAAAGTTTGAGTGTGTTGTGTAAGTATAGTGTGTGTATAAGGTTGTGTTGGGCTTCTTTTTCTACCTTGCGTACAAAGTGTGATAATTTTGAGTGTGTTATGTAGGTATAGTGCGTGTATAAGATTGTATTGGTTTCTTATTGTGTGTAGCACTGGGAATATTTTTGTACGATTTTGCTTTGTGATCATGCCTACTTTTTTTGCTGGCCGCCTGGTATTTTCATTTCGTTCATATAAATGAATATAGGCAAAATACAAGGCAGCCATGGCTCGATTTCGTTTGTTAAAGAACGATTTCATAAATTAAAGAAAATTCCACACAATTTGCCTAATATTCTCGAACACCTTGCAAATAAAAAACTTTGAAAAAAAAAATCAAAGAAAGAAGATAGTGTCTCTGATTTTTGTTTTTATTCTACCTTTTTGTGTTTTTTATAATTAACTTATCATTGAATATTTTCCCCTATTACGGCATTTCGACGGCCGGCCATTTGCTTGCTGTTTAGCTTTTGCAAACCAACAGAATATTCTACCCCACTTAAATTCAACAAACAAAAAATCTGCAAACCTACAAAAAATTTAACACAAGCTAATAGTGCCTGACAACTAAAGTCTCTAGCTCGGGCTCTACTTTGCCTCCCCCTAAGAGTTCTTCGCAGTCTTACACTGCCACTACTCCATTGCCATGTACTTTGAAGATGCTGCATCCTCGTAAATATGTTTTTATTTCCAGGTTGGATAAGGAGACAACCTGTGACGACGTTGCACGCTATATATCATCAAAAGCATGCAACCTTTCGAATATTAATATTCATAAGTTTAATTTTTCTAGCCCTAGAGGGCTAGGCTCTTCTTTCAAGGTTTCAGTTGATATTGAAGTATTTTCTGTCATGTGTGGCACTAATTTCTGGCCTGCACATATGGTGGTCCATGAGATTATTCCTAGGAAAAAAACTAGTCTTTTGCAGGTAACCTTACCAGTCACTGCTTCAGCTTCATCTTCTGCTACTTCCAATGCTCCAAAAAACTAACACTACACTTTCAAAGTATTAGAGGGCTAGGCTAAGGTGTAAACTTTCTTCATTTTATCTTAGAAGTTTTTGTTTCAGTTCTGTCATTATTGTTTTCGTTGAGACTTTGCTTCGCCGTGATGTTCTAAACTCTGAAATTTCCACCTCGACATTATTGGCTTAATTGAATCAATGCATAACTTACTTTCAAAACTTCTAAATTTTTGTTTGAATTGTCTATATCATTTTAGGTATTGAATTCTAAATTAAGTCTTAGATTTAGTTTATTCTTGCATGTTTATAAGAGGCTGATGATGTTTGTATCTGTACCCAAATATTTAGTACGTAGACATTAGCTTTGGTATCGCATGTTCACCAAAGAACTTAGCAATTAACACCAGCTGAGCCCAGTCTATGTGACTGGGTGAATTTTGATGCCACTTGGGCCTGCCCCATGTAAGATCAGTGTGTGGTCATTGCGTACCTACTAGTCATTGTAAGCAAAAAAAAAAGTCTCTCCCGCCTTTTATAAGGGAGAAATGTAACCACTATATGAATGTATATTCTTTGGGCAACGCTGTCAAACGTGGTGAACTTCTTCTTCAACGTCTTCTTCTGAACTTACGACTATTAACGTTTGCACGTTTGCCGTGGTTACGACTATTTCCAATGATTACATACGAGACGTAAACCATAATACTGATGAAGTATTATGACAAAAATTCACGATCTAAAAGTTGACCAGTTGAAGTTTCTTCTCCGTGAACGAGAACTTCAAACAGCGAGCTGAATTAATTCAACGTTTAGCGGAGCGCGAATCATCCGACGACATCGAGTTACTAAGCACTATAATGCTTGAAAACAATGACGACACTGCATTAACGTAGTTGAAAGCGCAGGTAAAGCAGTTACATGACAAGTTTCTGCACCAATCGTAAACGACGTCACCAGTCCTAATCCTAATACAGAACAGCCACAAAGTAGAAACAACACCTCAGTTCATACGGCAAACGATACGTTTACATCTCATGTTTACGCACGGCAAGCGTCGGCAACGCAAAATAGTGAACACATTGCCAGAATATGACCCGACGAACCAGAATTTGATAAAGATCGACCAATTTATGGAACGCGTGGACAAACCTGTAAATGCGTACCAATGGGAGGCGAAATTTGTACTACTACCAATCTGCACACGACTTAAGTGCGCATGTTGTACGACGCCACACCAACATTGTATAAGACGTGGATCGATCTAGCAAACGCACTACGTAACGAGTTCGTCTTGAAGCCAAACGAGTCTGAAATCCACTATGCAGTGACTATTTCAATCAGACGACAGAAAGAAAGCATCAAAGAGAAGTTTCTGCATGTCATCTCTAGGAAATCCGTATCACACGATACACGCGAACAGATCTTAATTACCGCGAACTCCAACTAAGTATTGCTGCAACGAAATTCACGACGATGAAACAGATGCGAGATACAATCAGACTTCTTTATCAACCGGGGTAAGATTTTCACCGAAAATAAATATACTATTCCAAAACAAGACGAACCTTAGCCGACTCAAGCACGAGTAAAAGACCCAAAAATGAAATGCTATAACTGTGGTGGTTTGGGCCATTTCTCGAGCAAATGTCCGCTGCCACAGAAGCGCTATCGGTGTACAACGTGTAACAAAGTACACGCAACCAACGACAGTTGTGCTAAAATCGAAACAACAATACGCCAACTGGGAGCTATAAACAAAGACAAATGCTTTACTAAAGTAATCAAAGTATTCGGAAAAGCGTACACTGCCTTCATCGACACTGGTAGTCAATGCACTATCGTTCGTACAAGCATCGCAGAACGCATTAACGCCGATCGACACAAGTGCAACATGTAGATAAAAGGCATTTGTTGTGCCACTCGCAGTTTACATGAATCAATGATATTGGATCAACTTATCGACGACATGGTGATTGCAGCGAATGTTTACATAGCTGAAGACAACCTCGTCCAACGAGACTTTCTTTAGGAACAGGGCGTTACCTCTAATGCCAATACAACGGTTACGGTTAAAGGCGGTTCCACGATTTTCCAAAATAAACGCATACAGCATGATTCTGTAATATAACCGACAACACATCCAAAATTAAAATGAAGAATATGTTGAACATCTACACAGATGTTTTCGCAACCGGGTTACAAAACATTGGAAGAACAGACATTGTCTAAGCCAAAATGTACTTAGAACGCAATCAAGTCATCACCCAACCACCCTATCGTATTCCCGAGCACAAACGTGAAATCGTCAACAACCTAGTAGCCGAACTACTACAACGCGATATTATCGTCGAATCTACATCGCACTACGCCAGTCCAGTTGTACTCACGAATATACAGAATGGAAGCGATCGACATTTCATCGACTATCGACGACTTAATTAAAATTGGAGAATTTTCCAGTTCCCAACATCGAAGAATGTCTCTAACAAGCGAAACGTTTCACTTATTTTTCATCTCTCGACTTGAATAGCGGATACTATCTGTTTATTTGGTGGACTGTATATAAATAGTAAGTGGCACTTACCCGTTGTTGTGATGATGGGGCTGCTGACGTGTGTTGGTTGTGGAGGGAGGCGGAACAAGTCGTCGGGCGTCCGGTACTGTACTGCCGCTTAAAATTAAGAATACACACACACTCGATTTGCGATTTGATAAAATTAAGAGCGGCACTGATTTTATATTATACTACTTATTCGGAAGGAAATGTAGCACATTCAGAGCGCGTAGCGCGGGTTGCTCGAGTTTGGTTTCTGAAGCTCTCTTCAGGCAGTCGATCAAGATGCAGGGCGAAAGTGCCGTAGGAACTTTTCGCGGCGCTGCACTCACTAAGTTAGCCGTCCGCTCCTAGCCACTCTCTTTGTTTGGGCGCTCTATGGAGAGTTCCAAAGGAATTATTCGCCGCAGAAGCCAGCCGCTTCTATTCTATCTCATTGAGCTTGGTCGGTGAGAGTGCAGGCGAAAGCTCTGTAAGACCTTTAACTCTCAAAGGGAACCGTACATTCCCACTCATATGTGAGTGCAGCGGTTGGCTCCGAAGGAGCGTGCCTCTATTTAGGGATGGGCGGTTCGTGAACACTATCAAATCGCAGTATCACCAGAAGTAAGCCCACCGCTTTTATTAAACCAGACGGGTTGTATGAGTTCAAACAAATGCCATTCGTTCTGAAGAACGCTCCGGCCTCATTTAACCGCATCATGGCCGATATACAAACACGCGTCGAGAAAGGGAACATGATCACTAGATGAATTGTTACGCATTACGAATTACGCATACATCATGTTCTACGCGCATGTGGCTTAACACTTAACATCGACAAATGTGAACTGTATAGACGAATAATCCCATTCCTAGGTCACCAAGTGTATCCAAAGGGGATTAGTCCTGGAGAAATTAGAACAAACGCGGTTGCTTTATATCTGCAAGTTTTTAGGTCCCTTCAGCTATTTCCGCAAGTTTGTTGCCGGATTCTCAATAATATCCGAGCCACTTCGTAATCTGCTACGGAAAAACGCAACATTCAAATGGAGTTAAAACAACGATTAGTATCAGAACCAACTATTGTCAGTTATCGCATCGACGCCGATTATGAACTTCATGCGGACGCTAGCGCATTCGGAGTATGTTGCTGCAGAGCGAAACAACAATGGCAACTGATTACATAATTCAGCAGGCCTACGGCGAATAATGAAAGGAAGCTCCATAGTTATGAGCTCGTGACTTTGGCCGTAGTTGAGTCGTTGGAACCTTTCAAATATTATATCTACTGCAAGAAAATTAAGGTCATCACAGATGGTAGCGCCGTACGAATGACAATGGAGAAACGCTAGCTGATAACGAGGATTGCCAGATGGTGGTTACGTATCCAAGAATTCGACATCGAAATTATTCATCGGTCAGGTTCTCGTATAGACCACGTTGCCGCGCTGAGCCGAGCACAGTACGATGATCCACACGACCTCGAGGTTGCTGACATGAAAACCTAAAAAAAAGTAATCGAAAAAGCTGATGGGTTGTTTAGTCTATAGTTTTTTTTTTTGGTTTCCATTGAGTTAGCAGGTACACAATGACTACACACTGATCTCATATGGGGGAGGCCGAAGTGGAATCAAAATTTACCTGGTTACTTACTAGACTGGGCTCAGCTGGAGTTAATTGCTAATTTCTTTGCTGAACATGCGATACCAAAGCCAATTTCTAGGAACTACGTATTTGGGTACAAATAAAAACATCAGCAGCGTCTAATAAATAAACATGCAATTTAAACTAGAGCTAAGATTCAACTTAGAGTTCATTACATACCATAACAGTTAAGATTCAAACAAGTAAAGCTAGCATTCATTTATCGACGTTAATTCAGACGATGTTACGTGTGTGAGAACTGTGAATTCATTGGAGATAACATTAGTTAATGAGTTGAGATAACTTAATAGAGTAGATTTTAGATTATCAGAAGATTTAGGGATGAATACCAGGTTATAGTGCAAATCGTATGATTGACATAAGACGAGAAATGGATTATGCAGCAGATAAGTAGTTCTACATAAACCTATAGATATTGAAGCATAACCTCTATTAACATGAGAAAGAACGTTAAATATAATGCTACCAAACAAAATAGGAGAATATATACTACCACCAATTAAATTACGTAGAAACATCACACCAAGAGTAGTTCTCCGACAGGCCCACGTAGGTAGTTGGATAAGCCTTAGGCGGCATCGATAGAATTGAAGGTGGACATTTGAATAGCAGTGCATGGTACGCATTGCAAACAGTAAGAAATGTTTTTGTGTTGATCCAATGCGATCGCTATACATTCTAAGCTGAGGTCCCATACACAATATGAATATTCTCAAATAAGGCTAACTAAGGATGTGAACAGCAATTTAGTGGTATAAGGATCATTATACTCTTTAGACCAACGTTTAATGTATCCTAACACACCCTTAGCCTTATTAATGGATTCGAAAATGTGGATTGCGAAATTCAACTTTGAATCCATCAATACCCCCAGATCATTAAATTGTATAATATGATTTTGGGGTGTGATGGTTGATACGAAAAATATTTACAATCACATCTTTACGAAGGAACGACATAAGCTTACATTTTTCACATATATGTGAAAGCAAGTTTATAGAGCACCGCCGACACAAAGAGTCAAGGCCATCTTGAAGAAACTTTAAATGGAGAGGAGATAAAATAGACATGCATAGTTTCACATCGTCAGCGTACGTCAACACGTGAAAATGTTTAATGGCAAGTAGCAAATCCTTTATAAAAATATTGAATAACATCGGACCAAGGTACTGTGGGACACCGGACGACGTCCGGTGTGATTGTTTTAATCAAAACATTTTGAGTTCTGGACGTTAGTTTGGAAGTAATCCAACTGACCAGGTTGTGTGGAATGCCAAAAGCATCCAGTTTATGAAGAGGTACGGAATGACAAACACTGTCGAAGGCCTTACTGAAATCAGTGTAAATAACGTCCATTTGGTGATAAAAACTAAGATTAACTAGTGACGTGAATTCTAGTAAGTTGGTCGAAGTTGACTGCTTTTTAATAAACCCAAGTTGAGAAGTATTCAACAAAGGAAGAACGAAATGCTAAATTTGATCGGTAATTATATGTTCAAATAACTTCGAAATCGCACACAGTTTAACTATTCCTCTTTAATTTGAAATATCAGCTTTATTACCCTTTTTATGGAGAGGAATAATGCAAGATTGTTTCCAAATACTAGGTAAAATAGAGGAATTTAACGAAATGTCAAACGGTTTGCTGATTGGTATATGCAAAGCATTAGCACACAGCTTTAGAATACAACTAGGTACACCATTCGGACCCAGTAAAAAATTTAGTTTTAAGGCTTTTAAGTAATTTAAAACTGTATCATATACGATTACCGGCATCTTCAATTGGGTAAAATTACTCAAAGAATATTTGATATTGATTATTGAAGTTTTTATTAAAATTAGTATATTTTCTTTGGAAAAATTTTGCAAAAAGATTCGAAATTTCTACATCGTTGCAACTTTAAACACCATTTAGTTTCATATAGGTTGGAAATGACTCAACCCTGCGCTTAATATTATTGATATAGAAGATTTTTTTTTGGATCTCGTTTTATGTCCTCTTTGACATAGCTAACATATGAGGAGTAGCAAAGATTATTAAGGTGTTGAAGATTATAACGAGATATTGCGTAGGTAGCATAATCAATGGAAGGGCCTGATCTTTTTAATTTTTGAATAGTCTGTGAAGTTTTTGAATTGAATAAGATCGCGAGAAAACCACAGTGGTGTCCTGCTTTTACATTTACGTTTAACTCTAAGAATTCAAAGTTTGAAATACTTTTGAATATTTTTATAATAAAGAACTGTGTTGCTAGTTTGACATTTTTGCAGGAATTCAAATAGGACCAGTCAGTATTAGTAAGCAGACGGTTAAGCTTTACATAGTCAGTATTTTTGAAGCAGAATACACGTTTTGATGTAGGCTGCGAAATAGAAACCTCATTAGATTGACGACCGGACATATTTAGAATGATATTCAATTCCGTGTTGGACATCATCAATACTGTCGGTAAAGACCAGATCTAGAATTCGGTTTTTGCTATTTGTTACATAATTGACTTGCTGAAAGGAAAAATCCAGAATTGAGTCAAAAAATTCACAACTCGTTGATGAAATAACTGAGTTGTAATTATCTGAAGTGGATCAAGAAACATAGGGACGGTTGAAGTCTCCCATAATTAGGACTTTATCGGAATCTTTGACCAATGAAATGACGTCTTTAATAGCAGTAAAGTAGGCATTGTAAACCGATTCATCGGATGTAGGTGCAATATAGGCGCAAGTTAAAAATAGGTGTTCATTAATAAGCGATACTTTTACACAAATAAACTCAATTCCTTCAGTATTGTTAATAGACACCCTGTCTGAGGAATACGATGTCTTGACAGAGATAAACCCTCCGCCACCAATAGACGTATTGGTCCATTTCGATCTTTTCTATAAGTGGTGAAACTACTGTTATACAACTCAGAATTTAGAAAGTTCGGACGAAGCCAAGTTTCTACGAATAAAATAATGTCAGAATACAAAGGAAAACTATTTGAAAAAAGTTGATTAATATTAGAATTTAGGCCTGTGACATTCTGAAAATGAATAATCGGATTATGTATAGAGGAAGGGAGAGTTGGAAGATTATCAGAGGCGACTATGTTTGAGGTTGTGTTCCTTGGAGGCAGTCTTTCAATGATACCCGTGTTAACAAGTTTTTTGGAGTTAAATTCGTGTACAACACAACCAGCAAGCCAAAAAGTGGAATCTAACAATTGGTTACAAAAATCAGTGAGTACAGAAATCTTGAAGAATAAAATAGATCTTTTAAATTTGAATTTGTCAATATATATGTTAGTGACTGAAGGCAGTTTGGAGGAGATATAATGCCTTACATCAGCTTCCGTAGTGGCCTCGGCCAGCCTAGACACAGACATTGACTTTAAGGGCGGTACAGCGACAAGCTTCTTAAGGCCAGTCGATACCCGAAGACTAGAACTAGTCTATTCAATGTCATTTGGTTTGTGTTGTATGACAGATGCATAAGAAATTATGCTATCGTCTGCTGGACTAGACACCGGTAGTTCGAACTGAACCATGGGCGTAGTAGAATTAGGTGTAGGTATAGGTAATTTAGGAATTGATGGGTTTGTTGGATTCGAAGATGCCAACGAAGTGAGTGATTTCAGATCCTTGAAAGACTTTGAATTTGTTATTCCAGCTGAAATTGTCCAGCTACTTGGATAGATCCCCCTCATGGGCCAGGCGCTGAAATATAGTCATAAACTCTGAGAAATCAGCTCACTGCACCTTCACATTAAGGCAAGGCGTCTGTCCGGTTGTGACTTACAACACAATCATCATTCCGCAAATGGAGCAAATCCGGTATCTCGATCTGATCCTGGCTAAGCGTCTTACCTGACGTGCACACATTAAGGTAGTTAAAGCGCGCGGCTACCAAAAGCTCAAGAAACTGGAGTGGCTCCTCCGCCCATCGAATAAGTTATTTTTAACTAATAAAAGGCTCATCTATCTGAAAGTAGTGGAACCTGATTGGCTCTACGCCATACAAATTTGTGACATCTATTGATAGAGCAATTGAAACCGCGGGATAATGGAAACTCAAAAATTCCATTTGAGTTTCGTTTCTTGGCGGCTCTATATTTCAACGCACATGGGTCATACCATGCTATGACCATTCTCTCCGCTGTGGTATGGTATTTTTTGGACTATTACGAAAAACAGCTTTTTTGTAATAGTGAAGCTTTTCATATGCTCTAGAAAAACAAAAATGACAAAAGCTTCTATCTATTCAACTAATATAAATTTTATAGATAGAGTGTACAGAATAGGGCAGTAAGTCCTGTGTCAGATGTGCCTTTAATAAGCAACATGACATCAAACCAATTCCTTATGCTACCATCCACATCGACCACTTGGGTGCGTTTCGTCGCCGTTCAATGCGCAATGAACACATACTAGTCATTGATGACGCCTTCATAAAATTCACGATCATACGCGCCGTACGAAGCACAGCAACCAGACATGTCATCAATGCACTATTGGAAAAGGCGAGCTACGCTGGTATGCTCGAGCGAATTGTATCGGATTGTGGGACAGCTTTCACCCTGAAGGAGTGTGAAAAATTCTGCTAAGAAACCAATTCTCAGTGCTGTTCTAACCCCTCGTGGGAACTGGCACGTCGAACGGACAAATCGCACTATATTGTCGATGTTGTTGCCTTCCTTTGACAACAACAAACGTTGGGATAGTCATCTACGCGGAATACAATGGAGCATTAATACGATGATCAGTATAACCACTGCACCCGGTTGGTGCCCCGCACCAACTTTTGTATGGATATGAATCGCGCGATATCTTGCAAAATCAGCTACTTCAAACTCTTCACGATGAACAATGCGAAATTCTAACGGAAAACGAAATACGACTTCGAATAGACACCACCGAGCGCATGAACGATCAACGGGCGAAAGCCAAGAAACGATTCGACGCAAAACGTGCCACACCGAAGAAATATACTATAGGTGATGGGCTCTTAGTGGCGAATGAACCATCTAGTACAGGAATATCCAGCAAACTAGAACCTCGCTATAAGGGACAGTTCATAATCACAAAAGTTTTGCCGAAAGACCGCTACGTGGTTGAAGACGTACCCCATGCACAACGCACTCAACGACATTATCGATTACTTTTCTCATCGGACAAATTAAAATCGTGGTGTCAATTGCCTATCGACGACTCTGACAAAGATGATGCGAACGAATACAACACCGGATTAGAGGACTCTATAATACAACGGTCAGACGATTCGAGCGAGGACGCGTCGAAAAGTCAGGAAAGACGAATGTAAGCGCACGAAATGACCGCTTGAAGCAATGCCCGTAATGGTGGCAACTCTGTAAAGGGTGGTGAACTTCTCCTTTAGCGTCTTCTTCAGTAACGTCTTCTCTTCAAAGGCTTATACTTAATGACGGATATCGAAAATCCGTAGTATATATATGCAGTTTCGATAAAGTAAAAAAATCATCCTTATACTTGTGATAATAGGTACCTAAGGTATTAAGAGCAGTTTGCAGATTGTTTTTAATATAGTTAAAACTTTAAATTTAACAATAGACTGCAGTATCATCAGCAAACATTGCAATGGCAAATTAGAGTTGTCGAAATGCGGAAAGAAAACGTGTAGATGTTATAAAGTTATGGTCCATGCACCTGAGGCACTGCGGCCTGAGGCGAGGGTTTCGATGTCACGCTATTAACAACAGTAAGGAAGAATCTGTTATTAGAAAAGCTTTGAATAACTATAGTCAGATAACCTTGTGTATTGGTTATATGCAACTTGTGCAGTAGACCGTCATACCAAACGGTATCGGAAGCGGCATGAATGTCTAACGTGCAGATTTTTGTTTTCAAGGTTAACCGGGCTATACGGTGGATCGTCCATTTGTTCCGGGTCATCAAGGATGTGTGTGGCCTAGAATTGCCATGATGGAAGACAACTCCCTTTCTGTTGGCCAATTTGGGTCGCTCTTTCTTGATTACTTCCTCCAAACAGTCGAGTTGTCCACAGTAGAGAACCGAATTGACGGTTTCGCCATGTCTCTAGCAGCTTCTAATAAACAATTCGCTTCCAACCACACCAAACACTCAACATAATCTTGCTTGCCGTGAATCCAGGCTTTAAAGTCATTTATGGAAGGTCATCGATCTTTGACCGTGATCGCTTGAGTTGGATATTCTCGTATTTCAACCATTTTTCATCGCCCTAAATGATGCGCTTCAAAAATGGTTCCATTTCGTTACGTTTCAGCAGCTTTTTACTGATGATTATTCGGTCAATTAGATTTCTTTGCGTTAATTTATGTGGCACTCAAACATCGAGCTTCTTTGAGTAGCACTGCTCTTTTTAGATGATTACGAACTGTCATATGGTTGATGATTAGTGCCTCCGCTATCTCCTGACAGCTTCTGTGCCGGTCTTTCTCCATGAGTTGCAAATTTTAATCGAATTTTTCAGTGACAGATCGGCCAGGGCGAGGTGCATCTATTACATCGAAATTTCCGGAACGGAACCTAGCAAACCACTCCTAGGTACGGCGTTCGCTCACAGCAATCTTACCGTAAAGATTGTATAGCATATTTCTTCAGATATTTCACACATATTCAAATCAGTATAACTTTTAACACGAGCAACGAATTACACAACTGTCTTACAAAAAATGTAGCCTGGAATGTCACCTTTAAAACACATGTTAGTTGGACACAATCAAATTAGTGTTGCCAGATTTATGGACACCAACACCATCTAGTGACACAAACCCCGGACGCTTTTTATAATATTAGGGTTATATTAGGGTATTTTATATTAGGTGATAGATACCCTTTTTTCGGTGGCCTCCTTGAATTTTTAATTAAAAGCGTAGATCACGTTGTCAATTTGATCTTTATCGAGTGAGGAGTCAAGACTAGCGCCTGAGAACAACGTTTGGAAGTCACTAGTTAGCATTCGTCTAAAGCATTTCCAGTTTGCTTCAGAAAACTTAAAGTAGGTTTTGTGTTTCAATATAATACTGATAGATACCGTTACCATTACAGGAAAGTGATCAGATTGAACATCGTAAAGTGTGTTAGGCCTACTCAAAATGTTCGCTGCATTCGTAAGAAACAAATCTTTAGTAGAGGTCTTCATATTGTGGTTAGGTGGTATATAGGTAGGGTCACTTGGCAAGAGCAATGTGAAATTACCTAGTACAGTTGTGCAAAGTTGTGCAAAACATTACTCCAATAATTAGCTTCAGCGCAATTCCAATGCGGACTTCTCGAGTTAAGGTCACTTGCG
Source organism: Cacoxenus indagator (assembly GCA_035041755.1). Taxonomy (NCBI): domain Eukaryota; kingdom Metazoa; phylum Arthropoda; class Insecta; order Diptera; family Drosophilidae; genus Cacoxenus; species Cacoxenus indagator. Next base: position 546,391 of record JAWNKX010000204.1, read on the forward strand.
ATGAGATACCGATCAGGAATACGTGAAAAAGTAATTAGGTCAGATTTGAACATAGACTTTTGATGACCACGGTTTAGTATGCAACACAACCCCCTCTATATTGTTGCGATCCATTCTATATACACTATAATTTGTTGCTTAAGGCGATCTTTCTGCGTCAAACAGGATTCAGAGAATTTAACAGTTCAAGTTTCTGTTTTTTTATGGCACGCGCATTCCGTTACAAAGCATTAAGAGAGTTTACCAAGGTATATGATTAAGTAGACATACATAATTGCTAATTGAGTTATAACAATAAATTGCTCAGCTTTTGTTTTACAGTTGCCTAGTTTTGAGAGTAATTCTGTGGTTAGGTTGTTGATGTCATCAAATATAAAGAGGCAGGACGTCTCCGGTTGCCGAGGATCGGTGACCGCATTTCTGTAGCTTTGAGAGACTACATGAGTAGGGCAGCCCTAATTGGATTGTTGTTGTGATTAGCTACGCTCACATTATGCTTAGTAAAACTCGGAAAGTTCTCACCATAAGTAGCGTTGTTGTGCGGCAAACCGGTTTGGCGACTACCGTTTATATTAGTGTTGCTCATTATATTATTGTGGTTCACGCTGCGCTTGCTTTTCGGCATTCGTTTTTGAAGAAGCGTTTGGAAGGAGATTCTGCACGGGCAGGAGAGATCAGAGAAATAGTGACTACCTTTGCAATTTGCATATGTCAATTTCGATGGACTTATACAGGTGTTTGTATGATGACTTCCAGCACATAAGGCACACGATGTCTTGACGTTGCAGCGCTATGACCCATGTCGAAATAATTCACAATTATAGCATTATTTTAATATTTACCGGCTTTGATTTAAATTTCCAGCGCACTTTTGCTTGGTGTATACAATTATATTCAATTCTGATCTATTGTAACGTCATAGATTTGTTCTCAAAATACACAAAATAAAGAAGAATGTCCTGTCCACTTCGCGTTTTTTTTGTACATCGATGCATTTCAAACCAGAATTTGTTAATATTTTCTTCACTTCTTCATTTGTATATTTATCTAATTATTACATTTTTCTAATTATTTAAAAAAAATGTTTATATTGTCTCCTTTGATTTGGAGGCTGTTTAACATTTCGTGAATAAACGTAGAGTTTTTTTTTTACACCATTATAGGAGGCACTTGAACTTTTGTAGAAGACACAGGGTTTGCACTCACACTCTCCATATCGCTAATAAAGTCTTCAGGATCATCCGTGATGGTCTGGAGCAGACGAAAGTAATTTATGTAATTGTTTTTGGTGCCACTTGCACCTAGTTTCAAAGTTTTAACGAGTGATGTGCTGGGCGAGCAAGCCACGATATTGGTGTATTTCTATTTGCACTCCAATGAAGGGTATATTCAGGTAACTATTAGACTTAAGATTAAATTAATGCAGTCGCTAATGCAAAACGTAATGAAGGAAACACACTGGAGCAGAGGACTTTTGTAACGCGCGCTTCGAAGGTTGACAAAAGAGTGACTTTTTTTTTATATCAATTTTATTACTTTACTAGCTAGACCAGGCAAACGTTGTTTTGCCCCCAAAGAACGTGTGTGCGTGTATTAGTATTTATAGGTAACAAAATAATTAAACAGTAATGTGTTATTATTAAAAACCTTCATAAATTTTTATTTTACGAACAATTTGTTGTAAAGTACTATAATATTTGAACAGATTTTTTGTTTATTGCAATGTTAAAGTGTGAACAATATATTTTGTTTCATTATTTTCGTTGTAAATGAATAAATCTGATGCCTTTCACATCCGATAACATGTCACGTATAATTGACCGTGGGGGAACAACTATTTATGAGGTCAATACCACAGATTCGCAATGAATGTCCTTGAGATTTATTTATAGTCATGGCAAATGCCAACCTAATCGGAAATTGCAATCATATGATTTTTATCGGCAATCATAGGGACTCTTGGTATCAAAACATTTTCTTCTTTAAATTTTCCTTTGCGAGTTGTGGCCTAAATGACATTGGGCATAATTTTTTTAATAACTAATCGCGCTCTATTACATAGGGTGAGTTAAGCTTACGTAGCACCATTATTAGAAATCCAAATTTTAATTTTAATAAATGTGGGGGTAGACAAGGCATATCAAGTGAATTCAAAAATTGAGTTGAGTAATTGACTGCTTCATTTTCTTTAAGAACACTATCTATAGATTTGAATGTAAATGTTTTAGAATCAATCATGTCCTGAATAGTAATATTGATATAATCTACATCGAGTTCCTTTGCTGCTAAAATAGCTCTTTCACTTAACTAATCATGGTTTCTATATTGATTTTGAATGTCAGGGAATACATTCATAATTAATTCTTCGCTTGACGATTTAAAATGACAAAAATCTTGTGGTAATATAATATTTTGAGTGATTTTGTTAATATTCATTTTACCATCCAAAATCTAGTAATTTTTTCGAAAATCGGTCGGTCGTTGGATCATTTTGTAATCGTACTCTCACGTTTGTTGTTAATTTAAAAGTATGCACGCTGCTCCACAATGTTGATGATTTTAAACAGGCATATTTCGTCAGCATCCGTTGATTTTGGTATGACAGGCAATGCGTGACGAAAATCTCTAGATAGCAGAATGGGAGCCGGTGTCCCCCAAGGGAGCATCTTGGCTCCGGTCCTCTACTTCTTTTGTACGGCTGATATGCCAATAATTAGAGACGAGCAGTCGATCATCGCCACGTATGCGGACGATACGGCCATCATCTGTAACGCCGGCTCACCAAACGAAGTAGCGGAGAAAACGTCCAGCTACTTGGACAAATTTTACACTTGGGCCAAACGCTGGAACATAGCCATTAATGCCGCCTAATCATCACACTGCACTTTCGCCCTAAGACAAGGCGTTTGTCCAGTTGAAACTTACAACACAAGCATCATTCCGCAGATGGAGCAAGTCCGGTATTTTGGTCTGATTCTGGACAAGCGTCTTACATGGCGTGCACACACAATGGCGGTTACTTCGCGGTGCTATTAGAAGCTAAGGAAGTTGGATTGGCTTCTCCGCGCTTCGAACAAGCTGTCGAGGAGGCTAATTTATCTCAAAGTAGGGGCACCTGCTTGCCGTTACTCCATACAAATATGGGGCAATATTGCCGCATACAACATTAAGAGATTACAGGCGTGCCAAACAAGGAACTCAGGAGACTCACTCATGGTACGTCCGCAACACTACACTGCACAGTGACCTCAAGATGCCTACGGTTCTGGCCATAATTAACTCCTACAGCAGTCTCTACACTGAGAAGCGTCTGATGCGTCCCAACCCTCTGGCGACCAGCCTCACCCGCCACCAAAGAAGGCGTGGACTGAAAAGGCTGCACCCGCACGATCTACCCCTAAGAAGCTAGTGGTAGCAGTCATTGCCTTACGTATATGTTATCTTCATAGTCTAGTCTAATTGTCTTGTCTAGTCTAATATATATATGCGTCATTATTTTTAATCTTACAGATGTGTTATGCAGTTTACTGCGATCAATGTCATCGGTTATGTGTCAAAAAAAATTAAATAAAATTTCAAGGCTACTTTATAAATTTTATATTTTATTTATTAAGCACCAAACAGGGCGCATTGTACCTTATAATGTGCTCTGCGTCTATGTCATAACTTATCGTCTGGTTTGAACAATTATTTACAACTAACGTATATATTCATTCGCAAGTGCACTGCCAAGTCGACTAGTCGTCTCCTTTCGCTTTCCGAATTTAACAACACAAAAAACTAAATCAAGAGACAAGATAATCAATTGTTCTTATCTCAAAATGCCTGTTGAACGCAGTCCCCCTGTTGAACGCAGTCCCCCTGTTGAACGCAGTCCCCCGACTGCGGGCAGCTCGCAAAAACAAAATCATCCATCAAGGAACAGCATGAGCGTACCCCACGCTCAAACAGCTGTCCGCATAAGTAACAACAACGAATACCTTGGCACATCAACAAGCGGTTCAAACAACAGCATCAACATCATTGGCTCACACCAAGCCTCACTTCCCGTTAATTTCGAGTGAGCGCGTTCTTTCTCTCCCGCAATACATCAAACAGCTACACACTCACAAAGTGAAAACAATAACGGATCATCAATCCAAACAAACGCAACCTCTCGCTCTGCCACTCAACTAACTGTCAGCTGTTCCATGGCAGCAGGTAATATGCAGCCTCTGCCGTGGAGTGCACAATGGGCTTCACCAACGACGCCACTCTCCTCGTTCCAACCAACAACAACAACAACAACCACAACGCAGACATCAGCTGCTATCTCACTAATTACAACAACCACCACGTCATCATTCTCAGCTACAATGCCAATTTGCTCCCTTTCTTCCGCAACAACATTGATCAGAGAAAAGTCATCAAACACGCAAGTACAAACTTCAACCAATCAAAACCCACAAGAGTCAAAAATAAAACGCAACCGTAGTAAGCTCTCTCACAACAATACTTCCGAACAAAATAGCAATAGTAAAAAAAGTAGGAAAAAAACTCAAACACAAACGACAACACAAACAACACTGCAAAAGTACTGGCTGAGCGCGCCTAACACTAATAACAGGTTCGAACTCCTCTCACCAGACGAAACGGCTGAAGACGGCAGTGGTACAGAAGCAAATTCTAATGCGCCAAATCAACCTCGACCACCTACTAAAATTCACAAGCCACCACCAATATACGTACAGGACGTAGAACAAATTAACGTACTAAACAAAGCTCTGAAAAACATAATACAACAAAACTACATTTTAAAAACACTTAAAAACAACGAAGTATGCGTACAGACAAATGACTCGTCGAACTACTCGGCGGTGGTTAAGATGCTCAGGGAAAACAAAACTAAATACTACACCATTAAGCCGAAAGAGGAGCGGGGATTCAAAACAGTACTTAGGAATATGCACTACGCCACTGACCTTGACGAACTTAAGAACGAGCTATCGGAACTAGGCCACGACGTTATTAATATACACAACGTACAACAAAAACTGACAAAGAAACCACTGCCGCAATTTTTCATTGAACTAAAAGCCAAAGCAAATAATAGAGAAATCTTTAATATTACAACACTCCTACGTACCAAAGTCATATTTGAGCCACCACACCACAAACGCACGGTAGCTCAGTGCTCAAACTGTCAAAAATATGGTCATACACGAAATTTCTGCACCAAAGACCCGATCTGCGTGAAATGCGCTGGCAAGCACAAAACTATTGACTGCAAACTAATAAGTGCAGATCAAATTAAATGCGCTCTTTGTGGCGGCTCACACACAGCCAACTATAAGGGATGTGACGTATACAAACATCTAAAAATTAAAAGATTTCCCTCACTAAAAGAGAAAGACGATAAAAAAGATGACCATCAGGTAGTAGAACAAACATCAAACAAAGTCAAAATTGGAATAACGTACGCCCAAACAGCAGCCAGTAACCGTAGAAACCCCACAAATCAGTTACAACCTCAACAAAAAGATGAGGAACACAACAAAAACGAAAGCAACAAAAACGAATCCAACAAAAACGAGACTAGTGAAAACACAAAAAAAAGACTGAATTTTCAAAAGATTTAGCGGAAATAAAAGATATAATAAAACAACTAGCGCAACAAATGAGTAATATGATGAACATCATAAGAGTACTATTGACAAAACTCGACTTCAAGAATGGACACTAAAATAAAAATTTTAACTTGGAATGCAAACGGATTAAAAAATCACATGAATGAATTACAGCTTTTCCTACACAACAACTACATTGACATTGCTTTGGTATCGGAAACACACTACACAAGTAGCCAGCACATGGACATAAGTGGATACAAGATGTACCACACATGCCATCCCGACGGTACAGGAAGGTTGACAAAAGAGTGACTTTTTTTTTATATCAATTTTATTACTTTACTAGCTAGACCAGGCAAACGTTGTTTTGCCCCCAAAGAACGTGTGTGCGTGTATTAGTATTTATAGGTAACAAAATAATTAAACAGTAATGTGTTATTATTAAAAACCTTCATAAATTTTTATTTTACGAACAATTTGTTGTAAAGTACTATAATATTTGAACAGATTTTTTGTTTATTGCAATGTTAAAGTGTGAACAATATATTTTGTTTCATTATTTTCGTTGTAAATGAATAAATCTGATGCCTTTCACATCCGATAACATGTCACGTATAATTGACCGTGGGGGAACAACTATTTATGAGGTCAATACCACAGATTCGCAATGAATGTCCTTGAGATTTATTTATAGTCATGGCAAATGCCAACCTAATCGGAAATTGCAATCATATGATTTTTATCGGCAATCATAGGGACTCTTGGTATCAAAACATTTTCTTCTTTAAATTTTCCTTTGCGAGTTGGGGCCTAAATGACATTGGGCATAATTTTTTTAATAACTAATCGCGCTCTATTACATAGGGTGAGTTAAGCTTACGTAGCACCATTATTAGAAATCCAAATTTTAATTTTAATAAATGTGGGGGTAGACAAGGCATATCAAGTGAATTCAAAAATTGAGTTGAGTAATTGACTGCTTCATTTTCTTTAAGAACACTATCTATTGATTTGAATGTAAATGTTTTAGAATCAATCATGTCCTGAATAGTAATATTGATATAATCTACATCGAGTTCCTTTGCTGCTAAAATAGCTCTTTCACTTAACTAATCATGGTTTCTATATTGATTTTGAATGTCAGGGAATACATTCATAATTAATTCTTCGCTTGACGATTTAAAATGACAAAAATCTTGTGGTAATATAATATTTTGAGTGATTTTGTTAATATTCATTTTACCATCCAAAATCTAGTAATTTTTTCGAAAATCGGTCGGTCGTTGGATCATTTTGTAATCGTACTCTCACGTTTGTTGTTAATTTAAAAGTATGCACGCTGCTCCACAATGTTGATGATTTTAAACAGGCATATTTCGTCAGCATCCGTTGATTTTGGTATGACAGGCAATGCGTGACGAAAATCTCTAGATAGCAGAATGGGAGCCGGTGTCCCCCAAGGGAGCATCTTGGCTCCGGTCCTCTACTTCTTTTGTACGGCTGATATGCCAATAATTAGAGACGAGCAGTCGATCATCGCCACGTATGCGGACGATACGGCCATCATCTGTAACGCCGGCTCACCAAACGAAGTAGCGGAGAAAACGTCCAGCTACTTGGACAAATTTTACACTTGGGCCAAACGCTGGAACATAGCCATTAATGCCGCCTAATCATCACACTGCACTTTCGCCCTAAGACAAGGCGTTTGTCCAGTTGAAACTTACAACACAAGCATCATTCCGCAGATGGAGCAAGTCCGGTATTTTGGTCTGATTCTGGACAAGCGTCTTACATGGCGTGCACACACAACGGCGGTTACTTCGCGGTGCTATTAGAAGCTAAGGAAGTTGGATTGGCTTCTCCGCGCTTCGAACAAGCTGTCGAGGAGGCTAATTTATCTCAAAGTAGGGGCACCTGCTTGCCGTTACGCTATACAAATATGGGGCAATATTGCCGCATACAACATTAAGAGATTACAGGCGTGCCAAACAAGGAACTCAGGAGACTCACTCATGGTACGTCCGCAACACTACACTGCACAGTGACCTCAAGATGCCTACGGTTCTGGCCATAATTAACTCCCACAGCAGTCTCTACACTGAGAAGCGTCTGATGCGTCCCAACCCTCTGGCGACCAGCCTCACCCGCCACCAAAGAAGGCGTGGACTGAAAAGGCTGCACCCGCACGATCTACCCCTAAGAAGCTAGTGGTAGCAGTCATTGCCTTACGTATATGTTATCTTCATAGTCTAGTCTAATTGTCTTGTCTAGTCTAATATATATATGCGTCATTATTTTTAATCTTACAGATGTGTTATGCAGTTTACTGCGATCAATGTCATCGGTTATGTGTCAAAAAAAATTAAATAAAATTTCAAGGCTACTTTATAAATTTTATATTTTATTTATTAAGCACCAAACAGGGCGCATTGTACCTTATAATGTGCTCTGCGTCTATGTCATAACTTATCGTCTGGTTTGAACAATTATTTACAACTAACGTATATATTCATTCGCAAGTGCACTGCCAAGTCGACTAGTCGTCTCCTTTCGCTTTCCGAATTTAACAACACAAAAAACTAAATCAAGAGACAAGATAATCAATTGTTCTTATCTCAAAATGCCTGTTGAACGCAGTCCCCCTGTTGAACGCAGTCCCCCTGTTGAACGCAGTCCCCCGACTGCGGGCAGCTCGCAAAAACAAAATCATCCATCAAGGAACAGCATGAGCGTACCCCACGCTCAAACAGCTGTCCGCATAAGTAACAACAACGAATACCTTGGCACATCAACAAGCGGTTCAAACAACAGCATCAACATCATTGGCTCACACCAAGCCTCACTTCCCGTTAATTTCGAGTGAGCGCGTTCTTTCTCTCCCGCAATACATCAAACAGCTACACACTCACAAAGTGAAAACAATAACGGATCATCAATCCAAACAAACGCAACCTCTCGCTCTGCCACTCAACTAACTGTCAGCTGTTCCATGGCAGCAGGTAATATGCAGCCTCTGCCGTGGAGTGCACAATGGGCTTCACCAACGACGCCACTCTCCTCGTTCCAACCAACAACAACAACAACAACCACAACGCAGACATCAGCTGCTATCTCACTAATTACAACAACCACCACGTCATCATTCTCAGCTACAATGCCAATTTGCTCCCTTTCTTCCGCAACAACATTGATCAGAGAAAAGTCATCAAACACGCAAGTACAAACTTCAACCAATCAAAACCCACAAGAGTCAAAAATAAAACGCAACCGTAGTAAGCTCTCTCACAACAATACTTCCGAACAAAATAGCAATAGTAAAAAAAGTAGGAAAAAAACTCAAACACAAACGACAACACAAACAACACTGCAAAAGTACTGGCTGAGCGCGCCTAACACTAATAACAGGTTCGAACTCCTCTCACCAGACGAAACGGCTGAAGACGGCAGTGGTACAGAAGCAAATTCTAATGCGCCAAATCAACCTCGACCACCTACTAAAATTCACAAGCCACCACCAATATACGTACAGGACGTAGAACAAATTAACGTACTAAACAAAGCTCTGAAAAACATAATACAACAAAACTACATTTTAAAAACACTTAAAAACAACGAAGTATGCGTACAGACAAATGACTCGTCGAACTACTCGGCGGTGGTTAAGATGCTCAGGGAAAACAAAACTAAATACTACACCATTAAGCCGAAAGAGGAGCGGGGATTCAAAACAGTACTTAGGAATATGCACTACGCCACTGACCTTGACGAACTTAAGAACGAGCTATCGGAACTAGGCCACGACGTTATTAATATACACAACGTACAACAAAAACTGACAAAGAAACCACTGCCGCAATTTTTCATTGAACTAAAAGCCAAAGCAAATAATAGAGAAATCTTTAATATTACAACACTCCTACGTACCAAAGTCATATTTGAGCCACCACACCACAAACGCACGGTAGCTCAGTGCTCAAACTGTCAAAAATATGGTCATACACGAAATTTCTGCACCAAAGACCCGATCTGCGTGAAATGCGCTGGCAAGCACAAAACTATTGACTGCAAATTAATAAGTGCAGATCAAATTAAATGCGCTCTTTGTGGCGGCTCACACACAGCCAACTATAAGGGATGTGACGTATACAAACATCTAAAAATTAAAAGATTTCCCTCACTAAAAGAGAAAGACGATAAAAAAGATGACCATCAGGTAGTAGAACAAACATCAAACAAAGTCAAAATTGGAATAACGTACGCCCAAACAGCAGCCAGTAACCGTAGAAACCCCACAAATCAGTTACAACCTCAACAAAAAGATGAGGAACACAACAAAAACGAAAGCAACAAAAACGAATCCAACAAAAACGAGACTAGTGAAAACACAAAAAAAAGACTGAATTTTCAAAAGATTTAGCGGAAATAAAAGATATAATAAAACAACTAGCGCAACAAATGAGTAATATGATGAACATCATAAGAGTACTATTGACAAAACTCGACTTCAAGAATGGACACTAAAATAAAAATTTTAACTTGGAATGCAAACGGATTAAAAAATCACATGAATGAATTACAGCTTTTCCTACACAACAACTACATTGACATTGCTTTGGTATCGGAAACACACTACACAAGTAGCCAGCACATAGACATAAGTGGATACAAGATGTACCACACATGCCATCCCGACGGTACAGGACACGGTGGGACTGCTATCATTATTAAACAAAACATTAAACATAACGTACTGCTTCCATTCCAAGAAACCTATATCCAGTCGACAAGCATACAAATCTTCGACTCATCCGGACCACTAAGAATAACAGCCGTGTACAGCCCACCAAAGCACAATATCTCACAGTCGCAATACCTTGACTTCTTAAAAACTCTCGGACACCGTTTTATAGCTGCAGGCGACTACAATGCGAAGCATACAGACTGGGGCTCCAGAATATCAAACAAGAAAGGTAAAAACCTACAGGGTGCACTGCTGTTAGCAAAAGCTAAACATCTTAGTACTGGCGAACCCACGTATTGGCCAACAGACAAAAATAAAAAGCCAGATCTCATTGACTTTTATATACTCAAAGACATAGACTTAAATAAATGTGTCATAACATCAAGACTGGAACTATCGTCAGACCATACACCTATACTACTCGAACTTAATTCAACTGAAATGAACACAACCAAGTCCAAACTATGGCACAACAACAAAACTGACTGGGATACCTATCGAGACTACATTAACACAAACTTAAATACAAGCATTCCACTGAGATCACCCGACAACGTAGAATCAGCTATAGTACAACTAAACGATACCATTGAGAAGGCAGTATTGCAAGCAACTCCGGACAAAATAATACACCATGCAAAGCGATACACACCCCCTATGCTTCGCAAATTGATATGCACAAAACGAAAACTGAAAAAAGCATGGACCATTTGCAGATCCCCCGATGCGAAAAATAAATATAACAATTCAACTAAAGAAATTAAAAAATATCTCCAAAATCAGAAAAATTATGAAATCACGAAGTATTTACAGAGGCTAACTCCGACAAGCTTTACCGACTACTCCCTGTGGAAAGCTACAAAAAAACTGACAAATAAAACAATACACCAGGCACCTATAAAAATGGACAATGGATCATGGGCAGTAACGAACCTAGACAAGGCGACAGTTCTAGCGAATTATTATGAAAAAATATTCGCTGATGAAACTATCAACGAAGATGACTATCATATAAACTCGACAGTCACTCCCCAGCCAACTCGCCTAAAAAAAATATGCACAAATGAAATACTCAAATGTATACAGCACGACATAAAGCCCAAAAAAGCACCCGGGTATGACAAAATTGACGGAAAACTTTTAAGGGAGCTACCACTTCAAGCAGTGGTATACATACGCAATATTTTCAACGCGATAATTCGACTAAATTACTTTCCTAAAGTATGGAAAGTGGCTGAAGTCATTGCAATTCCAAAACCTGGTAAAGACGTATATAATTCAGCATCATATAGACCAATTAGCTTACTTCCAGTGCTGTCAAGAATATTCGAGAAGCTCCTGTGCCAGCGACTGTTACCTATTATAGAACGCAAACATATAATACCTGACCACCAATTTGGCTTTCGACGAAAACACTCGACCATACAACAAATCCATCGTGTGACTCATAAAATTTTAAACGATCTTGACAACAAAAAGTTCTGTATAGGAGTTTTTCTAGATGTAGAAAAGGCATTCGACAAAGTTTGGCACAAAGGACTAATCAGAAAATTGCGCAATATATTCCCGCATAACGTACTACAGATATTAGTATACTATATCACAGAAAGATATTTTTTCGTTAAGTACTCAGATGAATATTCCACATTGAGAAAAATCAAAACAGGCGTACCACAAGGAAGTGTACTAGGACCGTTATTATACACTATATTTACAGCGGACATACCATCACCAAATGACGACGCTTCAATGATAGCCACATTTGCTGATGACACTATAATACTTAGCGCACATAGACAAGTAAACATAGCAACATCCAAACTACAACAGCATGTGGATACTACCCTAAGGTGGTTTGAAAAGTGGCAAATAAAAGTAAATAATACCAAAACAGTACATGTTATATATACAACTAAAACTAAATTCACACCACCTCGTATAACGATTGACGGAGCTGACGTAAAAATTGAAAATGTAGTCAAATACCTAGGATTATATATTGACAACAAAGTCAACTGGAAATACCATATACTTAAAAAACGGGATCAAATCAAGCTGAGGATTAGTCAATTATATTGGCTGCTCAAATCAAAGTTAACATTAGAAAACAAAATACTGATCTACAAAGCCATTATAAGACCAATCTGGACGTACGGAGCACAAATCTGGGGAACGGCCAAAAAATCAAATACAGACATAATACAAAGACAACAATCAAAAATCATTCGTATGATCACCAAGGCTGGGTGGTATATAACTAACAATGATCTGCATCGTGATCTTAATATTCCAACAGTAACAGAGGAGATTACAAAAATAAGTCCTATCTACCAGACCAAGCTTACCCAACACCCAAATGTTGCTGTCAACCTACTACCAATACAGGAACTACAATGCAGACGCAGGTTACAGAGGACAAGGCCAGTGGATCTGGTTGAATAAGTTCGAAACTATATATATATATATCTCAATACCACTTTTTTTTTCTTTGTTTTTGTTTAATGTGTTTATTTTTGTATTTTATAGTTTTATTACATTTATGTTTGCTTTACTATATTTTGCTCTATAATTGTATTAATTTAATTTAAATGTATATTATTTTTGTTACTATTTTGATTTTTTTCCCCTACATCCTTACAAAAATAAAAAAACTATTGTGATCTGCTCACATAAATTAGTTACAACCCTTAAATAACTTTTAAACCATGTACTAATAGTCTTAATAAAAAATAAAGACATATGTACACGACATATGGGAAATATAAAAAAAAATATATATATATTAATTATTTGTCAGGTTTAGGATTATTTACATTCAATTTCAAAGATAAGGTCAGCTTCTTGTTCGTTTAAGGCGAGTCCTGCTCCTTTACAGGAGCTCGCGGAAGTGAAGCCTTTTGAGGCGCTGAATGGGTGAGACTTCAGACAGGGGTCTGGGTAAGAGGCTACCAACATCATATTGACATCAAAGCCCATCTCCTCAGCGTGAGGAATTGGGATATTCGCACAAAATAGAGAGAAGAGAACTGGGCCAAGCACGCTGCCTTGCGGTACACCCAATACGACCGGATGTGCGGCTGATAGGCCGCTTCGTGTCTTAACGCAAAAAGTTCGTCCCTATAGGTAGGACTGGATGAGGCCAAAGTAGGGTGATGGTAGGGCGTACTTCACCTTCACTATATAAAAACAGCATTACAAAACTGTTTTGCGTCAAACGCCTTAAGAATATGGTTTACGGCCCTGTGAAGTTGTACAATAGTGCTATGGCCCGCACGGAAACCAAACTGATATTCGGGAATGAGTCCGGCGGACTCCACGATAAACATCAACACGGTGGCAAGCAGTCATTCTCAAAACTTCTAGATCAAAAGTTGGAGACTGACCGGCGTGTAAGAAGCGGGATCGCTTTCTGGCTTACCATGCTTATGAATCATTGTAACGATGGCGGGCTTCCACTCAGTAGGGAAATTCTGTACTCTTAGAATTGCGTTGAAAATCATCGCGAGAAAGAGGAGCGCGTTTTCAGGAAGGCACTTCAAAATTCTGTTACATATCCTGTCGTGACCGGGAGACTTGGTAACCTTGAGGCTCCTTGTTAAACTTTCAACTTCTGCCACAGTGAAATGGTTGATAGGTGGGTCCATCTGCAGCGGGGACTATAGTTGGGCTCTGATGTCACTTACGTCTTCTGGAGAAGTCATTTTTAGTGGTCTGAATCTCTCAGAAAGATGTAGGGCGAAGGTGTTTGCCTGTTCAACATCGGAACTATACCAGTTTCCACTGGTGTCTTTCAGTTGGGCTATCCGAATTGGCTGCCGCTTAGTATTAAATATAGAGGAAGGCGCATTGTCATTGGGCTCCATTTTAGAGAGCATGTTGTCAAAGTAGGCGGCACGATGTTTGCTAAGAGCTTCTTTGAACTGGGAGTCTTCCCTATGTCAGTTTGTTTCGTCGTTAGGGTGTTTTGTTCGAATGTAGACTTTTCGTAGATTCCATTTATTCGACAGGAGGGCGCGCAGTTCTAGAGTAAGGGTCTGATCGCCGTTGTTCGACTTATGTGACCTTGTGATGCTGTGGCGGGCGTCTGAGGCAGCTTCATTTAACTTTCTAGTGAAGATTTTCAGAGCATCATCGATATCTGGCCCAGAGTTAAGTTCCATATCAGGATAAAGGGAGTCGCTTAGGTGGCTCTTGAATATTTTCAAATTAGTCTGGCGGTCAATAAGCCTCTCGACTGATTGGAAATTAGTTGCAGCTTAATCCAGCGTAACAATCAGAGGGAGATGGTCGGAGTTCAAGTCCAATTGACTTTCAATATGAAGCTTCCAGTGGGGAATATTTTGGTAAATGGCGCAGTGTAAGCAGCTTGGGTGGTTATTCACCCAATTGGGAAACCTGGTTTGGCTGCCAGTGGCCAGAACATCCACGTTCGAGGATAAAATGAAGTCCGCTAGTTCCTTTCCTCTTTTGTTGCATCGCTGTTCTCCGCAGAGCCTATGTTTGGCGTTCCAGTCACCACTAACAAGGAACTTTCTCTTATGGTTCTTCACAAGAGCTGCAAACTCGTTGATGCACCAGTCAAAGCGAGGAGAGCAGTAAATGGAGTAGAACTCAATATTGCCGATAGCAGTCAGGACACTGGCTGACGCAATTTGAACTTCATGAGTTGAGGTCTACAAAGAACATGTTCATTGGTTCATTATTGGACCGATTAGTGGATCGGTACGTATGTACTGCATCATTCCCTTGTTTGTGAAGCTCGGATTTGATTTGGATTTCCATAGTTGAATGGTGGAGACCTTTTATGACCACTTTGTAAGGTTTTTCTCCATTTTGGATGGTAGGTGTCAAATTTCAGTTCGAGCAGAACCTGCATAGCTCTAAATCTGTTGCTATCTTTAGCGTAGAGCCTAGTTACACCACCCACTGATGTTCTAGTTTCCATGTTATTTAGGTCGGTGACTGTCTCTAGCAGGCTTAGAATAATTGGTATATTTTTAATTCTTGGGAGAGAGATTGGTGGCGGTTTAAGAAGCCTTGGTTTTTCGACTTGAGGATTTTCGACTGAGGAAGCGGTCCTGCTCGCAGTTTGGCGTAATGATTTTCCATTTAGTGCGGCTTTTCGCTGTTCAGCGGGTGCTTCGGGTGTTACATCGGAGGCCACTTCATTTAGTTCAATATCATCATCTTCTGTAGAGAGAATCTTAAACCTATTATTATATACATTAGTCTCGGCATGGGTATAATCGTTGTTGTCAAGTTTATTGCTTTTGCGCTTTGGGCTGACCATTGGGAAGATTTAAGTTTTTGTCCCTTTGAATGAAACTGACTAACCACCACTTGATAATCGAGAGCAGAATTCATAAACAAATACTTATTATTGTTATTGCTAACTGTAGTGCAGAAGCTTAATGGCAACTCTCAATGCTTCTAATGAATTTTTATGAGCCATTTTTGATATTACATACTGCATTCTCATTTGTTCGTATGTTTAACGGTGATTTGAGGGCTGAAAGAGCTGTTCGACCACTATCCAACAATGTTGCGGCTATTCCTGAAGAAGCAATAGCCAATGCAATTTTTCCTTCAGAATGTATTTTGGCTAGTATTATTTTTTTTATTTTTTTTTTACTTAAAAAGTAAGCGTTGAACCCGTACTTGCAAAAGATAGTACCTTAACAACACATTTATCATAACTTCAATTGAATCGAGTTCTCGAGGCGTTGCCTAAAGGAGAGTAGGTCAGTGCGCTTGGTTACCAGGCGAGGGCTTGGGCTGGCATTAACACCATCTATCTTTATACTAATGACCAAGGCTAGATGGTCGGAGTCTAGATCCCAACTCTGTCTTATACTTGTTTTAGAATATGGTATGATTCACTGCGAAATATAGGCAGGTAGGCATGTGACTGGGCACATATGGATATCTGTTTGGGGTAACAAGGATATTAGGCCCATTAGCAGAAATGGCTTCTGATAGCTCTATCACCCTATGTGGGTTGTGTATGTCCGAATGTCGCGCATTATAATCACCACCAACCAGATAGTTTTGTCAAGCACGGAGGATATCAATGAAGCGCCTTTCCTGGATCCTGTTCCTTGCGGGGCAGTAAATGGCGCTGAACTCCTTGGTACCCAGGCCTGTACCTACCTCTACTGAAGACATTTGAATGCTGCGTGCTTGGATGACTCTTTGTGGGAACTAGCGAAGCGAACTCCTCACCAAAACCGCCGCTCCCCCACCGATATATTGTTGCGTGATCGCTTGAAGGGAGAATAGAAGGTATATCTATATATTCTTACAGCATGTTTTCGTTTAAGCCTCATCACCGACAAGAAAAGAATGTCGACGTTATTTTAGTGTGCAAAGAGCTCAACTTCTTTAGCCTTTCTTGAAATGCCGTTGACATTCCAGATAAGAACCTTTAGGCGTTGTTCTGTAACTAGAGACTAGATCTATCCCCAACCCATTGCATTATAGTATTGGCCATTTCAAATAATATTTGTTCAAGCTTTTCTAAGAGTAGGTTGGCTTGATTGTTTTGCTGTTGCTGTACGTGCTGCTGAGGCTGTACCCAAAAAAGGAACTTTTGTTTCTGCTGTTCTTTTAGATTATATTGCCTTCGCTGTAATTGTATATGCTGCTGTTGCAATAATGACTGGAAATCAGATGAATGTAGCTGATTATTATTTTCCTGTTGCCCCAATAACTGTTATGCTTATTGGTTATGTAGCCGCCGCTGAGCAGAGTTTCTTTTAGATGATGCACCATAAGAGGCACCACTGTGGCCTCCGGAACTGCAGGACGGTTGCTGCTTTACGGTTTGCCGCTACTGTTGAGTTAGTTGCTTTTGCTGTTGTTTTTGTTGTATTGCTGCTCCTTTAGCCCTGCTGTGGATTTAGAGGGTGAGTGGCGTGGTAGGCATTAATCACGTGGAGATTTATGGGGAGGCGACCCGTTTTGTTAGACTTTTCCATCTTCTTTTCAGGCCTCATTGATCATTGAAGAAACTTCGGGTAACATTGGCAGCTTTTCTAGCTGGGCATATGACTACCTGAACAGTGAATACATGTAGGCGGTGCATCCATAAGACGTGTGCATTGTACAGTGTGGTGGTCTTCGCCATAAATGGCGCAATTGGAATGACGACGGCAGTATTTGGCTGTGTGGCCGTATTTCTGGCAGCGTAGACATTGCGCAATCTCCGTAAATTTTAGATTTCCTTTCAATCCTCACTTTCTGGCAGAAAAGGTTCTTAATTTCATAAACTTCACTTATTTTGACACAAGGCTTGATATTAATAAAAAAACATATTAAGTTTTTCGTCTTTATTAATCCTTGATACAATTCATACAAAATATCTTTACTTTACACCCATAAATTTGAAGAACAACATGTTGTTAGTATAATTGTTAGAATATTGACCGTATCTGGTAATGCAGACAAGAAATGCTGATTAAATGGAATCCTTGCCAAATGATAGCTTCCAAAAAATAGCTGTTGTTTGGGGAAGAAGGATAATTGTTTTATGAGTGATTTTCAAGTGATTGAAACTTATGAAAAAAAGTATTTTATTCGTCTTTTTGTGATTTAATCTTTTAATTATACCTTAAAACCTGTATACAGAAATCGTACTTTGATAATATTGACTCCAAATGAAAACCTTTGCTAAGTTATTGCAATATGATAAAAGTTATCTCTAAATGTATGCAACACTTTTTTATTAAGATATCTTTCATTAAATAGAAAATGATGAACTTCGTTAAGCTACAAAGCTTTTCTTTTTTTTTTTGTAAATATTATGTATTTATTTACAATTTTTACAAATTTTTCTTAAACTAGTGAACTACTACCTATTTTAATGACAGCTTAAACTAATTATATGTAAAAAACAAACAAGAAAACTAATGACTAAACAAAAGTAGTAAATTAAAAATTAACAACATTTTTAACATGCATTTAAATTTACATTTTAACTTAAAAATATATGTTAATAGAGGACTCTGTCAGGAAGATCCTCTGGGTGACATAGTTTTAATCTTCTTATCATATCTCTTAGCCTTGCTCCCGTAAGACGCCTGGCTAGTGCGTTCGAGTGAGAACTTAGCCGTTCCACATATTTTTTGGCTTGTATTTGAAGAACGTCACCGACATTAGGGACTCCTAAATCCCTTTCAATATCCCATGTACGCATATACCATGGATCATTACAATTCTCCTTAATATTTTACTTTAAACCACTCGTATTTTGTTTAGGTGGGTTATGGCCGCAATTCCGTACACCTGCATCGCATACTTCCAGATCGGACTCAATATAATTTTGTAAATAGCTACTTTGTTGACAAGAGAAAGCTTGTTTTTATGGGAAAGTAGCCACGCCTTTTTCTTGGCTTTTGACGGAATTGTTTGTTTTACCATAGTAGTATGTCTTCCAAAAGTGAGCCTTCGGTCTAATAAGACTCCCAAATATTTGTGTGCTGGTTCGAGTTTGATTGGAGAACCCAGCATAGAAATGGCTGGACAAGTCGCTGATCTGGTAGCAAATATGGCAGTAGCACATTTGTTTAAAGTTATGCCAATATTCCACCTTTTGGCCCACATCACAAGACTGTGTACATACTTCTGAAGCGCACTTGCATCATCACTAATAAGACGGCTTCTAGTTAATACAGCGGTGTCATCGGCGTATGTGGCTATGAGAACATTGTTCCTGTCTATAGAAGATATAGAGTTAGGTGTTCCCATGTCTGCTATATATAAAAGTATAGAGAGTGGGTCCTAGTACGCTTCCTTGTGGGACTCCAGCGCAGATTTGTCTTTTAAAAGATTTGGTCATCAACAACCACACAGAAGGATCTATTGTTCAGGTAACTGCTTGCAACCTGACACAGCTGAAGAGTAAGCAACCGTTTCAGCTTGTATTTCAGACCACAGTGCCACACCCTGTCGTAAGCTTGTTGGATATCCATGAGTATTGCCACCGCGTATGCTTTGTGTTCCATAGCTTCAAGTGCGAAGTTAACCACACGGTGGAGCTGCTCTGGAGTACCGTGTCTCTTACTGAATCCAAACTGTCATTTAGGAATCAGGTGTGCCATAGTAGAAAGCTGCAGGATACGATTTAATAATGCCCTTTCCAACATCTTGCCGAAGTCAAGTAAGAGACTGATGGCATATGGATGGATATGCGTCCACTTCAGATGGCTGCTTGTTAGGGTTCGGGACCATCGCAATTAAAGCCGACTTCCAAACCTCTGGGATATTTCCTATCCTCAAAATGCTATTGAACAACAATACAATGAAGAGTACCGCCCTGGTTGCAAGCGATTTAATGGCATTGTTATTAAGTAGGTCCTCTCCAGGCGATATTTTACCATTTAACTGCTTGATTTGTAGCCTGACCTCTGCAACGTCACTGGATTTACAGGCATGGACATTTGGAATGGTGTCTCTAGAGATAATTCTGTGTGTCTTTTCATGAAGTTCGACGTCAGATATAGTGGAGTAAACCTCTCCTCCAAACTATCCGCAAAGGCCTCGACCTTCTGCTGACTGTAGAAGCACCAGCCAGCTCTTGAATCCTTAATGGGGGCCTTCGGGATAACTTGCCACTTGAATCGGCTTGTTAATTTCCACAGGGCATAGTTGGTAGTTTCGTCTGGGCTTACGTTATTCAGCATGATGTTAGTTTGTGCTTGCTGAGCCCTAGGAAGAACCTTTTTCAATCGATTAGACAGTTTCTTAAAAATTTGGAGCACACGATCATCTCCCGTCCTGGCATATTCTTTTCTGACTATTCTTTTTAAATGGAGTAGTGCAGCAGCTGTTGGAGTCAGATGAGTTCTATATCGTTGGTTTATTGACTATGCAATTTTTGAAGCGGCGCAAGCAGCGGCTTGATTGATGTTGCTCATAGAGATAGATACAGCATCTTCTATATCTTCTGGATTGTTTATTTCCATATTCAGGTTTAAATTTCTGTTCAACTCAGCTTTAAAAGTATGGATAGAAGAGCCGGGTGGAAGCAGTCGTTATCTTTTAGGATTAATTTGTGCTGTCCGATGCAACATAGCTACGACTGGCAAATGGTCTGAGGAAAGTTCAAAGCTTAATTCAACAGTAAGCTTATTTCTTTCAATTCCGTTTGTAATAAAGAAGTCCAAGCTAAACTGAGAGTTGTACGAATAGAAAGTTGGTTTCCCAGTTGCTAGAATCTGACATGAACTGTTTACTATTATATCTTGCAGTCGCTTTCCTCGAACGTAAGATCTTAGATTGCCCCACCATGAATGCTTCGCGTTAAAGTCACCTCCGGCGATGAAATGGCTTCCTAAGGAATTTATTAATTGTTCAAGTTCAACCTTTGTCCACGGAACATTGGGAGGAAGATACAAGGCAGCAACTGCAACATTTCCACCATTCATCTGCACATTAACTCTCGCTATTTGTACATTCATGCGCGTGATTGGCTCATTTTGAAAGTGCATAATGCTGGCTCGAATCATAACAGCAGTACCGCCTCTACCGCTGCCACTAGGATGATTTGCATAATAAACGTCGTAGCCAGGTATGTATATCTTATTTCCAGGGCATAAATGTGTTTCTGTTAACAGCATAATGTCGATAGAGTTCGCATCGAGGAAAAGTAAAAGCTCTTCCTTGTTCCTGGCGATACCTCGCGCGTTCCATAATGCGATTTTTGTTTGGATCATTTTGATAAAAGTTTTTGCACCAATTCGCGGAAGGCTTTGTTAGCTTCCATCGAATCTTGGAATAAAACACATTTGGTCCATTCTCCTATTAATATCTTGAATAGGTTTTTCCAAGGCACTAAACTTTTTGGAGAGACATTGGTCTTCGCCAACATCATTTGCACGTGACAAATTTGGTGTTGTTTTCCTATTAAAGTGTTTTCGGGTGTCAATACGCGTGGCATCAGCATACGAATAGCCATTTTTAACTAGAGCTTCAGGGATGAACTCCACATTGGTACTCTCTATATTGTTATGCACGGTTCGTGGAAGACCGTCACTAGGTAACCTTACCGCTGGCTTTAACTTTTGGCTAAGTCAAATCTTACTTTGCCGCCCTTGAACGTAGATATATGATCTTCACCACAGTTGGCACACACGTTGCTGTCACTCGAACGTAACTCACAAGAAGCTGAGCCAGTAAGGTGCGCGCCTGAACATTTACCGCAAACTGGCCTTTTAAGGCAGTAGTTTCGAGTATGTCCAAAATTTTGGCATCTGTAGCACTGCACCAGCTCTTTGTTATGGTTTGCCCTTATAATGGTAAGCCTGTGCCTACCAATTTGATTAATTTTTAGTGCCTCCACCGAATTGGGAGACTGTTTAATATTGACGTAGAACATATTTTGCCTGGTTTTGGCATTGTTTATTACATCAGCATCTTCCTCTTTGGTAGGGATATTACCCCAATCAGGTTTTCTTAGGCAATATATACTGAGCACCTCAAACCCTCTGTCGGAGAGGGTACGTTCAATTACATCCTTGGGAACATTAGGGTGTATATCTTTCAACACCAATCTGAAGGGCTTGTTTTCCCTCAGTTGGTGATGCCAAAACTCACAGTTTTGCTGCGTTAATATGTTCACCACAGCTCTAAATGTTCCAGCGAATTTATGGCAATTGGAATGTGCAGTCTTTAGCAAAAGCTGCAGCTATTGCTACGCTTATTTTGGACATAGCTTCACCCGAGGTTAGAGCCGAGCATTTATAGTCCGAAGTAGTAGTTGTTGTAGTATATGTTGACGTGCAGCCTACAGTTGAAAATGTTAATGTGGTAGTTGTAGTGGTCGAAGTTGCCATACAACTGCTAAACAGACCAAAATAATTTGTACTGCATTTCTGCAACTCGCCGGCAAGAGTTGCGCGAAGTTCAGACGGCGAAGCACCGGCTATTGGCCTCATTTTCTCAAAGTTCGGCAGCTTATGTCTAAGCTGTAAGTGAGAAAGCCTGTTCTCATCCATACCATGGCAAAAACAAACAATATTTATAACTAAATATTACGATTATCTGACGCTCAAAACAATAGTCTTCGTCAATCAACAAATAAATTTTTTTTTGATAATCAGTTTGTGAAACCTGTTAGGTCGTTAGGTCGACGGTGTCACGAGGGTCTTAGCTTTTTCCAAAAGGCAAGATAATAGTAAAACGAAATGCAAGCACTAATTATTGTATTTCCATAAACAAAAACCGACACCACTATCGCGATGTCTAAAAATACATCGTGCGCGTAAACCGTCACACGGTGTGCGCAACGCCTTTGCAGAAAACAAATTATGCACTCACAAAAAGAATTTAATTAAACACTGTGCACGAAAGACAACCTTCACTGTTGAATGCAGACACGAGACTGGAAGCCACGAAGCATTTCTTGAATTATGTATAATGTTGTACATGAACGGTAGGCTATACTTTTTTAATGCGATTTTCAAGAAAAAAATTGTATGGAATTGTTTGACTTCTCCTTTTTTGAGGGCGAGGTTGTGTTCCACTCCCACTTTTATCAAAAATATTGCCTAGTGGTATGTAGAACCTTACGCAAAAAAACCGTACCCGAAAAATCTGACTTTATGTATGAGTTATTAATTTATTACACAAATAGTGGTAAAATTACCCATAGTTCACTGCCGCAACAAGCGTAAAAAGTTTCGTACGTTTTTTAGTTTATTCTGCTACTCTTCTCCTTCGTATTTGTGTTTGTGAGTTGCTTGCAACTCTGTTCAGAACGCATAAAAGTTTTGCGGACTTCGTTCCGTTTTTTTTTTCTTGTATATGATATTAACTCTGATTGGGCCAAGAGACAGGCAAAACCACGAACAAAATTTCTCATTTGCTGTTTACTCTCAGAGTATAATCTTTGAACGCACCACATACAAGAAAGGGCAAAGCAACGTTTGCCGAGGCCACTAGTTTGCTAATAAAATGTCATGTATTATATACGAAATTCGATGCGCTTCAAATTTTTCGTTCGGCTTGGCAATTAAGCAGTGAGCAAAAATATATTTACCACGGACTTTGAGCATTGAACACCCACGCGCCAGTAAACTTATTGATCAGTTAGCAATGACGCTAAAGATAACGATTGTGATGATGGGATCCTGCATGTGAAACGTTTTCAATATTTGTGCCTACGCAGACACTGTAACACAGTATGTTGCACACATGTCTGTCGGCGTATCTGGCTGGTGATATTGTTATTTTTATCCCTCACCAGTTATCTATTTGAATATAAAATGTATGTCATATATTCAATGAGAAAAAATATGTAAGCACTTCAATCACTCGACACCCTTAACGAATTTCAATTAGAGTCATGTCCAGGGAATGATGTAGACGCACAATGATTTCCAACAGCAGTCATTCAATCACTTTAATTGAACGTCAACCAATCAGTAAGTCCGTCCCTCCTATCGCCCATTCTTTAATCAGTTTTCGTGTCATTTGCATCTGTATAGTGCTTGAATGGATTTATTTATTTATTATTTGAAGTGAAACTTCTAAGGGCGCATTGGCAGTAAACATTTTCAATATTTCGGTGACGTAATGGCGGGTTCTACCACAGAGATTTTATTTTATTATTTCCCAAAAGAAGAGTACATTGTCTATTTTAAGATATAAATCGACTATTGTTCAGATTAATATTTAGAACAAGTGGATGAATTTTAACTTCTACAATCAGTTTGCAAAAATAGTGTTTTGACTGGATTTTTACATGAATAAATTAATTTTAATAATAAATAAACAATTAAACAATGAACAATTAGTAAATAATATAATGTGTGTCATGTGAGGTCCACTGCGCTCACCATTTGTAGGCTTCGTTTACTAGTTAGTTCTTCTTCTGATAATATATTCACACCATCGTTCGAATGATGGGAAAGTTTGGTTTGGTATTTTATGCTTAGTTTGATTAGTCGTAATTCATAGGTCTCGATGAAGGTCCATATTCGCAATATACCATTGGGCTTTTGTGATGGTGCGAATAATTTTAGAATGTTGCCTCTGGATTAACTTTATATTTGATTTTTTTGCAACTTCCCATATTTCAGATCCATATGTCCAAATTGGTTTAATAATTGTCTTATAGATTAAGAGCTTGTTTTCAAGTGAAATGTTTGAGTTTGGATTAAGCAGCCAGTATTGTTGTCTTGCTTTCATTTTGATTTGGTTACGTCGTCCATGTCAATGTTTATATGGATTAGTGTGAATCTAGTCTTAGTAGTGTATATAACTTATATTGTCTTGTTTTTATTTATTTTAATATGCCATTTCCTAAGCCAGCCAAGTGTTTCATTTAAGTCTGCTTGCAACATGGATGTGGCAGTATTTATGCTTTTATGAGCACTTTTATTGTGTCATTGGCGAAAGTTGCAATCATCAACGCATCGTGAGTGGGATATGATAAGTCTACTGTGTATAGTGTATATAATAATGGTCCTAGCATACTTACCTGTGGAACTCCTGATTTTATTTTTCTAAGGGTTGAGTATTCGTCTGAGTATTTTGTAAAGAAGTATCTACCTTTGATATATGATATTAACAGATGGCCTATGTTTTGTGGGAATACATTGTTTAGTTTCCAGTTTTCTTCGACAACCCAATTGGTGATTAGGAGTGGTGTGGCTACGTTCTAGTAGTGGCAATTGTATACTTCTTAATATCTTCTCGACGACTTTTGAATGCAGAGAAAGTAGACTAATTTGTCTGTAAGAATCTCTACATGAACGTAGCTTTAAAGATGTTTCTTATATATTCAATAGCTTTCACAGGTAGTTCTCTCAGGATTTTCCCATTTATTTTGTCATATGCTGGGGTCTTTTTTCCTTTATGTCATTCTTAATACATTTGGGTATCTCTCTTATGGTGGTCTTTTCATATTTTAGACGTTCTGACCTTCTGCTAAAAATTGTGTTCAGCTGTGGATCATCTGAGTTGGTGGCGACTTCTCCAAATACGCTTTCGAAGAAGTCAGCTAATACTTTAACTTTGTCCAAGTTCGTCTTTGCCCATAACCCGTTTTCCATTTTTAGAGAAGCCTGATGATTACTTTTATTTGTCCATCCTTTAGTAGCTTTCCATAAAGAGTAGTGCGTTTGACTCGTGGGCGTTAATCTCTTCAGATATGAGGTTAATTGTTTGTTTTTTTAATAAGTGAATTATTTTTTAACCTCGTTTGTTGCCTTGTTGTACTGTCTTTTTGCGTCAGGGTATCTTGTGGTTGACCAGGTTTTCCGTAGTATAAATTTTTTATTTAATAGTCGCCGTAGTTGAGGTTGTGTGTAGAGTGTCCAATTTTGCTGCTTCTGTTTTGGTGTGGATTGTATGACTGCTTTCATAATGGTGTCGTTCAGGAATACTAACGCTGATTCGATGTCCTCATATGATTTAAGAGAAATGTGGGTCATTAAATTAATGTCAATGTAATCCTTATAATTATGCCAGTCAGTTCTGTTGTTATATAAAAGTCTATTTGCATGTGTAGGCGTGACGTGCGTATTATAAATTAATTCTATAGGGTTGTGGTCTAATGGGAGTTTGAATCGGGATAAGATTTTACATTTCCGAATGTTCTTTGTGATGAAAAAATCTATCAAGTCAGGTGTTTTATTAATGTCTGTTGTCCAATAAGTTGGTTCGCCTGTACTTCAGTGTTTAGAGTGTGAGAACTGCATAGTGTTGAAGAGATTTTTGCCTTTTTAGTTCGTTAGCCTCTATCCTCACATAGTGTGTTTCGCGTTCTAATAACCTGCAATGAAGCGTTGTCCAAGAGAGTTGAGGAAGTTCTTATATTCTGTGTGTGTAATATTATGCTTTGGTGGGCTATATACAGCAGATATTGTTAGCGGTCTACGAGATCATTAATTTGAATGTTCGTTGCTTGTATGTAGTTATGCTGATAAGGCTCAAGCTCGTCTTGCTTTATGCAATGCTTAAGAATTATGGCTGTTCCACCTTGCGCTGTGCCATCGGGGTGGTTCGTGGTATATACTTTGTACCCTCTAACTTGTATAAAGAGTTTGCTTGTATAATGTGTCTCCGAGATTAGGGCAATTTCAACGCTCTTGTCAGGAAAAAGTGTTTGAAATTCGTCAATACAGTTTTTCAGTCCGTTTACATTCCAAGTTATAATCCTTAATTTAGTTTCCATTTTGTTTGTCCATCTTCGATATGAGGATTGTTATGACGTTTATTATATTTGTGACTTGTTGGAATAATTGTTTCATCATTTCAGTAATGCCAGTATTTATGTCAATGTGTCTACTTCCGTATTCATTGGATGGATTCGTGAGTTGTTCCTTCTTATTCTTTTCTCAATTTTTTGTGTCATTCTTATTATTAGTTACTTGAGCGTACTATAAAGTTTTGAGTCTCGATTGGAGCTACTGCTACTGTTTCAGCCGGGACTTGGTGGCTATTTTCTCTAAGGGAGTGAAATCTTTTTACTTTCAATGCCTTGTATATCTCGCAATCTTTGTAATATCCATGTGTGTGCAGCACCGCGCAAGGCACATTTTATTTGACCGTTGGATTAAATTTTGCAGTCGATTGTTTTGTGTTTACCGGTGCATTTGACGGAGGTCAGATCTCTGGTGCAAAATTTCCCGTGTGGCCGTTTTAAAATTTGAGCATTGCGATGTTATGCATTTATGGTGTGGGGGCTCAAAAATTATTTTCGTGCAGAGTAGTGTGTATATGTTATAAATATCTTTGTTGTTTTTTTTGTTTTTGAGTTCAATGAAGAGTAATGGATGGGGTTTGTTCGTGACTTTTGTTGTACATTGTGGGTGTGTATGACTTCATGCCCTAGGTCGAGAAGCTCAGTTTTTATTTCATTAATGTAAGTGGTGTTGTGCATATTCCTGAGCACTATTTTAAATTCACGTTCTTCCTTCGGTTTGAACGTGTAGTATTTCACGCTGTGCTCTTGCAGCATCTTAGTAACTGTGGAGTAACTGGAAAAATCTATTGTTTGTATTCGCACCTCCTTATTCTGCAGCGTTTTTAAAATGTAATTATGTTTAATTACATTTTTTAGAGCATTGCTAAGAACGCTAATTTGTTCGACGTCTTTAACATATATTGGCGGTGGCTTAACCGATTTGATATTTTTTTGTGCAGGCAAATTTGTTGCATTGGAAGCACTTTCCGCACCACTATTCGCTTGACTGTCGTCGTCTTGAGAGGGAAGAGTTAACCTGTTGGTTATGATTGGTGCGCTTACCCAGTATTGTTGCAGTATTGTTTGCGTTCCGTTACATTGTTTGTTATCTTGTTTTTGCTTGTGTTTTTCAAAGAGTATATAAGATATAGAGGTTCTACTTTTTCCTTAAACTTTGTTCTCCTATTACTCTTCCCTTTTGTAGAGCTTCTTATTTGCAGCATGATCCATTCTATGTCTTATGAAATTCTTTTAATACCCACTTTGCGTGTGCTGCTCCTTCCACCTTCTTATGTAATAAAAACTAAATTGTTGACATCATTGAATTAATGCATAACTTATTTTCTATACTGGTAACCTAAATTGTTCCTCCTTGTTTAATAGTCTATGTTATTGTAGGTATTGAATTCTAAATTTAATATTAGCTTTAGTTTAACTTTGCATGCTGATTATGTTAATGGCTGATGATGTTTTTATCTGTAGCCAAATATTTAGTACGTAGACATTAGCTTTGGTAGCGCATGATAACCAAAGATATTAGCAATCAAAACAAGCTGAGCCCAGTCTATGTGACTGGGTGAATTTTGATGCCACCTGGGCCTGCCCCATGTGAGATCAGTGTGTGGTCATTGCGTACCTACTAAGTCGATAAAAAAAAAATAAATAAAAAAAGATTCGAACATCGTCAAAATACTTAGTGCGCCGTTTTCGGTGTTATTTCTGTAATTGTAGATTTTTATGCGCTGTTTGAATTATGTATAGTAACATATTTCTGTTGTGCCACTTGAGGTGAATAGTAAAGAAACAAACAAAATCACTGCTATACTCAACCTAGCGAGCCTCAATTATACTGAGCAATTAGTTATTAAAAATAACTTCAAAATAAATATTGGTTGATCCTGGTTGATCAGGCTCTTGCAGCATCTATTAGCGTCTTAGCTACTGGCACCCCAACCAATAACACGCTGCTACTGACACGCTGCACAATCACAGCGCCCATCATGTCTAGACTTCAGCCTATACAGACACATTCCGAACTGCCAACTACTGTAATAGTACTATAAACAGAGAAGAGTAGACTTCGTAAAATATTCCAACGTTCTCGTGACCCAGAAGACTGGTTATACTGGTTATACTGGTTATAGTGGCGATTTTCAACGCCATAATGAGTTCACAGCATTACCCCACAGCCTGGAAGTCAGTAATTGTCTCCATGGTCCATAAGCTTGAGAAATCGGAGGATGACCCCGAATACTATAGACCTATCAGTCTCCTGCCTTGCTTATCAAAGGCCCAGTCGTATGGGTACGACTGGTTGGTGTCAAATTAGCTGAAATAGCCAAGGAAAGAAATCTTATTCCCAACCACCAATTCGGATTTCGAGCGGGGCATGGTACCGTGGAGCAGCTCCACAGAACCACCCACCACATAATAAAGTCGTTTGACAGGAAGAAGTTCTGTAATGCGGTACTCCTAAATGTCGCTCAGGCATTTGATCGCGTACGCCACCAAGGGCTGCTGCAGAAAGTGAAATCCTCCCTCCCTTCGACGTTCTTTGCTCTGATACGAACCTACGTGGGTGATCGATCCCACATGGTCAAAGTGCGAGCGACGCTGTGTCGGCCTCATCCTGTAGGGGTAGGTGTTCCTCAGGGAAGTATGCTGGGATCTTTCCAATACTCACTATTTGCTGCTGACATGCCAATGCCTGATGATACAGCCCTCTGAATACCGCCAAGGTCCTTGTTTATGGCGTCATATTCGGATGATGTTTGTGTCATGGTGAGCAACTTTTCCAGCGCTACCAGCGCCCTTGTCCTACAGAATTATTTGAACAAGCTGACAGAATGGGCACGGAGGTGGAATATCCTCCACCCATTTCGGTCAACGGTGTGATGTTGGAACTCAAAACTGAATCAAAGTACTTAGGGCTAATCCTGGACAAACGACACAAATTTCGGTGACACATACAAGTCACAGTAGCGACCTGGAGATGCAGACTGAGTCATCTCCATTGGTTGTTAGGTAGCAGAAGCCGACTGTCCTTGCAGAGCAAAAGAACGGTCTACAATATGGTCGATATGGCGATACGGCATACAAATATGCGGAACGGCGTCTGGGACTCACCCAAAAAACTTTAAAGGTTTCAGAATTATGCTCTATGCATAATCACTGGCTGTCCTTGGTACGGCAGGAATAGCCGTGTACACTATGATTTCAACATAGCCCTAGTTGAGGACGAAATAAATCTACACAAAAGTAGATATAACACCAGATTAAGAAATCACGCAAAGAGATTGGCTAGGAAACTTGTCCACTCCTCAACTATACATCAGCTAAAAAGACGGCATTTCAGACAACTACTGTCATAATCTTAAGATATAAATTCTGTATATTAATATTATTACTAGTTATATACCTAACCTTAAGATTTATATGTGTAAATAATTCTGTATATAATTGTTATTAAGTAGTAGCTATATACCTGGCGATTTTAAGTATACGAGCTGCCTAATGGGGTGTCTGTCCCCTGATCGGAAGCAGGAATACAATTTTACAAAATTTTAGTAAATAAAAAATTAAAACCCCATTTGTATTTTGATGTATTGATATTGGTGTGGGAATGATAGCGATAAAGTAACATGTATTGGTTTGGCGCAGGTGCTGATTGCGTTGACTTGGATTTCTTTCCATGGTGGGTAAAGTAAGGTAAGGTTTTTTGTTTGTTATTTTTGGTATAACTGGATAGGTGATAAATAGATACCACCTCAATAGCAGGGGGTAAGCTTAGTACGTTGGTGCTTCAAACAGGAACTCTATGCAGCCCATACATAATAACTTAAAATGCATGTAGTACGTTATAAGTAATAAAGTACTATTTTTTGTGATAGGTATGTCGAAAAATTTAAGTTGAATAAAGCTTATTCTACCTTTACTATCAGGCAAACAGAAAAAACAGCACGAAACTGCAAGTGTTCCATGTGAAAATGAAATTAAAACAGCTGCGCATTGATAATATCAGGAAAGACAAAGAAATAAATTTTGAAACATTTTGACCACGCAACAACAAAGGAAAAATATATGCCTGTATGAATGAATATGTAAATAAAACAAAGTTTGATTTTAGTTACATTATTTATTTTAACCACTCATGAGCAGCAGAACAGCTTGCTCCCACGAGTCGGAGTTTTGAACTGACTCAACCGTTCTCCTGCTAGAGTTAATGTTTCATATAGATGGCCTGTATCGATTTGATTCTGTTTTACACTTCCAATTATTATATTGACAGTGTCGGGTAACCTATTGGTTTGATCCTCAATTTTCGTGTCAGGTAATTATCTATTTTCTGAGTTTAGTCCGGTGTCCCGGCCACCACCTTCAGCGCGGAGTATGAATAATTAGCCCGTCTATCTTATAGTGTCTTTGTGAACCGCTCGCCCTTTAATTAGAACTGTGGTTCCTAAAGTCTTCACCAAGTCTTCGATTGCTTTTTACATTGACCCGTTCTCCTACTTCAAATATGCTTTCCGTCTCAATGGGTTAATCCGATTCAGCTGTTGTTGTTGTGCCTTTTCGAGTAAAAAAAACCACCCTTTAGCTCAGGGTAATTCCCATTATATATTTCAATCGGATTTTTTTTTTGTTACCGAGTGCACTGATCTCTTATATTCAATTGTCGCTTGTAGAAATAGGTCGACCACAACTTCGATTTTCCTTTCTTGTTTCAAGCATCTAGCAATTTCTGTGATTGTACAGTGTAGACGCTTTATCTGACCATTTGGTGTGCTGTGCAATGGTGGAGCGTTTACAACGTCCACTAGACTGTCGTTTTCCTTAAAGGAGATGATATGGCGAGTTTTCTCGCCTAACAGAATGAAACCTCGTATCAAGGGAAATTGTGCGTACTCCAGAATAATCTGATTTTTGAAGCAATTAATTGGCTTATCGGTAGTTTCTATGGTGAAACCCAATGATGCCTCACTATAAATTGTGGCAGCATCAGATTGAATTTCTGCTTCAAGTTCATGAATTGGTTGTCGCGAAAGCACATCGGCGAATCGGTTCTCTTTGCCTGGTTTATAGAAGATTTAAGCATTATGCTCATCAACGAAGACTTTCCAATTTGGATTTTTGTCCGAGACCTCTAAGATCAGTGGATGGTGATCTGTGAAGATCCTTAAGTCTTTAATACAATACAGATAGTACCTCACATTCTTCAATGCCCAAACTATGGCTAATAGTTCTTCTCATTCGTTGCGAATTTTGTCTCTCTCTCCTTCAGAGTTCGAGATATCATGGTTTACCATTTTGGGATAGTACTGCACCTAGCCCCTTTTTGAAGCGACCGTCGTTAGATCGAACGGCTTCTTGAAGTCAGGTTACTGGAGCATGACGTCTTCTGACGGCAATATCTTTGTCAGTCTCTGAAATGCATCAGAAATGCGTTCTATTTCCCCGAACGTAATTTTTACTTTCTTTAATCGATAGCGGTTTCACTATTGATGCCAAATCCCTGACGAAGCATCTGTTGTAGCTTGGTAAGCCGAGAAATCACCTAAGCTCGAACAATGTGGTAGGTTCGAGGAAGTTCTGAATGGCTTTCACCTTTTCAGGACTCGTTCGTGTGCCCTCTCTACCCACAATGAAACTAAGGTATTCTATTTCTTCTTTGAAAAACTGCGATTTCTCATTTGATACCCTAATATTTTTGCGTCATATAGGATTTTTAATACCCAATCGATATGCTCTACGTAATCTTGCTCATTTTCTGAGAAGCTGACGTTATCTACGTAAACATAGCAGAATCTGCTAATTTGGCCAAGTAGTACATCATCTCGGGCCCTCTGGAATATACTTAGGGCATTTTTCAGCCTGAAAGGGTATAGACAGAATTTCCCCCCATTCACTGAAAATGTTCATTCATTGATGATGCTAACCCTGTCGTAGGTCATGATTGTCTTGTTTGTAAGTAGTGTCAGTTTTCGTTCTACTTCATCATAGTACTGCAACACTGTCCCGTTGCCTTGTCGCAAGGTTAATAACTCCTACTCAATCAGATAAATCGGACGTATGTCTGAATAGGTGAAGTCTAACCTGTCGATTATAGCCCTAAAATGTAGCACTGTATTAAAGGATGCCAGTACCATGTCTGCTGGACCCCTTATTTTGTTCCTGATTATAGCTACTGCCTGATAATGACGGGAGCTGACCCGGTAGTTTCCAAAAACTTTGTACACAGTATGTGCGGCCTGTCGCCATGACACATACGTATCTTATTTGCCATTGAATTCTTGCAGTAACTAGACTATGTCTAGTGGCTCTTCCTGCCTGCTACAATTTCTACATATTGTACACTTCTATTGTCGGTTGCTGCACTATCAACTCTTTCACTCAATCTTGTTAACTTTTGTTCGAAATGTTTTTTTTGTATCGCTAACCCGTTGCTAACTGAGCTTTCGATTAATGTTCTAAGCTGATCTGGACTTAATGCCATTGTTTCAGTTTTCTATTCTACCACTATGTTTCTAAATTTGTTGGTTAATCTCTCTAACTTCTCAACACTCATAAACCCACACAGAATTTCTTAAAACTTTTTAATCACTTCATTTTATTTTCTAACACCAACGAAATAAACAAGCACTCTACTTACAGTTTCATTTTATCACTCATGTTGGATACTTCTTGATTTATCTGTCTGGCTGTTGATGGATACCGTTGAGTTTCTCTACCTGATTGATGATTTTTCATGTCCTGTTTGACGTCTCCAGTTCTTAGTTTTGCAGCAGCACCACGTTGTGCGCCAATTAACCAAAGTTTGATTTTAGTTACATTATTTATTTTCAATTCAATTTCAATTTTATTAGCCATGATTTCATATTACATAGTTTGTACATCTTTATATAGAGTATAATTTAAACCGAAACTTTACTACTAAGAAGGAAGAATTTATTTAAACTAATATTATAGCTATGTGCAATATTTAATGATTATAGGGAAAATCGGAAAAAACCTTACATAAGGTTTATACAACTTATCCTAGGGACTAGAACTATAAAGTCGGTACTTAGAAAGGCTAATATTTAAATTACCTCGTAAAGAACCGATCAACACGTTACGTGAGATATTTGATTTCGAGTATTAAAGTCAGTTATATCTTGAGAGCTTTTTACGTTTATCATGCAGATATCAGACCTTTCATGTAGTTGAGATGTAGGGTATTAAATTGGCAGATTTAAAATCATTTTTAATAATTTATTTTTCGCCTTTTGAAGTTTTTTACGGTGACTAGCAGCACAGTCACCACAGACTTCCGACCCATATAGCATAATGGGAACAAAAATTGATTTATAAATTGTTAGTATGTTTCCAAATGACAATTGTGATTTCTTATTGAGAAATGGATATAAGATACGTGTGGTGGCATTTATTTTATCTTATGTCCTACTGATATGGCAACCAAAAGTTAATTTGGTATCCAGGAATAAGCCGAGGTAATTAATGTCTGTTTGCCATCCAACAAAGTTTAGGTTAAGAAGTGGGTTTGAGTCAGGCAAATTGCAGGCTTTACGCTTGCGGGAGAAGAATATTGCACTGGTTTTGTGGACATTAACTTTAATTTTCCATTTGTAGAAATAGTTAGCAAGTGAGTTGAAGTCTGACTCCAGATTACTCTTAATTTCCCTGTAGCTAGAGCCGGAGCAATAGAGAGCAGTGTCATCAGCAAAAATTAAGGTATTACAGTGGTCAAGCGTTGGGATGTCGTGTGTGTAGAGGTTATAAAGAGTAGGACCTAAAACAGAACCATGAGGGACGCCTGCAGTGATTAGTTTATTTTTACATCTAACACCGTCCATTTCAACCAAGAAATATCTGTCGGATAAGAAGCTGGTTATTATGTTAACTATGTGTGAAGGGGCGCCAGAGTTTTTTAGCTTATAAAGTAGGCCCTTGTGCAACACAGTGTCGAAACATCTAAAGCAATCAGACCGACAGATTTTTTACAGTTTAGCTCTTCCTTGACAAAATGCTTAATTCTCATTAACGGATGAATAGGGCTAAGTTTTGCTCTAAAACCAAACTGTGTTGGCGGAAGTTACGTTTTTATTTAGCAGAATATCTTTTATTTGGATATGACTATTTAGCTTAGCTTTTCAAATACGCTAGAATATTTTTAAGAACCCGCATAATAAACTGATAGGGGATAGTTTTCTGGATTATCAGGGGGTTTGCCTCGTTTTTGGGATTGCTACTATTTTAGCCATTTTCCATTTGCGTGGAAAATACGCGATGGACAGACTCTTGTTGAAAACTAAATCCAATTAGTTGAAACTGCATTGGGGAACATGTTTTAGACAGATATTAGGAATATTGTCCGGGCCTTGGGCTTTTTGGTTTTAAGGGAATGAACAACGTGTTTAACGTCCGCACTCGTAATTTCTTCACGGTTTGTAAGTTCATCAGTTGACTGAGAAGTGAGTGAGTTGTTAACGAGTGCAATAGTGACTCAGTCAGAAAAGGAATCTGTTAGATGATTCTTTTTGAAATAAGCTGTGAACTTTATTATTATGCTAGAAACTTGGAACGAATTGCTTTTTATTCTTTATTAATTTGGTGATTTTCCAAAAAGGTTGGGAGTGGTGTCCAGACCTGATAATTTTTTGTTCCAGGTGGCATTGTTGTGAGCAAACATTGCAGATTTTATTTCTCGATTGATATAATTTAATTTGTCTTTAAAGATGAGTAACCTATAACGTATCCAGTGCCTTTGAACCAGGTTCCTTATTTTGATGAGCTGCTTAATGTTGTCGGGGATGGTGGGCGTAAAGTTGACGTTTTTTTCAATTTTGGGAACAGTTAGGTTTATTGCGTCACATGCACTGGACGTCATGAGATCTACTGTGAACTGGACGTCATGAGATCCGCTTGTACTGCCTCCAGTTTGCTTTTGAGAATTGGTATAATTTGGTAATTGAATTATTTATGGAAAAACCCACCAATCTTTTCTGCATGGAAAGCTCATATAAAGTGTTGCCCCAGCAATTGGCTCTGAGACAGATCCATTGGCGGTGTCGACATTTGAGATCTACGCCAAGTACGCAGGTGCCCTCAATGCATTGAAACTTAAGCAAGTGAGCGTGAAAAGCTTCTCTCTTGTACCTAGTGTCAATAATTTGTTTACAGAAATTTTGCAAATATTTCGCAGTAGAAAAACCTTTAAAGTGTTACCGTAACAACTTCTAGCTCTATACCAATATTTTCTATTAGATGAGTAAGTATTTCAACTTTATGTTTGTGTTTGATTTCGATTTTTATAATAATGGCTACGCCTCCTCCCCTAGTACTGCGCCTATCATTTATATAAATTGTGAATCCCGGTACACTAAACCTATCGTTAATACTTAACCAAGTTTCGCATAAAAGCAGATCTACATGATTTTCGCATAAAAAGTTTAAAAATTTTAATCACTTACTGTTTACGGCACGCGCATTCCATGACATGAAATTAAAATGATTGTTGGGTCAAAACAAAAATTAACTTAAATATATTATTAAACTATATAGTCATTATAATTTAAACTACCCACGCACCAAGTGGAAGGATAATATAATATAAATTGTTTGCTGTTTCATGCATATAATGAATATAAATTGTCTGCGAGCAAGCAACGAGATAACGCACAAACTTTGCTTTGCCTTGGATTTGAGTAATTTTCTTTTTTGCCACACCGCCCGCTTTCTAAAGTTTCATGCGGTCAAGAAAAACGCTTGTTGATACAACGTTTTGGCGCCCAACGTGAGGCTTTATGAAAATTAAGATTATTTTCGCAGTCAATAGTAATCTTCGTCATCGCTAGTCGCCCATTACGGGACTCTACATTACCCTTGGAGCAGTTCATCATGATCATCATCGTCATCAGTCGCCCGCTACGGGACTCCCTATAGCTGTTGGAATAGTCCATCGTCGTCATAGTCGTCGCCAGTTCGCTGTTACGGAACTTCCACGTTTCCATCTACACACCCCTTACGCTCGTCGACACTAAATTCCACACTTAGAATTAGCTCTTTTGAGTATCTACATATATTCTCATTCTCACTCATAGTACATACATACATATTTATTACATCGCTCATACTGGAATTCTTCCGTTGCTAATATCGCAACCAGCTTCGCCAATTTACCGTTACGGTTGGCCCTTCGGTCAAACATTGCGCTAAATCACAAGAATAAGCTGTATTTCTCGCTTCGCCGTTGTTGTTGTTTGCGATCACCGTTATAAGAGCATTGCACTGTGCATGCAACATTGAAACAAAAGGATAGTTAACACACATATGGTTTTTTGCACTTTGGCATATCGGTTAAAAACTTGTACCCGATTATTATATTAATACAACGTGCAAATGTTAAGCTCAATATATCGAGGGTAAAGGCCGTTGTTGACGGCCTGGCAAGATGGAATCTTGCTGTCTCCATTGGAACTACAATGTCGTCTTGTTATATTGGATTCCTATTTCAAGCAAGCATTGGCCATACAAATGGAAATCAAAAACTTGGATCCGACAAATGTCGGTCGAGCTGATTTAGAATATAAGAATGACCACAAATAATCAGTTTGGGGAGAATCGACATAACACCATTGTAGATTACACACTCGCTCACTCATCTTTCAACATTTAATCGTCCAAATTGGCACGCTTTTCATTACCAAGTTTCGATGGGAAACACGCCGATTATAAAAATATTATTTCTTCCTTTAACGAAATCATCGGGCGTGAGTACAATCTATCGAACACTAAAAAAATTTAACCATTCGTTAAACTGCTCGAAGAGTCCGGCAATAGATACAGTTAAACATTTTAAATAACCGCTGAGAACTATCCATAGGCACTAAAACGGCTTAAGGAGCGCTTTGATAATCCCACTCTCATTTTTTTAGAAACAATCGCTGCACTGTTTCAACTCCATTCAGTCGAAAAATCTGAAAGTGAACAGCTACAGAATCTGATTGACAGGGCATGGGCAATGTACAGTTCATTCTCATCAACTATCAACTAGAAATGATATAGCACAAGCAATGCTCATTTATATATATATATATACAAATGCGACCAATGGACTCGGAAGAAATAGAACGAATCACTCGACTTCGAAAAACTTCCCACTTGGTCACAGTGCTTTAATATGTTGGAGCGTCACTGTCAATTCCTACAATCAAGTAGCACTTCTTCGCTAGGCCTCATGAAGTACATTAGCTGCTCAGGTGCTACAAAACCAATGTCATTCACACTAAACAAGTCATCGTGCGTACTTTGTGCTAGTATTAAGCATAACATCAATGCATGCTCACAATTCAAACAAATGGGCAGTATGGCTCCTTTCAGTGTCGTCAAGACGTTCGCATTATGCATCAATTGATTACGAAAAGGTCACCGGATGACACAATGTCCATCAAACCATCGCTGTCGTACATGGAATCTCGTTCATCATACATTGGGCGCAATCAGCAGGATTCATCACTCAAAATTTTCTCTGACTTAATAATCGATTGCTGGTTTGTCCCTGCTGAACGCAATGATGCTAGATTTGTAAAATTACGGCGTTCAGCTACTTCGCAAATGTCTTTTTCATTTCTGCGTCTATATACATTACATTTCACTTTCCAAGCAACTAATAACAATACTCAAATTATTTACTTTTTGTCTTTACATTGTATACAAACATCTGATTGAAATGTGATGACTTGGTTATCAAAGTATTTTTGTGATGAATTTGTAGCCATCGCAATTACTAAATTTTTATCGAAATTGTGAATTAGGCATTCACAATGAGCGAAAAGCATCAAAAAAGGTCATCAAACACTTCTGCTGGACGCGCCCATTGCTTCACGGAACATCGCAATCTACTTCGTCACCATAACCGCTTCAGTATGAAGCAGTTACACATTTGCACACTGAACACACAGGTCATGGACTCTTCAGGTTCGTATAGACTTGGTAGAGTATTATTGGATTCGTGCTCTCAAGTAAATTTTATTACTAATGATTTTGCTCAAAAACTACATTTTCGTTGAAATATAACAACGAAATTAAGAGTACCGGACACTCGCTTACGAATATCACATCTTGTACCACAACAACAGTCAAATCACGAGCATATCGTCTTTCAAACGATCGATTCAGTTTTGCATCACGTCACATATGGCTTATCAGCCTGATGCTGGTATCGACATTTCTTCTTGGAACCTGCCAAGCAATACACCATTAGCAGATGAGAAATTTAATCAGTCACTCCGCGTAGACTTATTGGTTGACACCGAAGTATTTTTTAGGTACTCTCTGTTGGCAGAATCAATCTCGGACCGAATCTTCCATTTTTCCAAAAGACCTTGTTCGGATGGGTTGTCACTGGGAAATACCATCAACATCGATACAAAAAATCTAATGCGTCTTTGCTATCTTGCTAGTGGTATGTAGAGAGGAATTTACAGAAGATATAGGAATTGGACGTCGTTGAGCCATGCACTGGCAAACAGAAGCCCGAACAGTTGTGAAGAACATTTCACAACATCCACACAACAGAATTCTGACGGATGCATTGTGGTTCGATTATCTTTTAAAGATGATCCAAACCGTCTCGGAGAATAATTTGATATTGCATGTCGTCGTTTTCTTTCTCAAGAGGGTTGACTTTTAGCGTCACCACAAGTCTACTCTCAATATAAATCCTTCATGGCAGAATATGAAGCACTTGGTCATATGATACCAGGCACAACACCGAATTTGTATGGACCACATTACTACATTCCTCAACATTGTGTGTTCAAACCCAGCAGCGTATCAACCAAGTTAAGGATCGTTTTTGACTCCTCTTGTCGCACATCTTCGCAAGTCTCCTTAAATAACCTACTTTAAGTAGGTCCTACTTTACAAAGCGATTTGTATATTTAATTGCTTCGTTTTGCAACTTCATTTGGCAATGACTGCAGACATCACAAAAATGTACAGGCAAGTTGCTGTGCATCCTGACGATAGCAAGTATCAATACATATTGTGGGGACCATCACCTGACGCAAACATTTGAACTCAACACTGACACATACGGAACTGCATCAGCACCTTACAGTACTTGACTATTCGCACTCTACACTACTTGGCAGAACAGTTCATTGCTGAAATTCCATTGGGTACTAGTGTCGTTAAGTCATCGTTCTATGTCGACGATCTACTTTGCAGAGCTGACGAATCTATGACATTACGAGCGATCAAGTTGTTGAGATTCTTGATCGAGGCCTATTTCCTATGGCACTCTAATCATCCACAATTCATGAGTGAAGATAGTCTGAAACAACTCTCTATCTCCGACGACTCAAGCACAAGCGCGCTCGCTGTGACCTGGAATCAACATCGCGATGTTTTCCGTTTTACATTTACACCTAAGCAACTAAATTCATAAAATAACAAAAAATAATAAAAAATATTTTATCAATTGTATCATCACTCACCGATCCTCTAGGATTACTCTCGCCACTCATCATAGTAGCAACATATTTCAGGAATTATGGCTGTTAAAACTAAACTTGGATGAGTCTGTTCCTCAGAACTTGCATCAAGCTTGGGCCAATGGTTTAGAAACACTCTCATCGCTCTCATAACTCGAAGTGCCTCGTTAGTGTCTACAATCAATCGCTAGCAACATACAGTTACACGGATTCTGTGACGCATCCATACGCGCATATAGTTGCTGTGTTTATGTGCGCACAAAGGACGCGTCTGGTAACGTATCAGTACAGTTGCACACTGCGAAGTCAAGGGTGGCACCCGTTAAAAAGCATTCGCTTCCGAGGCTTGAGCTCTGTGCAGCATATCTGCTAACTCATCTTTATGCTAAGATCAAGGTCATTTTTGCTGATAAAACCACAGCTGTATACTTATGGTCAGACTCTCAGATCGTATTACATTGGTTGCATCAACATTAAATCATACTGTCCACCTTTGTTGGTAATCGAGTATCCATACAGGAGTTTACAGCCCAAGCTCATTGGAGATTCGTACATACATATGACAATCCTGCAGACATTGTCTCTCGTGGCTGTTTAATTAACGACTTGCAGAAATTGGTTTACTGGGCCTAAGTTTTCGCGTGAAGCATCATCGAAGTGGCCAGATGAAAAATGCGCTATGGACATTGACATTAAGACAGTTGATTTCGAAAAACGGAAATGTATATTTATTATAAATGAAGAAAGCAACCACCTACTCAAATCGTTTGAAAAATTTAGCTCATACAATCATATTCTACGCATAACGGCGTGGATGTTTAGATTTGCAGTACTTTCTACGGGGAACCAACCTACAATTCAATCAACAATGTCCACTCATTACTAAGGAGCTTGATCATGCACTACATTGCATCATTTGGAACATTCAGAGACAATCATTCAGAGAAGATTTACGTTTGCTTGAAAGGGAAAAGCCATTTACCAGCCATTTGAAATTTCTCACACCCTTTTTAGACAATTCCACTGGCTTCGAACTACTTCCAACTACCATCGAATTTCCATAGATCGAACTTTTATAAGTCGAATATCTCCATGACTCGAATTGAATGATTTTATAGCGAAAAATTAATACAATATGTCCTCGATAACTGGAATATCCCCATAACTCGAACTTTTGTTATGGATTATGGTGATTCGACATTTGGAAGTTTGACTGTACGAGGAATACGCACAGTAGATAGAAACGAAAACAGCGAAGTTCGAGTCTCAATCGCGCAAAGCAAATTTCGTCATCCTTACTTTGTGTCGTGTTATTTTCTCTTCTTTCCTTGTGACCATCAAAGAAAAAAAAACAAATTTTCTTTTCCTTTTTATATTCGGGTTAGCGCAGCGGCTTGGATTTTGGTTTTCTGTCACTCTCACTTGGTCATTCGCTGTCTTCTTTCTTTGTCCTCCCTTATTATTAATAAATAAGAAAAAAACAAATGTAACACGTTTTGTTATTGCGTTGCAAAGTCATAATTTATTTCTTTCTTTCCTCATATTGGCTGAAGCTCAGCTTGTTTGATTGCTGTTTTTTCAGTTTGCCTGATAGTAAAGGTAGAATTATTCAACTTATATTTTTCGACATACCTAACACAAAAAATAATACTTTATTATTTATTACGTACTACATGAATTTTAAATTATTATGCATTGTCTGTATAGAGTTCGTGCTTGAAGCGCCAACGTACTAAACCTACCCCTTCCTATTGAGCTGGCACCTAATATATTTCCTACGACTTTTTTCGGCCTATCAACCATTTATCACTTATCTATCCATTTATACCAAAAAATAACAAACAAAAAAACCTGACTTTACTTTACCCACCATAGAACGAAATCCAAGTCAACGCAATCAGCACCTGCTTCAATACAACCAATACATGTTCCTTTTCGCTATCCTTCCCACAACAATATCAATACATTAAAATACAAATGGGTGACGGCAATTAAAATAACAAAAACAAAGGTGATATACAGAAATTCCTTTTCACGCTAATTCGTGCTAAGAACACAAAATTTAGCAAGACACAGCAAGAAGGGAACTGACTTCGGGTCAAGTCAGTCAAAAAAAAATGCGCGCGTTTAGTAGTTAGCAGAATTAGGTTGCTACACAGCGGCCTACAGTGGTATTTCAATGTTAGTAGCAGACAAATAACATAAGCTAATATCTTTTGATTATTTGAAAAAGGCTCAAAAAGCTCGTGCGAGAATTGTAACCTCTATATATTTCATTACCTTCGAGTCGTTCCGTTGTTGCTATTGCTGAGTAGAGCTTTTTTATAACTTTGAGTGTTGTTGTTGGTTTGGACATTTAGTGTAGAGTTATTTAACTGTTGTCTGTTTATGGAACTGTTAAGTGATGATTGGTTTGGATGAAGCGAAGAGGGAGAGAGGGAATATTTTAATTTTTTTTTGGAACGAAGTTCCGTTACGCGGCTTATGTTAGGAGTGAAATGACAGAAAAGTCAAAAACCGTAACAACATTTTTGTTGTATATTGTTGTATTTTTTGCTGCTGTTTGGTTTTGCTCTTTCGTTGTGCTCATGCAGAAAGCGCAAAACCAAACAGCAGCAACAACAACAACGGTAACAACAGCAAGACAACTGGCCGTAATTTCAAGTGTTCGCGTTTGCGAAGAGAGGGAGAGCGGGTTTCATTTCGATTGTGTGTGCACCCTACTCAACGCCGATCTTGAATATCAATTGGCATTCATGTCGCTTATGTTTGGCTCTCATATTTTATATAAATATATACATTATGAGCCTCAATTATGAATTATAATATGCTTCCAAAAGTGAAACTGCTCATATATATATGTTGTTCGATTCGCACAGGCTTTCATATAAATTAAAATCTAATAGCTAATCTAAGGGAAGTTAAGTTATAAGTTTGCATTTTCGGACATAATATTAATTGGTCAGCAAAGACAAATTATTTTTCCTAAAGAGAAGCGAGTCGAAGTGACGACGTTTTGTTGTGAAACATCTTTGGTTCCGACGCAATGATATATTTCATGCGCTTGTGAGTGCTAAGCACTCTCACACATTGTTTTCGTTATCTCTTTTTTCGCTGCTTTCTTTTATTGATGCATATTATTTATCATTTACAAACTCCACAGCAAGCATCTTCACAAATTTTTTTCACTGGTCCAGCAGGCGCTGCTAAAACTTTTGTCATTACTCATAATTATAACAGATTTACTGACACAGACGGCTTACGGTTAAAATAATTAACCAATAATCATAACGAAGAATTTGTGTGGTATAGATATTATATTTATTATAGATTGGCGGCAGTTACTACCGGTACGAGCAATATCAATATATAACTCTATTAGAAGACACATGGTTGGCCCCCATCTTTGACGAAAACTTAAATTTTATTAACTCAACCAAGTCAAGAGTTAGACTAATGCTGCATTTTCTAATTTGCTAACTAAAGAAATCTAATTGATAGAATCAAGGTTTTTTGTAAAAAGCGGATACTTAAAAAGATTGCCCTAATGGGATTTTGAAAAAGGAGCATGCTTACGTTCTACAACAATTCTAAAACAAAAGTATATCTATAGTTACTGATTCAATTACAGGATCTAAAAATCATGAACAAAGTCCTAATTTTAGAGTAAAGTTACATAAAAAGTCAATTAAAATATACGAAATTATTTTTGTAAAAGGCTTGTTTTATCTCATCACAACAAATGTTTATATATACCAGATGGCTTATGTAATGGTACGACTGGAAAATTAGTGCATTTGGACTATATACAAACAACATTGTAGTTAGAGTTTGGTAGGAGTTTTGTGGTTCAACAATGATTGTTGGACGAAAAGCAAAAAAAGCCCTTCAGTTAGCTGTACAAAGTGGAGTTAGTAGTCTTGCTGTGCCTACTGAACTACGATCTGCGAACATTCCTTTGGAATCACATAAGAAATTTTTGCTACTCGAAAGCATTTTCCTTTAATTTCGACTTGCGCTACCTATTACCATACATAAATAGCAGGGTGGAAATTTAAGTGAAATAGTTTACGCGACAGCAAATATTATTGTTTACGTTGCGCTATCTCGAGTAACACATACGAAAAATTGTATATTGTAACACACCAAGAAGATTCAACGAAATTTAAATTTTATCATAATCGAAAGCAAGCTAGATCAACAGAGAAATTGCTACAAAAATTTTAAAGATTATAGTGAAACATATTGCAAACCAGAACATAATTATCCTAGATATGATTTGTAAAAAATGGGTCTTTCATTATTCATTTTTAAGTGCCAAAACTTGAAAAGACATACCTTAGATTTCTTGGATACAGTTACTAAAAATTCGAACCTACTATTACTTTTCGAAACGTGGATAAGATATTAAGAATAAATTGCCCTTCCTAATTTTAATTGCATTTCTTATTATAACCGACAAAATGTTTATTCAGGTGGAGTTGAAATATACAATACAATTGAAGAAGCGGCTCATATTTGTATAGAAAATATGGGA
Source organism: Cacoxenus indagator (assembly GCA_035041755.1). Classification (NCBI taxonomy): domain Eukaryota; kingdom Metazoa; phylum Arthropoda; class Insecta; order Diptera; family Drosophilidae; genus Cacoxenus; species Cacoxenus indagator. The sequence continues at coordinate 590,966 of JAWNKX010000204.1, forward strand.
ACGCTTTTGTCCAACATTAATGATTTGGGTACTAAGCACTCATCAGTTGGTGATATTTGTTTAGTTATTTGTAAAGCAGTACACTATTTTGCAATGGTTATTGTAGCTAATTATATATGCCCAAATCAAAAGATTGCGGATATTATATTATTCATTCATCGATCATTGTTGTATATACTGAAGGAGGTTCTAACTTACTTAATAAAATTTTCATAAACTTCCACTCATATTGGCTGGAGACCAGAACATCAACTTCAATAATAAAGAAAAATATGAAGAATGAACATCCTTTTTATTAGATACATTTGATTTATATATTAATATTGATAGAGAGCAATTCGCAACAGATTATTGTACTTCCATTGAGGCTATTTTTTCAAGATACTTAGATCTTAAGCATACGCATCTTATTATAGTTACAATAAACCATTAATTACCATGGTAGAATATGATGAGATTTAAAAAGTTTACTGGCTCGCAGTAGAAGTTGACAAGTAGAAACCATAATATAATGAAAGTGCATTACATAAGTAAAGTAAAGGATCAGAAAAATAGACAATTGCGCAGTTCTCGGAAGTGTAGCTTTAAGTTACACATCTAGAAATGAGAGAAAGTTAAAGGGCACAAAAAAAAGGCGTGAGGAACATCGTTCTTGACGGCGGTCCCCCGGCCGCACACCTTTATTCAATGACTTAGTAGGTACGAAATGACCACACACTGATCTCACATGGGGCAGGCCACCATTTTTGACATAAAAATTCAAACAGTCACAGAGACTGGGCTCTGTTGGTTTTAATTGCTAATTTCTTTGGTGATCATGTGATAACAAAGCTAATGTCAACGTACTAAATATTTGGCTACAGATAAAAACATCATCAGCCTCTAACATCATCAGCATGCAAGATTAAACTAAAGCTAAGATTCAGTTTAGAATTCAGTACCTACAATGACATAGACTATTTAAAAAAGGAAAAAAAATTCAGGCTACAAGTTTAGAAAGCAAGTTACGCATTAATTAAACGACGCTAACAATTTTGTCTTTATAACATAAGAAGAGTGGGGACAAGCAGCACACGCAAAGTGGTTATTAAAAATTTGCATAAGACATATAATGGACCATGTTGCAAATAAGAAGTTCTACAAAGAAAATGCTAAGTAAGAAAGCTGAGTTAATACTACCATAAATGAGGTTATACATATGAGTTACACCCATGACAATTCTACGACTAGACTAGGTAGGGAGGTTGATCAAGTTTAGACGACACCGATAAGATGGTAGGAAAGCATTATGATCCCATGCAAGTTTTTGAGACCAAAAAGTATAAATTGCTTTTGCACCGACTCAATACGATCGATATACATTTGATATTGGGGATCCCAGACACAAGACGCATACTCCAGAATAGGTCTTACCAGTGAAGTGTATAGTACTTTGGTAGTATACGGATCATCAAATTCCTTAGACCAGCGTTTAATATAGCCAAGGACACCTCTAGTTTTAGAGACCGAAGTAGAAATGTGGGTGCCAAAGTGCAACTTCGAGTTAAAATACCAGGGTCATTTAATTGAGAAACACGTTCTAAACTATTTGAGTTAATGTAATAAGAATTTGAAATAAGGGCTCCGCGAAAAAAGGACATAATTTTGCATTTACTGATGTTGAGGATTAAATAGTTATTGGAACACCAACGAGATAAAGAGTCTATGTCACTCTGAAGGAAAATCCTCTGAGAGGGATTATTAAGGCTGAAACATAGTTTTACATTATCTGCATACATTAAAATCTGAGAGTGTTTGTTGACGGTAAGTAGATCATTAATGAAGATGTTGAAAAGCAAAGGCCCCTAATGACTGCCTTGGGGAACACCTGATCTTACCTTTAAAGACTTAGATATTGAAGACTAACAAAGTACCCTTTGAGTGCGATGATCAAGGTAAGATGCCAGCCATCGGATCAATGGAGAAGGGAAACCAAAAGCTTTGAGTTTGGTTATGAGCAACGCATGCGATACAGTATCGAAAGCTTTACTGAAGTCGGTGTAGATAACATCAGTTTGGCTACCTACCGAAAAGTTGTGATTGACAATATGAGTAAATTCCAATAGATTGGTTACCGTTGAACGGTTATTTACAAAAACATGCTGAGATATACTCAACAATGGCCGAATATAGAACTGTAGATGATCAGTAATAATCAGCTCAAACAATTTAGGAATTGCACACCGCTTGGCAATACCTCTGTAGTTCGATATATCAGACTTACTACCCCTTCTGAATAAGGGAATTATATAGGATTCTTTCCAACTACTTGGCATAAACGAAATAATAAGGGATAAATTATATAAGATACAAAGGGGAATATATAAGTTGTCAGCACAACTCTTTAAGGTAGAACTAGGAATATTATCCGGACCAGGAGAATAGGAAGGTTTAACCAATTTTAGATATCGCAAAACAATAATGCTTTCAATAAACGGCAAATTGAGTTAATTAAATTCATCAATTTAATAAGGGTAAGGAGAACTATTTCCACAGGCAATATTAGAGTAGGTGCCCTGGAAAAATTTAGCAAAAAGTTCGCTATCCCATAATCAAAGCTACTTGCATCTCCATCAAATTCCATACTAGTTGGAAATAACTCTGATTTCTTTTTGATTTTGATGAATTAAAAAAAATTTTAGCTATCTCGATTAATATTTACTTTTACTTTGCGCAAATATCTACTATAGCAAGATTGATTAGAAATGTTGAATTTACTATGAGCCGCGGCAAAACTCGCATAATCAGTTGGGGAACAAGAGCGTTAAATAACCGATTACTAATATTTTTTAAACGGACCAAATTTATACAAAACCAAGGCGGGCGCTTGGAATCGTCGGTAACATGCACTTTAGGCACACATTTATTGACATAATTCATCATAGTCTTGTTGAAACACCGCGGCAGTATCAATATCAGAAGAATAACTTAATATTGGGAGCAAGCAATGAGTTAAGACGATTGCAAACAACGCTATTAATTTTGCAGTTGTAGGTACGGGTGTCGCTAGCGTTCTTGTAGTTTATTCTACTGACAATGCGTTTACTGCTCTGGGTTCTTGCATTGAACATCGACTAATATGATGTTCGACAAGGGAAAGTTATACAACAGAAGGTTATACAACAGAAGGTTATAGCCAGCTCGTGTTGTTTTGTCGATGGTCCGGACGTCGATGCATATAGACAACGGCCGCTTAGTAAATCCCTTACAGAGTCGTTGCTCAATTTATTCAATCTGGAGAGTACTGCCTTATAGGTCCTAGTTTGTCTCAATCAAATAAAATTCACAGTTTTGTTTTTTGAGCCCATGGCAGGTAAGGTTAAAATCCGCTTCGTTGTTAAAAAAAATTTTGATGCCAATGGAGATGGTCTTAACCGAGTAGTTGGTGATAGATAAGGCTCCAACCAAGTCATGGATTTCTTTTGCTAGTTTCGTTAAAACCGTAATAAGTGGAGGCGGAATTTGCGTTACTGGAATAACGTGCTCCTCATCAGCAGTGTCCGTGGCGACGTCATCGTTGGTGGTTTGGAGAGGGCTTAAATAATTATGGTACTGGTCACTGGCATGAGTTACTGATTTATTAGTTTTCAGTAATCGCGGCATTTTTGGTTTGCCTGAAAGTGCGTCAGACCAAATATTAGGAGTAGCTTGTTGTCACTTTATGTTTCTGCTGTTGATCTTTTGTTGTTTCAATTTAAATCGAAAAGTAAAGAAGTTGCTAAGCTAACCGATTTAAACTTGCGAGAATTGCGTGACACGATGATTGCAGAGACACCGCTTCTAAGACAATCGCACGCTTAAAGAGTTAGTCAACGATGGATTATTTATTATTATTATTATTGTTATTATTATTATTATTATTATTATTATTATTATTATTATTATTATTATTATTATTATTATTATTATTATTATTATTATTATTATTATTATTATTATTATTATTATTATTATTATTATTATTATTATTATTATTATTATTATTATTATTATTATTATTATTATTATTATTATTATTATTATTATTATTATTATTATTATTATTATTATTATTATTATTATTATTATTATTATTATTATTATTATTATTATTATTATTATTATTATTATTATTATTATTATTATTATTATTATTATTATTATTATTATTATTATTATTATTATTATTATTATTATTATTATTATTATTATTATTATTATTATTATTATTATTATTATTATTATTATTATTATTATTATTATTATTATTATTATTATTATTATTATTATTATTATTATTATTATTATTATTATTATTATTATTATTATTATTATTATTATTATTATTATTATTATTATTATTATTATTATTATTATTATTATTATTATTATTATTATTATTATTATTATTATTATTATTATTACTATTATTATTATTATTATTATTATCACCATCAACTGTGGGGATCCGCTCGCTCTAATGCTAGGGGCGTGCCCTGGTTGATCAGGCTCTTACAGCATCTATCTTAGCTGCTGGCACCCCAACCAAATACCCAACTGCACAATCACAGCGCCCATCATGTCTAGACATCGGCCTTTAAAGACACATTCCGCACTGCCAACTACAAGTGTCTCACATTAGAGACATTAGAGATGCTATGGAGCTCATCAACCATAAGATATATGACGCTGCTGCTCAAGCTAAACGCCCTACGGAACGCCCGCCGTTACACTTCAATGTGTCATTCAAACTAAATGCAAGACTGAGACTACTTCTTCTAGAGAAGCGTCGACGTCGTAAAATTTTCCATCGCTCTCGTGACCCAGAAGACAAATCAAGTTGGCACCATGCAGTTCTTCTCAGATCCGAGCTCAGTAGCCAGCGGACACACCAATTTGGTTATATGCTGGAAAATATGTCTACGCAGACGTTTGCTGAGTTCTGCTAATAGAAAGCCACACGCAACTGAACGAGACATCCCATTAGGCAGTTGCCAATAAGAGATGAAAATGGAAGATTGTGCCTCTCTGATGCAGAGCAAGCCAACTGTTTTGCCTCATGTTTAGAAGGTCAATTTCAGCCACGAGGCCTTTTACAGCTAGAAGAGTTAGCGGAAACTGAACGATTCCTGTCCACTCCCACACAGTTGGACCCACCTGAGAGGCCATTCACGGCCGATGAAGTTAAGGCTGTCATTCGACGTCTCAAGCCTAATAAAGCTCCAGGCCATGATATTGTGTGCAATCGCACCATCAAGGCGCTACCACTGAATGCTCTCCTTGTTATAGGGGCGATTTTCAACGCCATAATGAGTACACAGCATTACCCCACAACCTGGAAGTCAGCAATTGTCTCCATAGTCCTTAGCTTGGAAAATCGGAGAATGACCCCAAATCCTATAGCCCCATCAGTCTCCTGCCTTCCTTATAGAAGGTATGGCAACGACTGGTTGGTGTCAAATTACCTGAAATAGCTAAGGAAATAAATCTTATTCCTAACCCCTAATTCGGATTTCGAGCGGGAGATTTCCTTCCTCCGTTCGCCGTTCTTTGCTCTGATGCGGTCCTACTTGGAGGATCGGTCCTTCAGTGTCAAAATGCGGGCGACGCTGTCTCGCCTTCATTCTGTGGGGGCAGGTGTTCCTCAGGGAAAGGTGCTGGGACCTTTCCTATCCACCAAGTAGGATCGTATCAGAGCAAAGAACGACGAAGGGATTATTATTATTATTGTTATTATTATTATTATCGTTATTATTATTATTATTATTATTATTATTATTATTATTATTATTATTATTATTATTATTATTATTATTATTATTATTATTATTATTATTATTATTATTATTATTATTATTATTATTATTATTATTATTATTATTATTATTATTATTATTATTATTATTATTCCATCCAGACAATCCCAAGCATCTCACCCCATCCACGTGGCGAACCCGGGAAGCAGCTCTGTCTCCCGTCAGTGCGCTTGCTAAGGTGACAAGGCGACGTCCAGCTTAGCCTGACCAGGTGGAATGGCTCTCTGGGTGAGAAATCCAGGACGCGTCTGTTCCCGAATCGGGCGGCATCCTGGTTAGCGTCTGCTCCACATTGGACATCTATTAATAATGTCTTTTTCGGGATCGGTTGACAGAAAAGAAGGTGTGATCGCTGATGACTGAGGTATTCCAACACTTTAGTACCCAGATTGAACCCCTGGCGAAATGGCTGTTGGGTTAATACTGCAGTTACATCCGTCCTATTAAAACTCCGCGAGTCTTTAAGTACGTTCAAATCACGTCACTGTTAGTTCGGTGGTACAGGTGCAGTTGAGAGGAATCCTGCTTAATGTCTGTCCTGGCTCTGAATGCAAGCACCCATGAAGTCTTTTATCAACCCTCGTATGGACCTCACATTCCCATGGGAACAGTTCGAACAACTGTACGTATGAGAGTAGATAGCGGCTTAAACTTTGGACCCATTCACTATGAGTATACAACAACAACAACAAAAGAAAGAAGAGAACGGGATGTTCCGGAGAAGTAATTTGACGATGCGGTCGCCAAATCGAAGAGCGACACAAATGGAGGCGAGCCTGACCCAGATGACGAAGGAAACGCCGAAAACTACACAAGCTGTTGAAAGGTAAAAGGAGACCCAATTCAACGCGGAGACCCCACTTGTAGATGTGGAAACCCCGAGCACACAACAAATATTAATGCAAGAATTGATTCTGAAGATGAGGACCCTGGAAAAAGAAACGCTAGAGGGGTGCAAAGGGATACGGCGAAGAATGAAGAATGCCATGCGGAAGCATCGAAATATAAGCATGGACATTAAAGACGGCGTGTCTGAACTCAGTGAACTCTTCGATGTCATCGGAACCTACAGGAAGAGCTGGATGAACGCCGAAGAAGAATGTGCTAAGAAGGTAAAAAAGCAAGGCACTGAAAAGCAGGACCAAGACGGAACTGAAAATCCAACCCCGCGCACCCAGAAAGGAATCGCTACAAGTCCTGCGATACAAGGTTCGACTAAAAAAGTGAGAAAAAAGGAACCGAATGATGAATTCGAGACTGTGAATCACAAAAAAGTAAAGTCGAAACATGACAAAACAAAAGGAAACAAAACTCAGAAATCAGGTAATATTGGCATAAAGGTAGATAAGCCTAAGTCAAGGACGCGAATTCGGCCGGAAGCTGTGGTAATTAAGCCAGAAGGCGGAAAGGGCTACGTGGAAGTTCTGAGACAGCTGAAAAAAAAATTAAACCAGATGAAGCCGACAGTTCTGTCCGCTCGGTCTGAAAGACCAAAACAGGGGACATGCTAGTTGAACTTACCAAAGGAAGCAAACTTGATAAGCTTTGTGAAAGCATCAAAGACATGCTTAAGGAGAGTGCGTTAGTGAAGACCATCAAGCCAATGTGCAAGTTGGAGATACGTGAACTGTACAGTCTCACAGAGGTAGAGGAAGTTGTCTCTGTAATCAAGGCATTGATAGGCGACATGGGTCAAGAAATGCAAGTTCGGCGTACAGACCCCAATCATTTAGAGTTGAAGCGCGCTTTTGCCATACTACCCACAGAAGACGCAAATGAGGTACTGAAAACCCAGAAGATTAAGGTCTGATGGACGCGGTGCCGAGTAAAGCAGTGCAATGAAATTAAGCGGTGCTTCATATGCTTTGGCAACTTGCGGAATAACTGCAAAGGACCAAACCGTAGTGACCTGTGCATTTGGTGCGGAGAGAATGGACACAAGATGAATACTTGAACGAAGCCACCAAGATGCTGTTTATGTGCACATGATAAACTCAAGGAGCTGAATCACTTCCCTGAGGCCAAGAACTCTGTTGCCAGTGCCAGAAAATGTTGAAGATGAAAGTTCTCCAAGCAAACTTTCGTCTCGCTACAAGAGAATGGCGCAGGGGAGACTCCACCATACATGGGGAGATGACAGCCAAAAAGAGCTTAAATATCGCCATTCATACCAGCAAGAGGGACAAATGGAAAGCTCTCTGTAATAACGTAAATTACGAAACGTGGGGTTTGGGTTATAAAATCGTCTTGAAAAAGCTTATGTCTAACAGTGCACTTCCTGATATAGACGAATAACATATGGACAACATAGTCTAAATGCTCTTTCCCACCCATCCGGCTCGGCCAGCAAACACAATGCCGCAGACTACTAGGGAACATGTACAGCTCTTCTCCGAAGACGAACTAGTCAAAGTAGCCAAGAGCCTTACTAATAAGAAGGCACCGGTCCCTGATAACCGGTGGCTTTCACTGGAAACTTGAAGGAACGCTTCCAGCTATTAGACTACAGTTCTGACAGTACTGGCCAGTTATGCTTCCCAGGCGCCCCTATCTCTGCTCAATTACGTAGCATATAAATAGTTTGAAGACCAGAAAGGCCACAGGCGAAGAGGGGCTTGACAATATTACGCTGAAGGCCTTGCCAGTCAAAGCCGTACTTTTTCTGGTCCTTATCTTTAATGCGGTACTGAGGTTTGGACACATCCCTTCACAATGAAAAAAATCAAAGATCTGTAGGATTCATAAGACTGAAAAGAGTCATTCGGTATTGGAGTCGTCCAGACCAATTATTGTGCCATAGCCAAGCTTTTCGAAAGGTGCCTCCTAACTAGATTGCTTACGTATGAGAAGGTAAGAATTAAAATATTCTCCCTTTGAGTTTGGTTTTCTTAAATCCCATGGAACGCCGGAACAGTTGAAAAGGATGGTGAACTCCATTCTTAACGGGTATCAGTCCAAGGTGGTTGCGGCCTATCTTGATATAAGTCAGGCGTTTAATAGAGTGTGTCATGAAGGCCTACACTATAAACTCAACGGTCTCCTATAGCCACAGTTGTTTTCCTTAGTGCGGAGCTCTTTGGCTGATAGGACTTCCTCCTTTGTCTTGCATGGGGTGGAGTCAGCAATTAAAACAGTGAAAGTTGTGGTACCAGAAGGAAGTCTACTCGGACCTGCGCTCTACATGCTTTTCACCACCGACATGCAGACAGTTTCCTCCATTTCTATGGACGACCCGAACGACATCATGATCGCCACTTTTGCTGACGATATTGCTATCCTGGCCGATACAGATATCCTGTGTGTACAATGCTGCCAATGTTCTTCAGCTGTATCTTTGCCATTTTGCGCTTTGGGCAAAACGCGGGATTATTGGTATAAACTTGGAAAAATGCGTCTGTGTGCCCATTTTCTCCGCAAAAATGACTGTCTATGTCCAGGTTCAGCTGCTAGAACACCACAGGGTCATAAATATCTATGTGTCTATTGGAAAAAACGACTCATTTTCAAGACTCATATCAACAGGGTCGTAACATCTCGCAGCGGCAGTACACCCATACTGGGCTGGCTACTCAACGGGAGAAACAAGCTGTCGTTGTAAAACAAGATCATTATATACAAGGCAATAATTGCACCTGCACCTGACTCTATGGAATGCAAGTTTATGGCATTGCTGCTACGTCGCACCTTGCTAAGATCAGACTCCTTCAAGCGAAGGTCCACCGCAAACTCTTTGGCGGCCCTTATTATAAGCGAACAGACAACCTTGAAAGGGATTTAAATGTTTCCAAAATTGGGGACGTCCTAAACCTACAAGCTGTGGCGTATTTAGAGCGGCTTAAACATCACCCAAATCATTTAGCTGAACGCCTTCACAGGACGCGTAGAAGGAGAGGCTCTGGAGACTGTTGCCTGTCGTCCTTTCAGAAAGATCATTAATCTAATTGCTGAACTTATTGCTCAGCTTTATGCCCTATTTACAGTGGGCCAGGACTCGAATCACTGGTGATTCTACTGTGATTTTCTATTTCTATATTATTTTTTAAACGTTTTTATTCAGTACTTATGTCTACTTAGACTACTAATACATTGCTTAAATGAGTATAAGTGTATTTAGCTTCTTTGAGCAGTTCATATAAGTTGTATAATTTAATTAAGAAGTAGAGAAAAGTAGTTTTAATAATTAACTATTTTTAAGTTAGTTTAAAGTTAGTTTACCAGATCAACTGGTCTTGTCCTTTTTAGACGTCGCCTACACTATAATTCTTTTTGCGGCAGTAAGATGACATTGAAGTTCATGTGTTGCGCTAACTTTGTTTGATGAATCTGAATTCATCTAGTTATTTCCTCTGCTACTGTAGGAATTTTGAGGTCGCGGTGTAAGTATGCGTTTGTGATGTACCATCCTGCTTTGGCGATTATTCTCAATAATCGTGATTGCTGTCGTTGGATTATAGCGACATTTGATTTTTTGGATGTTCCCCATATTTGGGCACCCTGTGTCCAAATGGGTTTGATTATTGCTTTGTATGACAAAAGCTTATTTTCTAGCTATAGATTAGATCTAGGGTTAAGGAGCCAATAAAGCTTTCTAGTCTTCAATTTTATTTGTTCGCGTATATGGTGTTTCCATGTAAAGTGTGGATTCGTATCACTTTCTACAACAACCACAAGTAAAAGTGACGTCATTCAGGGGTTGTTGCTGTAAAATGAGATACGAATCGCTGCTCGTCCATAAATAAATTCGCCAACATGGCTGACAATTTCAGACATTATTGCAAAGTTTTTGGTTGGAAATTGCCATTCCTAACAGTCTTATTTGTACGTCTTCTTTTGTGCGCCAAAACAATAAACGATCAGCTGTTTATGTCACAAAACAAAGGCAAAAACTAAATTTTAAAGTTTTTTTTTTATAAAATAAATCTAATTAAGTACGATTACATATTTGTATACATAAATGATTCTAAAATATCTATTTTTTTCACAAATGGCCATTTTTTATTTTTTTCACATCTCAGAATTTTCCAACGTGTGTATAACCAAAATAAAACCCAGCATTTCATGATTCGGAATTGGCAGTCTGAACGCCAAGAACCGATTCAGTGATTCAGCTGCACTGTGAACAAGCGATTTTGCTGAAAAAACAAACGCACTACAGCCATGCAAGTGCGATCACCAAAAGCTCAGCGGAGCACATAAGCTCGCTCATAAGCTCAGCTCCGTTTAATCGATCAAATATGTTTGATTTTTCCATCTGCTTATCTGCGCATGTATATTGACAGTAAACACACTTGGTAATATCACATCCAAAACAAAACAAAAAATTTAATTGAAATTCAAGTAGCTGTCCTCACATTTTATAGGACACTGCCAAGAAAACAAACATAAATATAATGCAGAGAAAAAAATCTAAAATGCTTCGAACAATTGCTAAAGCGCACTGATATATTCTATAACTAACAAAGATATTCTCAAAGACCTTGGTATAATAATGATACAGGAAGAAATTATGAATGCTGGTAATAGATATCACAAATTCAAGGGTTTTGTGATATCATTTCAACGAAGAAATAACGGATCCTCTATCTCATGAATTGGCAAGACGTAGATGCTTAACAAGAACTAGGCCAGCAAATTTGACTTAGCTCGTTTTCTTTCTCTTTTTATGGCCATTGAGAGGACCTTTGCAATATCTCGCGAGAGTGGGACAGCCGCAAGTAGTACTTAAGAATGAGTCCAGTGTATCTAAAGCATTATTTATCTATTTTTTTAAATGTAAATAAATATAATATAAATGTGTCATTATAAAAACTGACCATTCGAAAATGTTCGATATTGACTTTCTGCTCCCACCCTCATTGTCCAAATATGTACATAGTGTTTTTAGTTCATAAGAAAACAAATGTAACCAATTGAGAATCATAATAAAAAGGTGATATGGTTTTGTCGGGGACACGGCCGCTTTACGTAAATACGTCTAAGTAATGGGTAATACTTTCTGTGAGCGTATTTCTCATACACATGTACATATAATGTATTTTATTTTTGATCAGTTATGAAGAATGCGGGCAGTATTTTGACAAGTCTCCCGGCAATTATAAGAAAAATGACTAGGGCCTCGAAACAGGAAAGAACAACAAAAACAGAAAATGTCCCATTGATTGTTATTGAAAAACGAATCAAAACAGCGGCTCCACCTCTACGCCAGCCACGTAAAGAGATAAGAAATTTATTGGTGATATAAGAAAAGAAAGCAACGCATTCACCCCAACGGTAAGATGAAAAGGAAAAAATAAATAAAAAGAACAACAATATCACGCCACAAAGAAAATAACAACAGCGACTGCACCGACATAGGAAAGAACACACAACAACATTAATTGTCGCATTGAAATTTATTGAAAAATTAAATCAAAACTGCGGCGCTTCCGCCTCCGCCGCAAGGGATGCGACAAAGTTCGCACTAAAGCTAATGAATTCTTAGATCTTAAAGCTATCGAGTGACGTAATTAAGTTATGGATGTAGATGATAGATGTGTGGTTGCAACACCGAACTACGTACCCATACACTTTACCATCACATTTTTTAACATGCACCCGTATAACTAGAAATAAAGACGTATTCACGTCAACAAAAGAAAATTTGGTGGTCGCATAGGTATGTATGTATCTTATAACAAAAGAGATGTCTTAAAATCATATTGTTAAAATCGTATTGTTAAAAAAATATTTTGTCTCTCTCTACAACTTATCACGCAAAGGGAAAGAAATTGTACATAAGAAATTTGGAAGGATCTGATAGGGTGAAAAAATATAAACAATAGTGATAGTAATGCGGGATTGTTTTTTTTTTTTAAAATCACTCAACAGCTATGTATAACATATTAATTAACACACGGTCGGGATAGAAGCACTATCAAATAGTGATAATACATGATTGTAATAGTAAGAGAAGAGTAATTCCCACAACTCACCGCACCGGCGATTAAAAGGCTACATCCAAACGATCTTCTTAACAGGAGGATAAACGCCATGATTCCATGAATCTAGTAATTGCTATTAAACGTTAAATAACTCACGACAATTGTTTTATACAAGTGCTTGTGTGTGCGTATCTCTATGTATCTCCCCCTATCTGTGTTGCGCTCTTGGTTTGTTTCGTTTACCTGGATTGGTTTGCCAGTCCGTCTACAAGCTGGGAGAGTAACAAATAAATTAGAGCTGAGCAGAACAGCACAGCGCAACTGAGAGAACTGAGGCATTCGTAATATTGACGATTGATATCGTCGATACCATCATTGGATACACTGCTTTTGTAGTCGAATTTTTGATACCGATTGGAGTTTGCGCCTATTGGCTCTGCCTATACTGTCTCTGCTGTCTCTTTATAACGGCTTTACCATTAAAGCGTTTTTATACGGGCTTACTCAAAATCAGTTTGTTGATCGCCGTTGTAGAACGTGGACAGGCGTACCAACACTAAAAGTTGTAGAACGATTCTGGCGCAATAGCCGAACTAATCAAATTTCAACGTAACGGAAGTTAGTGATTTTTTTATCGGGTTTTCTAAAGTTACTCTTGGGGCAAAAGAAGTTATAATCTGAATATTGAAATTTTTGCGATTCAAAAAAATAATAGGTTCTTTATGGTGTTAAGTCTTTTTTTAAATTTATAAAAATAAAATTAATTACGTGTATGCCTGTCTTCAAATTTTAAAGTCACGATCAACGGCAGAACAACGGAAACGAAATGCCTAAAAAAAATGGTACTTATGCTTATACAATATATTTATATTTTTTTGTTTATAACTAATACTTTGAACCGAACTCTATCAAAGGAAAGTAATAATAAAAAAATAAGGTTATCTCAAATCACATATTTGGTGCATACAAAACGATAAAATCAATTTAGTGTGTTCCAAATCCCGAGTAGCTTACAGTTATCATGTTTATCTGATTAAATGTCCCATCAGCACTCGATTAGCCATACACTGTATCACCTGAAGAAATTACGATTATAAGAGAAAAACCAGTGACAGCGGATAAATCAACATATTATAAATCAACTGTATTTGCGCTCTAATAAATGCCAATGCTCTTATGTCATGATTATAACATTTTCCAGCGGTTACTTTCAAGCGAATCACTTCGGCTTTTCGCGTCCACATTTCGATTATATTCTAACAGTTGATCATACTCAACATGTGAAAATGATGACGACAATGATGATTGGTAGAAATAAGTAAAAAATGATTACAAAAAAGAGCAACTCATAACAATTTACAATTGGTATGCGCTGGCAAGTTCTGCAAGCTCGTAATTTAAAAAAAGGCGATAACGGCGGAATTTCTGAAGAATGAAATCGACTCTGACGTTTATCACTTATAGGAATTATTACACTCGACCATGCGAGCTGACAATTCACAGTGGTTTTTATTTATATGAGGAGAGCGATAAGAAATAATTCTAGTCGAAATACAGGGTTGAAACTGAAATTCACAGTGACGTTTATGAAGAGTAAAAACTGTAATAGTTGAAAATAGGCGTGGACACGTCCACGCTCACTACTACCACTAATAAAATTTTCTTAGAATTTGTCTTAATTTGTTTACATATAAGATCGTTTGGGCTTTTGTTAGAAACAAGAGTCCTCCGGATCATAGCTATCATAGCTATCGAACTCATTTTTTAACTTGGTTTCGGTTCGAAGTCTTCAGAGTCTTTTATTTTTTTATTTTATTTTATTCAAATTTACGTATATATAAAAAGTTCGTTGATACGTACAAAAAGTAAGCACCTATTTCTCATTCAATTTTGTATAATGTAGCCAAGTAACTTGAGGAATACCACTTGAAGTTGGCGTACGCACAGTGTCATATATATTTCTCATCACATACATTTCAGAGCCATACACTATTTTGCAAGACATTAAGGAATTGCCATATTAGCCAACGGCAGCACATTTTATGCGTCATAGCGTCATGCTCGCGCCACGCTCGCATACAATCAAATCATTGCTGCTATGGTATAATTGCTTTTATTTGTGTCTAACTGATATCTGGTTTTATATCAGCCGCGTGTCTCTTTTAGATACGTATGTATGTATATTCATATATATATGCATATGTACATACGTATATAGACTTGCCCGTGTTGTTCTTGCAATAGGTTTTGTATTGATTTGCACCATGCTACCGGGTGCTATTTGAATTTGAATATTTGAATAGGGGGAGAGGGCGAAGTAGATCCAAAGTGAGCAGCCGTACTCGCAGCGCGTGGACCAAAGGTACAGAGAATAATCATGAATCATTAGCGTACGTCAAAATATTGAATTGCCATATGTTTACTTTAACTTTACTTTTAACTGCGTTAAGTTAATTGCTACAAAGAATACACTTTTATATTTTTTTAAATAATTTTTTTAAATAATTTCTTCATTGTCAATATATTTCAATCAGACCCTTGTGATTGCTAAACACACTCACATATTTTTTTTTCTGTTCCTTATTCACTCCAAACAGCTTTTCTATCTTGCTCTCTGTGCTCTTGCACGTTCCCTTGTGAATTTGCCCTGTGCCCGGAGATCGACTCTACACGAGCTAGTCGAGTTATATGATGATGCAATTATGCAGTACTGCCAGCTTCAAATTTTCCCCTATAACGCTATTATGAAGTATTTTTTTTTGTGAGGAACCCGGCCAGCATGTAGAACACAAGAATTTGGAGACAATGATAGAAGTTTGTTTCAAATGCTTTTCACGCCCTAAAAAAGAAAAATCAAATTAAGTCAAATTGGAGCGCATCGAAAATCCGCTAAAACAAACTAAGAACGCGGCCACTATAACTTCACCGTAAGACAATTTTTTGTGTTTTAAGTTATTATCTAAATATCTGTGTAATTTTTATGCTTTTTTTCTGTTTATATCATATCGCTACGTACAAGAGTGTTACCAGAAGAACTCGGCTTAAAACAAAAATACAAATTGGAAAAAACATGGCTTGTAGCTTCTATACTTTGCTTATGGAGCGAAACAAAAACGGCGGAGTTTTTGTTCAAGCGTTAGAAACCGCGGCACCCACATCGCATACAGCTCAGAATCTTCAGCCAATATAGAATGTACGGCACTTTTTAAAATGCCCACAGTCTCTGCTATCTGGGTGTACTTTACCTGGCGGTTATGCACTATAATTTTATTACCCATTCTTACAATGTCCGGCGTAGCCATCTTGCACTGCCGACCGCTCCGATGGTCAACTTCGCAAATGCTGCGGCCACGTGTGAATTCGGTCACCTAATATTTTATGATTGAAAACGAAATAGCAGCCTCTCCAAGACTGGGAGAGCTTTTACATTCCGTTGGACTTCGACCTTTTAAATTCAAATATTGTATCACGTAGCGATGACCTATTTATTCCATTTATAAAAATGCTCTGATAAAGTCAACTGTTAGTGGCCGTAGAAAGGATACAAATAATAAGCTTACCAATTTTTCTACCTAAACTTTTAGAGTTTATTGACAACACTGGAAAAGAAAAATTAGCAAAAAAGAGTGAGCATCTACGAAGGATGCGGTAGCTGTGCGTGTGAAGTGAAGACATTTTAGGCAGCGAGGACAAGTAGTCGAAAAGTAGCTTCGGGAGTAGCTGTAAGCAGAAAAAAAAACAAACCGTCGTGAGGGGCCAGAAGCAGCCGCAGAAATAAAAAAGCAGTAGACAGAAGACACGCCGTCAATTAAACGAATTATTATTATTATTACCTATAATTATATACAAATCTTTTATCTATGTTAGGCCGACTACTAGGAAACACAATCGTATATCAAATTTATCGCTCGCCAGCGTAGAAGCGGTTTTTCTTTAGTTTCATCGCAATTTGTTATAATTTCGTATGTTGTATAAATACATGGCATACATGGCATATACAGCCAGAGACAAAATTTAAATACACCCTTCAAACTTGGAGTTAAAAGAAAATTAAACATTTCGCCAAAATCGTGAGTATTCAGTTTTGTTTTTAATTTCATGCTTTAGGGCAAATCTAACGGTAAATCACAAAAAAAATGGACAAAATTTTAAGTATATATAAAAAAGAAATTATTAAATGTACAAGAAATATAACACTTAAATTTTTGCTGGACCACCCTTGCTATCTATGAGTGCCCTTGTAAGCGACTTAGTAGATAGCGCAAAATTGTAGGTTTCAGACGTCGTTATTTCTGATCAGATTCTATTGAGGGGAAATGATGTTTTCCTCCATTTTCCTTTAATTTACTCCAAAAATTAATCAATAGAGTTTAGGTCGTTTCAGTGATGAGGGCTACGTAGGTACCTTAGAGCATAACCAAGCAGTTATGGGTTCACTGAAAGTGTGGATGCGTTCGTTGTGCTGTTGGAACATCTAATGGGGTTCAAGACCCAAACTGTCCAAAGAAGTCTGTAAATGTTGTTCCAATATTCTTTTGTATTGGTGTTGATCTATTATATCAGTAAAGACCAAATTTCCAACAGCAGCTGCACCAATTTCTCCCCAAACTTTCAGACTACCATTACACAAGTGCAACAATATTTCTTTTTGAAGAGCTATTTTGAATTACGCCTCACTTTTGAATGACCATCACCACCAAATAAATTAAATTTGCAGTCATCGATGAAAGAAACAGTTTCCCAAAATTCCACTTTCCAATTTTGTATTTGTTTGCAAATCACAATTTAAGTCTCCTATTATTAGAGGTTTTTTTCTGGGAAACCTTACTCTATGCCCGCTCTACCGCGAAGTTATTTGCACGGTTTTCTAATGAACATGCTTGTTCGTAGTGTCAGCGACATCATCTGCTAGTTTTGGGGCACTAACTGCTGGATTCTTGTATATGACCCTCAGGAAAAAGTTGTCTTGGTCGACGGCTGCTAGGCATATTTGCCACTGTATCATTTTGTTGGTATTAGTATTGTTATATTTTTATATATTGCATACTGGAAAATGGCACATTCAAAAATGTTCATATTTCTCGATAGAATTTACTTTCTCCAAAGTGTTATAAATATGACTAAAACTTCAAACACTCTATTTAATTTTTTTTCCCTATACCCATACTGACTCATAAACTCGCACACTAACAATTAAAATGCAACTAATAACCAATTTTCACCGGAAACCAAAAATCTAAACGAAAAAATAATTATAATAGTATATTAGTGTGAAAAAAAAAATAGCAGAAGAAAACCGGAAATGGGAATTCTTCCATATGTATTCAAAATTTTATGTAGTGCATTTTATTTGTTTGTGAAGTTTCTTGTTAGGTTTGCCATAAACTATATATTTCTTGTTTTTGTTCTTATACATAAAACTTCGGGGAAATCTGTACTTTTTTTAAACTCCAATTTTAAAGGGTGTATTGAAAGTTTAGTCTGTGACACACACTTATTTCTTTCTAGAAAGGCCATGACAGAGAAGGCCGATTCCTTCTTAGGGGGAGGTCATGCCACTTCAATCTACCCCTTGTTGAGATAAGGGTGAGGGAGGGCACCAGCGGATTTGTGTGAGTCAAAAGTCTTGAGTGCTAGCGGCTTCTGTGAGAATTACTCACCTCCATAACGGTTGGCACACCGAGGTCTCTGTGCAGCGTGGTGTTGCGGACGTACTAAGGGGCGCCCGTAAATCTTCTGAGAGCCTTGTTCTGACATGCCTGCACTATTCTGATGTTGTATTAATGCCCCAAATTTGTACGGCGTAACGCCAAGCAGGTTCCACTACTTGTAGATTAGCCTTTTAGAAGGTAAGGAAACTTATTCGAAGGTCACAAGAGCCACTCTAGTTCCTTGAGCTTTTGGTAGCAGCGCCCTCTAACTACCTTAATATGTGCACTGCAGGTAAGACGCTTGTCCAGTATCAGACCGAGATACCGCATTTTTGAAATTATGCTTGTGTTATAACTCACAACCGGACAGACGCCTTGCCGTAATGTGAAGGTACCGGAGCTAAGACACTCCCTTACGGGACATCGGCTCTCATGTGCCTGATGGTGGATGTTTTGTCTCTCACAGCCATGGAGAAGGTTCTGCCTTGGAGGAAGTTTCCCATTAGCACAAACTGTTTGCCAGGCACCATCACTTTTATTTTATGCAGAAGTCCATCGATCCAGAATGCTTGTTTGACGGCTAGGAAGACTGCAGAGGAATATTGTTTCGTCTCAAATGCAGCTAGTATGTGATTAACGACTGGATGCAGTTGTTCAGGCGTGCCATTATGCTCTCCAAATTCAAATTGGTGATTAGGAATGGCTTCTTGAATGCCCCATACTGCTCAAAAATACTCTTTCGAAATTTTTGGAAAACATTTGAAGCAGGCTTATCGGCCCATAAGATGTGAAAAGATCCTCCGGAGTACCAGGCTTAGGTATCATTGATATCGTTGCGCACTTTCACTTTATGCGAAAACGGCAGATTCGTAGCATGCTGAAGCAAAGGCTTTTGCTTTCTCGGTCTCCGTACAAAGCCACTGATTTAGTGGCCCGTGGATTGGAGCATGTCTCTGAGGCTGCTTTTGATGCACTTGGCGCACGCAATATATTGAAGTTAGAGTTTTTTATTGGATCCGAATTAGCCATCAGATTGTTAAAATAGTCCAATCGCACTGCTATCCTCCATGCAGCCTTGTCAAATTTGTTCCGTGATCTCATATAACGACCTCGTAGCCTGCGCTTATATCTCACAACTCCTGGACCGCTGATTCTAAAAGAGCCTGCGGTGGGTTGGGTGAAGAAGGTAATTGGTTTGAAGAGGCTAGTTTGGCGGACTCACGAATGCGTTTGGTGAACAGGTCAACCGCATTGTCCTTGTCCGAATTGATTTCCATGTTGAGGTTGACCCGTTTGTTTAGACGCTGATGAAAGACCGTTATGTTAGAGTGGGGAGGGAGCAGTCTGGACCGGCGTACGATGCTATCTGGAATCAATCCAAGTTTAATAAATAGTGGGATGTTGTCTGAGCTAAGGTCAGATTACTCAGCAATGGCCAGAGCTGTTGGAAAATTGCCATTGTAGACAGCAAAGTCTATAGCGTCGGGCGACCTTGAAGAATCGTACGGGTAAAGTGGGGTTGCCCCGGTGGCGAGAACCTATTTGGAAAAGTTTATTATATTCTTGTGAAGTTGATTTCCTCTTGGGGTGGCGAGTTTGGACCTCCAAAGTCGGTGTTTGGCGTTCCAATCCCCTCCGACTAAGAATTTAGGTCCGAGTTGATTGAATAAGGTGGTGAACAGCTGCCCTGATGACCAGGATTCAGTTGTGTAGATGCTGACAGAGACTCTTTGAATGGAGTCAGACCGGATGGTTTCCAGATGGTGGTGGCATAGGGATGTCCGGATCAGTAACATGGGAACCCTCGCATATGGTTGCCATTCGGATGATCAACTTTCGTTTCGGAAATGAGCATGACGTTAATTGAGTTGAACGCCATGAACACTTGTAACTCAACAAATTAAATTAATAAATTATAATCAGTGAAAAAAAGTTGTAAAAAAAAAACCATGTGAGTAATTTTTCCTTCGACTTAAAATCCAAAAAAAATATAATAATTCGTTTTTATGATGTCAAAACAATTTATTGAAAAGTTGTTTGTACAGGCGTTATGTCCGCAACACCACGCTGCATAGGGATCTTGCCGTGCCAACTGTTATGGAGGTGATTACTTCTCACAGCTGCCGCTATCACAACAGACTTTTATCGCACCCAAATCCGCTGGCGTCCTCCCTCACCCATATCTCAACAAGGCGTAGATTGAAGAGGCTACACCCGCATGATCTCCCCCTAAGAAGGAACAGCCTTCTATATCATTGCCTTTTCGGCGCAATTTGCATCATTTTTAATTTAGTATAAGTAAAATTTTTTTTTTAATCCGACAAATGTGTTATGCAGCTTACTGCGATAAATGTTATAATCTAATTATGAAAAATAAATAAAATTTCAGGCGTAGATGACTGCTCACGGTTATCGAGCTTTGGTTACGAGCCTTAGAAGAATAGGAAGTCATCGATAATAAACTTCAACAAAAGTATAATAATAATAAAAGAAAAGTTTGTCTGTTTGTATGCCTGTCCGAAGACACAAACCAATCAGCCCGCACTTTATTTTAAAACGCTGACAAAATAGAACATTTGAATGATACATGAAAATATGATCCATAGCCAGTTGAAATTATTTTAATTTCATCTAATGGCAAAGCTGCACAGATTTCACCTGTTATTGCTTCTTAAGCCGCCGTATTATACTTACATACGAGGTCCCTCCCAAAAGTATCCGACCTAACCCGATTTCTCGCTTGACTTATTCTTCGTCATCCTGTAGGTGGTATCCCTCCTAGTAGTCCCCATTTGATTGAAGAACACGCTCATGTCGATGATTCTTCTTCCAAAGCAGTCTTGAAAGTCAGTTATTTGGATCGCCTTTAGTGCTATGTCGGTACTGTATGGAGGCTGGCGAAGCTGTACAACACTGTGTTTTGATAAATACTGCTGCACAAGGTTTGATGCATGCGCTGAAGCATTGTCGTGGTAAAGAAGCCAGTCACCTGTTTACTAAAAGTGCGGTCGTTTTATACTGATTCCATCGGGCAATCTTTTCAAAATTTCAACTAGTACACTTTCTTAGTCTGATCTGCAGAAGCAAATTCGTGATACACGACGCCCTCATAATCGAAAAATAAATATAAATATTGATTTGACGTTGCGTCGGCTTTTTTCGGAAGAGGCTCGGATGGAAGCTTTTACAGCGAAGACTGTTGCTTTGTTCCAGGATTTTAACCATAAATACATGATTCATCACCAGTAAAAGCCTTTTTGAGTAAATTTTTATCGTTACTTATCATCCCTCACAGCTAAAGTTGACACAATTACATTAATGTTTAATAAACTGAAGGAGAGCAATCAGTTCCTCAAACAATTATGCCTCAATTTCGTGAATACCCGTAAATGATGACCCGTTCACTTAGCCTTGGATTGTGGAATGCTCATGGAATTTCTGGGCATGTTGAGGAGCTTAAGAATTTCCTAACCCACCATAACATTGATGTGTTGCTCATCACTGAGATATGGCTGCAAACTGGAGTCCAGATCTTTATACCTGGCTACAACATTCACAAGGCTGACCATCCCAGCAACAGGCAAAGAGGAGGAGCGGCTGTGCTTATTAAGCAAGAAATCTGCTATTCTTTACAAGAGACAGTGAGAACAGCGAAATTACAGATGGCCACCATCCAGATTTCAACCAGTAGGGGCGAGTTAATAGTCTCTGCATTATATTTACCTCCGCATCTTAATTGGTCATCTGTAGACTTCGAAGATCTTTTAAACAATCTTGGAAGAATGTTTCTCATAGGTGGAGACTTTAACGCCAAAAGCAGATTCTGGGGTAACTTTAGAGCGGATACAAGGGGTAGCTGCTTACAGGAAGTTGTGCAAAACTCAACAGCTCAAATCCTGGCAACTGGTCAAGCGACCCATTTCCCGTACGCCCAAAGGCACAAACCCAGCGCTATTGATTTCTTCATTTATAATGGGCTGCGTTTGGACGAGTTGTCCATCAGGACTGAGTATCAACTCTCCTCTGATCATCTCCCCCTTGTGGTTGATTTTGATTCCACTCCGAAAATCAAAACAATAAAAGGACGACTGCTGCCACCTGGAACTGACTTAGATGCATTTCGCCGAGATCTGGATGAATCTCTAAATTTAAACTTGGAAATCCTGATGCCCGAAGACATTGAAGACGCGCACTCGATCTTTCTAAATAAGGTGCACTCAGCTGCTCTCATTGCCGCCCCTTAAAACCACCACATGGCTCAAGAACGCGTTCTGGACTTCCCCCAGCTATTGAAGCACTGCTGCTTATTAAGAGGAGACTTAGGAGACAGTTTTGTCGCACCCGCGACCCTATTGTGGACATTGTTTTTCGTAGAGTGTCGAATAGAGTCAGAAAGCTGCTGACGCTTCATAAACAGGAAGAAACTGACAGGTTTTTGTCAAATGTCTCCCCCGACGACCCCACAAAGCACTCCTTGTGGAAGTTGGCGAGAAGGTATAAACAACAGGTAACCCCAAAATTTCCAATCAAGAAGGCTGACGGATCCTGGTCTAGATTTTTAAGCGTGCGAGCCGAGGCTTTCGCTGAGGAATTGGAAGCTCGATTACAGCCATTTGATACCAGCTCAGAATTCAGCGTTCGACAGATCCATATGAGACTTGAAAGCGCCGGCCAATTATGCCTCCCGGTTGCTCCCATTACAGCTGAGGAAGTCTCAGCACATATTAAAGGGTTGAACACTAACAAGGCTCCAGGTGAAGATAGACTGGACAACTTTACACTTAAGGCAATGCCGCTAAGAGCTGTGCTATTTCTCGTCCTCATTTTTAACTCAGTGCTGAGATTGGGATATGTGCCGAAACAGTGGAAGAAGGCTAGAATTTGCATGATTCATAAGGCCGGCAAGAGCCCTTACACCTTAGATTCCTACAGGCCAATTAGCCTGCTACCCACTGTAGCAAAATTGTTTGAACGCTGATCGCTGACACGGATCCTGGACTTAAAAAAGATAAAGCAAATAGTTCCTACCTTTCAATTTGGCTTTCGTAAATCTCACGGAACTCCAGAGCAGCTGAATAGGGTGGTTAACTTTATTCTCGAAGGATTTGAAGATAAGGAGTACGTGGTGGCAGCGTATCTTGACATAAAGCAGGCTTTCGACCGAGTTTGGCATGACGGGCTGCTCAGTAAGCTCAAGAATCTCTTGCAGCCTCAACTATGGTTAATCGTGTGCAGCTACCTTGAGAATAGGACCTTCTCAGTGGTACTGGATGGTGTGTAATATAGCATCAAGGCGATTTGCGCAGGTGTCCCCCAGGGTAGCGTTTTGGGGCCTACACTCTATACCCTGTCCACGCACAACATGCCCACTGAGTCAAAAATACCACTGAAGGATCCTCTGGATCTGATCATTGCCACATTTGCAGATGATACGGCCATCCTCGTCAGAAATAAATGTATTTACGAAGCCACGGACTCACTGCAGCAATACCCGCATATTTTTGAAAACTGGACACGACGTTGGAAAATTTGCCTTAACAAAAACAAATGTGCCAATGTGACGTACGCCTTACGGCCGGATTTCTGTCCGGGAGTTTTCATTGAAAACCAGCTGATGCAACACCATACAGGTTACAAATACCTGGGTGTGTATTTGGATAGGCGGCTAACTTTCAAGACGCATATTCCAAGAATCACAAAATCCTTAAGTCAGAGGATTGGTAAATTGCATTGGCTTTTAACTAGCAGGAATAAATTGTCCTTGGGAAATAAGGTGAACATTTACAAAACCATAATTGCTTCTGCTTGGCTATACGGTTGGCAGGTGTATGGCATAGCAGCGAGGCTAAACATCACGAAGGTGAGAGTACTGCAGGCCAAGACGTTGCGAATGCTTACTGGTGCCCCTTGGTTCATGCGAACGGCGGATCTTGAAAACGAGTTAAAAATACTGAAAATTGGCGATGTGATAAATCTTCAGGCAAAAAAATATATAGAGAGGTTAAAAAATCATCCAAATAAACTAGCAAGGCGCCTTCTAAAACGACGCAGGATGGGAGGAGTTAGGGCGGTGAGACGGCTGAGAAGATCGCACCCTGTCGATCTCCCTATTAGATCCTTATAATATTATTATTAAATCATTTCCCCACTTATAATTTAAGTTGTTTTGTTAATTTTTGTATATACAAGTTAATTTAAGTTGTTCTAATAATAACAGAAAAATTAATTTAAAAAAAAAAAATATATTACTTATCAAATCCAGATTGTCCTGCACGATTTCTAATCGAAGGGTTTTTTGCTGTTCTGAGAGCAGTTTTGGGATGAATTTAGCACACAAAATTCGCCAAACAGTACTTTTTAATCTTCCAAGGTCATATTTTAGTCCCCTTACAGTCAAACGACGATCTTGTTCAATTGCCACTCGCACACGCTGAACATAATCGGATGTTTTTGCCGTAGCAGGTCGATCAGAACGAGAATCACTGTTAACAGATATTCGGCAGTTTTTAAATCGCTCATACCACTTTTTATTTGTGTTCGGCCATACACTCGTCTCTAAAGGCCTTTTCGAACATTTCAATAGTTTTCGCACAACTTTTTCCAAGTCGAATACAAAATTTTATGCAAAGTCGCTGCTCAGTTCTTACCGTCATTTTTAACGGTTAACAAATCCGAAGAACGTAAAAAAGACACTGTATACAAATACACGCTGAGCATGAATTAACCGTCCTATTCAGAAAGGCGAGCAACTGGTGAGTTCGAGAGGAGTTACTGGTGATGTTTGTATCCTATAGAGGGTACCTGAGAGCTGTGTCGCGAAGATATAAATGCAGGGCGGATTATTTTGGCACAGACCTCGTATATATACTTTTACCTCTTCTCAAATATCAAACAAATTTTAACCGGAAAGAGTCGTAAGTTGATCGCTGAAGCTGAAGATTTGGCCAAGTCATTCTATAAGAAAGAAATACAAGTTGTGGCTATTAAAAAATTAGACTGATGCTGTAAAATATTTAAATTAAAATATTTATATATTTAATTTGTATCACCTTCAATATACAACCCTGTATACCCAGAACGGTCCGTGAGTATCTACCATTGTTCGAAACAGTGTTGGAAGTCTTCTTCTGCCAGCTGTTTCAGGATGCATGACGCTTTCTTTTTCACAGCTTCAACGGCTTAAATAATTTTACTTTTAATGCAGATTTCACCTTAGTTTATACATAGCAGACGCACGGCGAAACATGAGGCGAATGGAATGCTGTCCTTGGCTAGAAACTAGCTTCATAATGATTAAACAAAAAAATGTTAGGCACCATTTTGCTATTCACTTTTTGTATGTTAAAATTGTTGAGTTAAATTTGCTGTACAGATTCTCCATCATTCCAAGAGTTTCAGCAATCGTCCAAATACTTAACTGCATCAGATTACCGATTTTTTCGATGTTGCTACCCGTCTTAATCTTGGAGGGGCGACCAGGGTGTCTTGAACGTCTTCTGGGCCATCTTGAAAACGTTGAAACCACTAAATAACACGTGCGGGCAATATACTGTTATTGCCATAAATTTCCTTCAATAAATTGTAAGTTCCAGTAGCGGTATTTTCAAGTTTGATGTGAAATTTCATATCAATTGCTTTATTGTTACGATTAACGATTCTGCGGCGAATAAAAAAATAACAGTAACGCAAACGAAGGCCCCGGCTATACTGCTTTTGTACAGAAGCGAGAGGCACTGCAATCATTCGTCAGTCTCATTATTTATAGCCTCATCTTGAAAATACATATAACGCCAATGGTTTTTGGTGACTATGCTTCGGTATTCTATCGACCGATAATATAATATCGATAATAATCGACTTATCATCATCGACGCCCATATGTGACCTCAATAAAATAATTGTCTTAATCGCTAATAAATAAGGTAATGGTGATGGGTGACAGCGGAAAAAATCCTGTGAACGATGGACGACTGGTGACGTTTGAAACAGCTACAGAAACATTAACGCAGATTAGAAAGGGGTTAATATTTACGTCAGTGCTAACTTCAGTGCTATCTAAGACTCAGTTTCAATTTGATGTCTCAACAACAAGTGACAAGTATGAGTAAGAACAACGTTAATAAGCGGTAAAAATAAGTTGAAATAGGCTGAAAGATAACTCATGTTGAAATCTATTCATGCAAAAAACTAAAATAAAATAATAATAATAATAATAATAAATTTTTTTTTTTGGCGGGAAGGAGGAGATGCCTACCGCATCTCACACCATCGTGCGGTATGTGTGGCTCGCAACCACTAAAACCCCCTACCAATCAGGCCTATCAATACTTCGGAACAGCGTTCCCATTACTTCAAAATGGGGCCTCTTTCCGCGCTCAGCGCGCCCGTCTAAGGATGGTCCGCGTCCAGACCACCCTGTTGTGTCCTTATGTCAAGGTCCTTCTTCTTCAGTCGAAGAATTTCATTTTGCCGACGAAGTTATTGGGTGTGATATGTCTGATCGATTGTGTTAGTGGATTTCGTCTTTCTGCAAATCTTTTACAGTGAAAGACTGCTTGTTCTGCGTTATCTATTTCGGCGTCTGCTTATACACAACTGGCTTTAGCACTTTTGCCTATTGAGAACAGGAAAGAGCTGAAATATCCATGTCCTGTCAGCATTTGTGTAATGTAGTAATCTACTTCGCCGTGTTTTCTTCATACAGAAACTTTGGTATCAGGTATAAGCCTTTCCGTCTATCTTCCCGTGCTCTCGTTAGTCCATCTCTCTTGCCATAAGTCAAGAGTTTCGTCTTTACAATGGTCGACTGTTTGTGTCGTTGCTACCCCTGTATGACGTAGGTCAAAAGTCCTCTTTCGCTCAATGGCTAGCAGATCAGATCGGCTTCAACCCAGCGATGACAAGTGCTGCTGCTCCAGATACCGTTCGATATGCGCTTATTATCCTCATCGCGTAGGTTCGTTGTACCAACGACAAAGATTTCGCCCTGCATTTCGCGTTTAATGTTTCTGCCCAAACTTCGCATCCGTACAACAGGATTGCGTTGTTTATGTCCATAAGTAGTCTCCGTGTAGATTAAAGTGGTCCGTCTATGTTTGCCATGAGCCTGCTGAGTGATTTGATTGTATCTGCAGCCCTGCATCTCGCGTGATGGATTTGCGCCCCGAACGTCAGCTTTGTATCAAGCCTGACTCCTAGGTATTTGATCACTTTTTATGTCCTTATGATGGTATCGTTGACCCTCATATCAATTTCCACTCCGCATCCGACGTCTAGTGAATAGCAATAGCTCGGTTTTTTCAGTAGCGAGCTGAAGGCCTTGTGTGTCAAGCCATTGCTTAACACGTATCATCACGTGGTTGAGCTTGCGTGGTGTTGCGTGCTGAAATTACTGAGACTGTGTAATCTGCATATCCCACTAAGAAGGAGTCCTCGGGCATATCTATGTGAAGGATTTCGTCGTAGCTTATATTCCAGAGTTCTGGCCCTAGAATTGATCCTTCAGCTGCTCCTGACGTTATTTTAACACACTTCTCGCCTGCTTTGTTCTGGTATATCATCTTCCGGCCTTCAAGGTAGCTTTCTATTAGCCTCATCAAGTAACTGAGGATCCGGATTTTTTTACCCAGAGCTTTTATTATGTTTTCCCATTTGGCGCTGTAGAATGCGTTCTTGATGTCCAATGTTGTAAGTAGTACAACAGGCCGCGATAGATGATTGCACTGTTGGGTTGTGAGTGCTACCTCAATGACTTCTTCAATTGCTCCGATTGTAGACTTTCAGGGCCTAACGCCGTGCTGCCTCAAGGAGAGCCCGCCGGCGCTTTCAATCGCTGCAGCTAATCGGGGCTTGATCAGCTTCCCCAACAACTTACTAGTTGTATTTAACATATAGAATGGTCGGTACGCTGATGGAATTCCTGAGTCTCCTTTGCTTTTGCTGATCAATACCAGTCGCTGTATCTTCCAAGATTCGGGGAATATTCCACTTCGTATACACCTGTTGTACATATTATGCAATATGTGGGGTCGGCTTGCTGTAATTTTTTTAAAACTCCCGCTGGAATGTTATCAGCGACCGGTGCCTTCTTGTTCGTAAGGCTGTTGGCTGCTTTGACTAGTTCGTCTTCGGAGAAGAGCTGTACATGTTCCCCAGTAGTCTGCGGCATTATGTTTGCTGGCCGAGCCGGATGGGTGGGAAAGAGCATTTAGACTATGTTGTCCATATGTTATTCGTCTATATCAGGAAGTGCATTGTTAGACATAAGCTTTTTCAAGACGATTTTATAACCCAAATCCCACGTTTCGTAATTTACGTCATACAGAGAGCTTTCCATTTGTCCCTCTTGCTGGTATGAATGGTGATATTTAAGCTCTTTTTGGCTGTCATCTCTCCCTGTATGGTGGAGTCTCCCCTGCGCCATTCGTTTGTAGCGAGACAAAAGTTTGCTTGGAGAACTTTTATCTTTAACATTTCCTGGCACTGGCAACACACTTCTTGGCCTCAGGGAAGTGATTCAGCTCCTTGAGTTTATCATGTGCACATAAACAGCATCTTGGTGGCTTCGTTCAAGTATTCATCTTGTGTCCATTCTCTCCGCACCAAATGCACAGGTCACTACGGTTTGGTCCTTTGCAGTTATTCCGCAAGTTGCCAAAGCATATGAAGCACCGCTTAATTTCATTGCACTGCTTTACTCGGCACCGCGTCCATCAGACCTTAATCTTCTGGGTTTTCAGTACCTCATTTGCGTCTTCTGTGGGTAGTATGGCAAAAGCGCGCTTCAACTCTAAATGATTGGGGTCTGTACGCCGAACTTGCATTTCTTGACCCATGTCGCCTATCAATGCCTTGATTACAGAAACAACTTCCTCTACCTCTCTGAGACTGTCCAGGTCACGTACCTTCAACTTGCACATTGGCTTGATGGCCTTCAGTAACGCACTCTCCTTAAGCATGTCTTTCATGCTTTCACAAAGCTTATCAAGTTTGCTTCCTTTGGTAAGTTCAACTAGCATGTCCCCTGCTTTGGTTTTTCAGACCGAGCGGACACAACTGTCGGCTTCATCTGGTTAAATTTTTTTTTCAGCTGTCTCAGAACTTCCAATTAGCTATTTCAAATTACTTCTCCGGAACATCCCGTTCTCTTCTTTCTTTTGTTGTTGTTGTTGTATACTCATAGTGAATGGGTCCAAACTTTTAACCGCTATCTACTCTCATACGTACAGTTGTTCCAACTGTTCCCATGGGAATGTGAGGTCCATACGAGGGTTGATAAAAGACTTCATGGGTGCTTGCATTCAGAGCCAGGACAGACATTAAGCAGGATTCCTCTCAACTGCACCTGTACCACCGAACTAACAGTGACGTGATTTGAACGTACTTAAAGACTCGCGGAGTTTTAATAGGACGGATGTAACTGCAGTATTAACCCAACAGCCATTTCGCCAGGGGTTCAATCTGGGTACTAAAGTGTTGGAATACCTCAGTCATCAGCGATCACACCTTCTTTTCTGTCAACCGATCCCGAAAAAGACATTATTAATAGATGTCCAATGTAGAGCAGACGCTAACCAGGATGCCGCCCGATTCGGGAACAGGCGCGTCCTTGATTTCTCACCCAGAGAGCCATTCCACCTGGTCAGGCTAAGCTGGACGGCGCCTTGTCACCTTAGCAAGCGCACTGACGGGTGACAGAGCTGCTTCCCGGGTTAGCCACGTGGAGGGGGTGAGATGCTTGGGATTGTCTGGATGGAATAATAATAATAATAATAATAATAATAATAATAATAATAATAATAATAATTATAACGATAATAATAATAATAACAATAATAATAATAATAATAACAATAATAATAACAATAAAA
Organism: Cacoxenus indagator; assembly: GCA_035041755.1. Classification (NCBI taxonomy): domain Eukaryota; kingdom Metazoa; phylum Arthropoda; class Insecta; order Diptera; family Drosophilidae; genus Cacoxenus; species Cacoxenus indagator. Next base: position 621,241 of record JAWNKX010000204.1, read on the forward strand.
ATAATAGTAATAATAATAATAATAATAATAATAATAATAATAATAATAATAATAATAATAAAAATAATAATAATAATAACAATAATAATAATAATAAAAATAATAATAATAATAACAATAATAATAATAACAATATATTTTTTTATTTATTTTTTTTATTTTCCTGCTTCCGATCAGTGGACAGACACCCAATTAGGCAGCTCGTATTCTTAATATCGCCAGGTACAGAATTATTTACACATATCAATCTAAAGATTAGGTATATAACTAGTAATAATACTTATATACAGAATTTATACTTTATTTACACGCCTATATCTTAAGATTATGAAAGTAGTTGTCTGAATTGCCGTCTTTTTAGCCGATGTGGAGTGGACAAGTTTCCTAGCCAATCTGTTTGAGTAGTTTCTTAATCTGTTTTTATATCTACCTGTGTGTAGATTTATTTCGTCCTCAACTAGGGCTATGTTGAGACAATGGTGTATACAGCTATTCCTAACGTACCAAGGACAGCCGGTGATTGTGCGTAGATTATAGTTCTGAAACTTTTGAAGTTTTGTACGGTGAGTACTAATCGCCTTTCCACATATTTGTATGCCGTATCGCCATATCGGCGCGACAACCAATGGAGACGACGCAGTCTGCCTTTACAGGTCGTTACTGTGACTTGTATATGTCGCCGAAATGTGAGTCGTTTGTCCAGGATTAGCCCCAAGTACTTTGCTTCAGTTTTGAGTACCAACATCACACCGTTATCCGAAATGGGAGGAGGTATACTCTTTCTGGTACTTTTGCTCGGGTTCAGGTGGACATTCCATCTCCGTGCCCTGGCTATCAGCTTGTCCAAATAATTCTGTAGGACAAGGGCTCTGGTAGCACTGGAATAGTTGCTCACCATGACACAAATATCATCCATATGATGGCATATGACGCCATAAGTAGGGACCTGGGCAGTATTCCGAGGGAATACAGCAAATAGTGAGTATAGGAAAGGTCCCAGCACACTTCCCTGAGGAACACCTGCCCCCACAGAATGAGGGCGAGACAGCGTCGCCCGCACTTTGACCCTGAAGGACCGATCCTCCAAGTAGGATCGCATCAGAGCAAAGAACGGCGAACGGAGGAAGGATTTGACTTTATGCAGCAGCCCTTGCTGCCACACGCGATCAAATGCTTGAGCGACATCTAGAAATACCGCATTACAGAACTTCTTCCTCTCAAACGCCTTTAGTATGTAGTCGGTGGTTCTGTGCAGCTGCTCCAAAGTACCATGTCCCGTTCGAAATCCGAATTAGAAAATAGGAGTAAGGTTTATTTCCTTAGCTATTTCAGGTAATTTGACACTAACCAGTCGTTCCCATACCTTCGATAAGGAAGGCAGAAGACTGATGGGCCGATAGGATTCGGGGTCATCCTCCGATTTCCCAAGCTAATGGACTATGGAGACAATTGCTGACTTCCAGGTTGTGGGGTAATGCTGTGTACTCATTATGGCGTTGAAAATCGCCCTATAACAAGTAGAGCATTCAGTGGTAGCGCCTTGATGGTGCGATTGCACACAATATCATGGCCTGGAGCTTTATTAGGCTTGAGACGTCGAATGACAGCCTTAACTTCATCGGCCGTGAATGACCTCTCAGGTGGGTCCAACTGGGTGCGCATGGACACGAATCGTTTAGTTTCCGCTACCTCTTCTGGCTGTACAAGGTCTCGTGACTGAAATCGACGTCCTAAATCTGCGGCAAAACAGTTGGCTTGCTCGGCATCAGAGCGGCACCATATTCCATTTTCATCTCTTATTGGCAACTGCCTAATAGGATGTCTCGTGCAGTTGCGTGTGGCTTTCCATAAGCAGAACTCAGCATCCCTCTGCGTAGACATGTTTTCCAGCATATAATCAAATTGTTGTGTCCGCTGTCTATTGAGCTTGGGTCTGAGAAGAACTGATGCATGGTGCCAATTTGATTTGTCTTCCGGGTCAAGAGAACGATGGAAAATTTTACGACGTCGGCGCTTCTCTAGAAGAAGGCGTCTCAGTCTTGCATTTAGTTTGAATGACGCATTGAAGCGTCATGGTGTTCCGTAGGGCGTTTAGCTTCAGCAGCAGCGTCATATATCTTACGGTTGATGAGCTCCATAGTATCGTTAATGTCTTGTCCATAGCTCAATTCAACTTCAGGAAAACAGTTATTGTTTAGTATGGTCCTGAAATTTTCCAAATTTGTGTCTTTACTAATGAGGCGCTCAACTTGCGGGAAACATCTGATTGAGGTGTTAAAAAGATTATTAAGAAAATATGATCAGAACTTAAGTCGGGGCGATGAGATACTTGTAGTTGGCAGTGCGGAATGTGTCTGTAAAGGCTGAATTCCAGATATGATGGGCGCTGTGATTGTGGAGTTGGGTATCTGGTTGGGGTGATAGCTAATATGCTAATAGATGCTGCAAGAGCTTGATCAACCATGGCACGCCTCTTACCATTAGGGCGGGCGGATCCCCAAAATTGATGGTGAAAAACTAGAAATTTTCTATCAATAGAACCAATTACACTTTTGACTATATTTGTGGTCCAGACAGCACGAGGCGGGCAGTAAATCGCACCGATTTCAAGGTTGCCCACGCCGGTGGAGACAATCGCTGAGGCATTTTGAAAGCAGTTGGTTCGTTGAGGGCAGTTACAAAGTGCTGAATGTCTCTTATGATTAGAATTGCAGCACCCCTTTCCGACTGGGTAAATCAGGTAAACTTGCTGCATAGGATAAGTAGCCGTATCACTTGGGGATTCTGAGCCAGTGAACCACGTTTCGGACAGTAAGATAATGTGGATATCATGCAGCTGTACCAAACACTCAAGTTCTCGAATCTTGTTGGATACGCTTCTGGCGTTCCAACACATTATTCTTATTGGGTGTGGAGTCATCTGGATTGACGCGCGGTGCGCAGCTCCAGAATCTGGGACTGCATACGGGTCATCTGCTCCTGCATTGATACCAAACTTCTGATCGCCTCGTTGAGAGAGTTGAAGGACACGAGCAGCGAGCTGAGAACCTCAGCAACCTTGCTTAGCTGAGTGGTAATGTGTGAAGATTGGTTCTGCGGCTGCTGCTGTTGTTTATTATGAGTCCCATTAGATCGGTTGCCTGCAGCCAATTCCGTGTACGTAGGTACATTATGGTGCACTGATGCTGCATAGAACAGGAGGTGCACAGGTGTCGGATCATTAACAGGAGGACGCTTGAATTTATGAGCCTTACGCTGATTTCTATGGATATATTTGTGATACATAGGGCAGCCTTTATAATTATCGGGTGTATGCAGTCAGCCGATTTGTGTTTAACGCCACAACGTACACAGTTCGGAGTTTGTCTGCAATAGCTGGCAGTGTGGCCAAAGTCTTGGCATCAACGGTACTGCTTCACATTCTGCTTTTTACAAGCCTCCTCAATTTTAACCCTTTTGAACAACCAGTTTACTTATGTATTTAAGCCCAACTTTATTGCTGTCAGGAGCAATATTAACAAAGAAGAGGCTTATAGGTAATCCGGCGGAGTGGTTTATAGGCAGTATACATTTGTAGCTTTATATCCCAATTTCTTGAGAGAGTCAGCGATTTGGTCAGGTGGAGTGTCGAAATGCAGGCTCTTAATAACGATTTTGTATGGCTTTTCTTCTTTTACCTGGTATGTGTAATAATCGACAGTAAGTTTGTCAAGGTTACTTTGGATCACGCGGTAGGTCTCTCGATCCTTAGCATAGATCCGGGTAACGGCTCCCACCGAGTTCTTGTGTCAATATTGACTGGGTTGACAGAGGTACTGGGCATATTTTTCAAATACTCCATGTAAAGTTATTGGTAGAGGCTTAGATTGGATTTCGTGGAAATTTGCACTCTTAGCAACCGTTAAAGAGTCTGCATTTGCAGCGTCGGCAAAGGACGCAGCCGCGGCTGTGTTAAATTTGGTGGAGCTGGTTTTGTGCCCACGCGCTGCAGATATGTTTGTTAGCGAAGGAAGGGTGTCAACGGAGCCGACCGACATATTTTCGGCTTCGGATGCATCATCCGTGTCATCATTAGTTGCAGAAACCAGAACATTGAACCGATTGGTTTGAGCCGTCAATATGGCATTGCCTGAGCTGTAGCTACGTTGATTTGGTCGCTTAGCGGAGGGCATAGATAGTGTTTTACTGATCTTTCGATTTACTCGTTTTCGTTTGAAAGCAGCGCACATCAAAACTGTCAGTAATAGCTGAGTAATGTTGCTGCTCAGATATCATTATACATGCTGTTTTTGTAGTGGTAGCAGTTGGGGTTAGAACAGCTGTGGTCGTGTGCACAGAAGTAGTGAGTGTTGCAAAATAAGCATTAGCTTGATTATAAGTGGCAGCTGTTGCAGATAGAGATGGCTTAACAGTGACATCCAGTGTATGGCTGCAGTTCACAGTGTTTTAGCCAGGTATGAAGCAGATACTGTTAGCTATACAGCCTTGGACAGTGCTGCCAAAAACGTTCAAGGCTGCCATATTTAGGTAGCTTGACTGATGGGGAGATGAAGAGCTGCTGTGAAACTCAGTGACATGAACGTTGTTGTTGGTATAGCTTTTATCGCACATGTGCTAATCCAGCACTGGAAATACAGCCCCACTTATAAAAATTGATGAAATGCCCCTTATAGGCACAGTGAATATATTACAATTAGTTGAACACTAAGAACTTATTTTTGTGCCACCTTGGTGGACTTGTCCATATATGTAAGTTAATTACTTACACAGTTTCACGTACACGAGTTAAGCGCACAACCTCGCACTTCAACACGCGAATCTCAATAATAAACATAATAATAATAATAATAATAATAATAATAATAATAATAATAATAATAATAATAATAATAATAATAATAATAATAATAATAATAATAATAATAATAATAATAATAATAATAATAATAATAATAATAATAATAATAATAATAATAATAATAATAACAATAACAATAATAATAATAATAATAATAATAATAATAATAATAATAATAATAATAATAATAATAATAATAATAATAATAATAATAAAAAAATAATAATAATAATAATAATAATAATAATAATAATAATAATAATAATAATAATAATAATAATAATAATAATAATAATTGAAATCCAAGCCATCCAATAAACTCAATCAGTGCTACAATTGCCAACTATTTGGCCACGGATCAAGCACACGTAACGTCAAACCTGCATGCTCTTTCTGCGCTGGACCGCAGAAAATTGCTCACTGCGAAAAAACGGGTACCTTTCGCTGCGCTAACTGCAAAGGTGATCCAGCATGCCCTTGTGTTGCTTATCATTCGTATCAGTCTGTGCTAAAAATAAGAAACCATAACGGTAAACGCTCTCTCGTAAGTAATGCAAGTTTCAAAAACGCTAGTCGCACCAGCTCTCACTACTCTAAAAACAACAACAACGCTTGCTTTAACAACTGTTCTTCAGTAAGTCAACAGACTACGAACAATGCAAGTAGTAACAGAGGTCAAACAACAAATACACCGTTTGGCACTTTAAAAAACAATAACATCTTAAGTTATAAGGAAGCTCTTGTGAGTAACAACAATAACAACTATGCATCTCACCAAATGTCATCGCATCTATTCTCAGTAGAAGAAATGAGCTCTCTCCTAAATGAGCTCTTAGATAAGCTAAGTAACTGCACTACTAAAAGAACAATTCAATATCATTACCTACTAGCAGTTAAATATGTATACTCTAATTAATAACCTCAGTGCACATCTAAATGTGCGTGCCGTTCAAAATAAGCGACTTGAACTTTTAAATTTTTTATACACAAATCAAGTTCACATCTGCCTCCTATGCGAAACATGGCTAACCCGAGATCAGATTCCTCCTCCAGGGTTATTTAGTAGAGAGAAACGAATGGTGTAATACGAGAGGGTTTGGTGTAGTAATAATTATAAAAATTGATATTAAGCACGAGGAAATTACTGGAGTAAATACCCACCTGATCAAAAATGTTGGAATACAGCTGGAATCAAATTCAAGAAACTCCTTATACCTTTTCTCCGCCTACTTTCCAGGAACTTTTGCGAAATATTTGTCAAACACTTGTAGCCTGCCAAATGATACTAAGCATAAAAAGGTTATGTTTAGGTCGGATTAGCTTAAGCTCAATCGTATCAGTGGCAACTACATTCTTGGTGATGATCTAAATTGTCGAAATCGCCAATGGAATCGCCTAAGAGCAAACTGTTGGGGCAACATTTTTAGTCAGCTGTCTATGGGAGGAATGTTTGGCATCCTGCACTCCAAAGACCCCACGTACATTCCGTCAAGCTTTAAAGAAAAACCATCAACTCTCGATCTATTCATAGTAAGTTCACCATACCTCCTCTCTGAACCGATGGCAACCGAAGACCTCTTATTTGACCATCTGCCAGTATTATGTAAAATTAAGTCAAGTACAACCACCTCTAACAGTCAAACACTGCAGTACTCGAAAACTAACTGGAAGTTTTTAGGCATATCCTTCATCAATCTTGCCAAGGCTTATTAGACCATGTACGCGTTATTTCTACTTCTTCCGGAATTGATTCCATGATTGATGTAATGACATCCAGCGTCTGGGACGCAATCTACAAAGACGTACCCAAAATTAAAAATGATCTTGCATTCATATCCAGAACTTCTGAAAGAGTTACAGAGCTAACTAAAATAAGAAACATCACTCTAAGGTAATGGACAAAACCAGGCAAACAATCTTTAAAGCCAGGCTAAATCACTTGAACCGACTAATTAAACTGGAATTGTTGGAACAAAATAATGCTAACTGGAATAACAAACTCTCACTACTGGAAAGAAACTCCAAACAGTTTTGGAAATATGGTAATAGTTGGTAATATTAACAAAATTATTAAAAATAAGATACAATTTGTCCCCAGTTTATGTCATAATAACCAGTTATACAGCACTAAAGAACAAAAGACCAACATCTTAAGTGAGATCGTCCAGGAAAAACATCACATCACTGACTCGCTATCGAATGCAACTACCATCACTTTAGTAAACAGATCACTAAGTACACTGCATTATGAAGAATTTCTCAATAATCAATTTATTACAGTTGCAGAAGTCGAAAATGTCGTTCGCTTTCTCAAAACCAGGAAGTCGCCAGGTCCAGACAAAATACCAAATATCTGCATTAAGTATCTCCCTAAATGCTTTCTTAAATTATAAACCCTAGTCTTGAACAAATGCTTAAGCATGAGTTATTATTCGAACAAATGAAAACTAGCTAAAATTGTGGCGATTCTATAGCCAGGTAACCCTAACGACTCTCCTAGAAGCTACCGACCGTAGTCCGTAGCCTTTGCGTGTTTTCCAAAATCTTCGAACGTGTTCTAAAATATAGATTGAATACTTATTTTGAAAATAATAATATTCTCCCATCCTCGCAGTATGGCTTCAGAGCTAACCTTAGTTGTATTCATCCGCTTAATAAATTAAAGAAATTTGTGAGGAATGCACTAAACTCGAATAAACCAGTAGGCATGGTTACTCTACATGTTGAAGCAGCCTTCGACACTGTCTGGCACAAAGGTCTTATACACAAGCTCATAAATATAGATGCCCCGTTGTACCTAACAAAAATCATCGACTGTTTTTTAACTAATAGACTCTTTTGTGTTGACATGGACGGTGTCAAGTACAATAAAAACCGGATCACAGCTGGCGTTCCTCAGGGATCTTTCTTAGGGCCCAAGCTCTACAATATATACACCCATGACTATAATATTCGCTAATGATACTGCTCTATACTGCTCTGGCCACAACTATAATGACATTAAGCTAAATCTTGAACAAGCCTTACATTTCTTCGCCATTTACTTCCATAGGTGGAAAGTCAAATTAAATGCTGGTAAAGCAAGTGCAATATACTTCACTCAAAAGCATAGCATTGCCTAACACCAACTTGCAGGTTAACTCTGATTCTATATTAGGGGATAACTGTGTTAAATACCTCGGATTAACGCTTGACAAAAAGCTAATATTTAATTTGCATATAAGCAATACAATAGATAAAGTTAACAAAACAATTAGATTACTTTAGATTTATTAACAAAAAGTCCAATCTGTCAGTTGGTAATAAGCTAACTATATTTGGGTCGATCTTCGTTACAGTTATGCTATACGGCTCTGTAATATGGGACGACTGTGCAGTTAGTCATCGTTCCCAACTCTAGAGGGCGCAAAACAAATTATTTAAATGATTCTTAACCTTCCCTTCTGCTTTTCCACTTCCCTACTCCATGAAATGGCACATGTTTGTAAGATAGATGAAAAAATCTATTACGCAATAACAAGCTTTAATAGGAAACATCAAATATCTCATAATCCTTGTGACGATCCGTATTTAGAAATTTTAACTTCCAATGTAAGGTTTTTCCCCATTTTCCTTATGAAAACATGATATTACTTAAATATTACATAATTATCCACAATTCAATTCTTATAAACAGCTATATAAACATAAGGTAAACAAGTTGTAATAAGATTTATAAGTTAATAATAAATATTGT